>JAVJAQ010001474.1:0-563363 GCA_032362365.1 Zygogramma bicolorata | reverse complement strand
CAAATGTGTTGTTATTGGGGAGAATTTCTACCGATGAGGGCGCTGTTGTCTGTTCAAAAATGTCGGCAAGAAACCGTAATCAGCTGATCGTAATCTGTCAAAAACATATTTTTACTGTACTGTAGCTTACGTTGCATTTTGTATTGTACCTTGTGTTTTTCGGATTTTGGCAAAGTTCTGTCTAAAACAAATGTGTAGACTAATCAGTGTGTGAATGTGTTAGAGAAATGTACCATAATTTCACATTCAGAAGTTTGTTTTTGTTTTACGTGATGAAATAGTTCAAATATTTTCCGATAGAGGCGTATCTAGATGATGAACTTCCCAATGGTGACTTGATACAATGCAATTACCGCTGTAAGTAAGTTTTCGATAATTGCATTGCTCATTTGGGACATTTTATATATGAGGGAAATATTCATAGTAATTGTATACTGTGTATATAAATCCCCTTGAATACGCCTTTCTTCCAGACTGTTTTGAAACTATTCAAGTTCCACTTTGAGTGAAGATTAAATTATATTTTGGACTCTCTCTAGTGGTTGTATGCTCTTGAAATTGTAGGGAATTTAGATTGATTATGTGAATTATATTTTTGGTCGAATGTAGCTAGTCCAGAACTCATAAGTATGTTTTTTGTCTGTCTTCAAATATTCTTGTCTTTTCCCGAGTCTTTTCCTATCATCTTCAAATACTATACTATGTTACTTTTGATATTGGCAGCCATGCTGACCTAGACAAGAAAAGTAGTGGACCTAGAGCTCTTGCTCATCTGCTGTTGTACCAATTTCTTAAGTGTGTGATTCATAATTGTTAATGTTGAATTTGAATTTTTTCTCTCAACTCTGTAGAGCTAGCTATAATCTTCTGTGCTGTACTTCAGCAAAATCTAGATATATATATATCGTCAGTAGTGAGGCTTGGTGAGCAATAGTTTTTTGGCAGATGTTCATTACCTTTTTTGAACTGAAGTCACTGCTGTTTCTTTCCAGATTGATGATATTACCTCTGAAGTCAGGCTGGTTATTTCTGTGTATTTTTGTAAAAGAATTGTAGGAATGCTATCATGACCAGAACGTAGATAGTCTCTTGAAATTTGCATGTTTTTCTTTTTTCATCTTTCTGTTGCATAATTGTTAATGCATTTGAATAGGTGTTTTGTTGAGTTTTGGGCTACATGAATATACAAAGTCTGATACAAAGGTCAACGTGTTTCAACGATTTGTCTAAGAACAGCCCATAAGCTAGATGCGGGAAAAATGTTTAAGAAGCACATTGTATGATCATTTATCTGTGTGCTCCCTTTACAACATTCTGTGATTATGCCATATTCATGACATTCTATATTGTTTCAGGGTGGCCCTACTACTAGTTCATCAGAAAGCTTTTACTCGGTTATATGTTCACTTGAAGGGCAGATACCAGATGAAAAAGAGACACCTTGAAATGCTGGGATATGGAGTGTCTATTTTGAATTACAACGATTGGTCCAACCTATTGTATTCCAATGAACGAATCGACTACTTGAAAGACCTGATTTTCTCAGAACATCCGGAAGCCATGAAATATGATAAAGAACGGAGATGCTAGTTTCACTTGATTATTTGATATCGCTAGTCAGCAACCTCATCTTAGAAGATTCAATACGTTGGATAAAACCAACGTTTATTTAATGTAGAAGATTATTTACTATTTTTTCATCATATTCCTCATTGTTCTCAGATGTGATCTATCTCCTTATAATTGAAAAGTTGAGAAATAACAAGATGTAACTTTATATTTCGATTCTAATCCAATAAAAACAGTGGAAGTATTTTATCGAAATTGTTAATTGAGATCAATCAATAGAAAAATTATATTTTTATTATCTTCTGGTTTATATTTTTGAACCCTTGTATTGTAGCTTATCAATATATTTTAAAAGAGGAACTGCAGGGAAAGTTCTGATATTTAAACATTTTATATTTTTGTCAAAGCTTTTTGAAAGGTTAATATGAAACTCGTTCGCGTAAAAAGACTCTGATTGTTCGTACAACATAAATAAAAAAGTGATATTTTTCTTCTGAGCATCCATAATTATTTCTCCTAAGATCCTGAAAACCCTGGTGTGTTTACTTATACCTGTAGAAGTTTGGGAAAAAAGCGGCGAAATCTGAATCGCTTGATTTTTGGTGGATAATTGAGCTTTTGGAAGTTTCCGTACAATATGTACAGATGTCGCCAACACGCTCTTGTCAGTCTTGTTTAAAGCTAAATTTGCACTAAGTGAAAATGTGCAGTCGGGTTTTTCCACTTCTATTAGATTGGCTAGTGAGAAGAGATCGCAACCTAAACGTTAATGGGTGGACAATGAGATACTAGTAAATATTTAAAAGCAATGAAATCAACAAATAAACACGAATATTTTTTTTACTTGTCAAAATGTGACGTTTTTGGCATTTCAATCAATAGTAGCGGGTTATTCCATGGTTATTCTAGCCAATCATTCGGTATTATACTGATAAAACTGCCTGGTCCTTTCGATAAAACCTTTGTTTACCTTTGAACTGTCAAAACTATACGGTTTACCGCGTCGATTCTATTGTACTGGCTCATATTTATATAAATCATCATGAAGGAAGAGTTACCTATTATTAATAGTCATTCACTTCTTTCTCAAACACGTAAATAGCTCATAACCCCAACTTTATGAGGGAACGACCGATTCAAATATTTGAGGTTTCCTCAACTCTGAAGATGGCGTACAATTAGTTTTTATCAAATACAATTCATTTTTTGTGGAATGAGAAGAAACCGTTGTATGAAGATTTTGATACAACGACATAACGAATGATTTTATGTTCCTTCTGGCGCGATATTCATTTCATAAGAAATTTTCAATTATCAACTGTACAATGAGAGGTGTGACGCCATCTCTCGGTATCGTCGGCAAGCATTATCATATATTCACTGCGTAAGCATCATATCTCTTCTGGATCATAGAAGGAATACATCGTTGTTTGACATTTCAAATTTGTAAAATTTTCACCTATTCTCCTTTCCTTCTTATGTAAATGAAATACCGATCAATTCAATTGTTATTCCTTCTATTTGTTCAAAAAATAATCCCTCCAAATACAACTCGTTCTTCAAATTTAATAGGATAAATTTTCATTTTCGAAACACTCAAACTTTTTATTCTGAGGCAAAAGCATTCAAACAAACCGAATTAGATAAAATCACGAGTCCGTAGGACTCGTGATTTCAACAATCGGTTTGTTTTCATACTTTTGCCAAATAAAAAAGTTTTTGTGGAAAATGAAAATTTATCGATTAAATTTGAAGGACTCGTGGTATTACCTTTGATAAAAACATCGTACACATCAAAATTTCAAACTGACATGACAATAAACTTGACACTTGTCATCAAATTTTAAAAATGGGAACAAAACGCTCTCTACCGAAAAAATAGGGGAAACCTTCAAAAGCGTCGATTGTTTTTTCGCCACAAAAATCTAAACAAAATCTAATCAGTTGAATCACCAGGATTTCTAGGCATCTTAATTTCTTCCAATGGTATAATTGATACCAGGGTATTTTCAAATCACAAATTCATCAGTTCCAGTGTCTGATTTGAATTTTATATCAATAAAATCACTTTTCAATAATATATCAGGTGACACCCATACTTGTCATTATTTATTATTTCTGTTACCAAAAAGTCCAATGGAAATAAGAGAAATAATTGCCAAATTGAAACTGTTGATCTTATAAAAGAGTTTGAAGATGACATAAGCAAAATTTTGAGCAAATTTTTCAATAGATCATTCCAAACCGGTTATATTCCAGATATTTTGAAATTATTAGCAATAGTAGTTCCTATCTATAAGGATGGTGATATTCATGACGTTAATAACTTCAGACCTATATAAATTTTTTCTGTGATATCTAAAATTTTGGGAATATGTATTAATAATCGTTTGATCGAATTATTGGACAACAATAATTTCTTCTACCAGAATCAATACGGTTTCAGGAGAAAAAGTAATACAACTGCAGTGGACTTGATAACTAAAATCATAAAGGAACTGGATAAAGGACATAATTGTGTATTTGTTTCATCAGACTTGAAAAAAGCATTCGATACAGTTGACCATACTATACTCATGAACATATTGCAAGAAATAGGTATTAGAGGACTGGATTGGTTCAAAAACTATTTCTCAAATAGGTATCAATACGTGAGCTATAATGGAACAAAAAGTTCAACATTGAAAATTCCCCATGGAGTACCTCAAGGATCGATTATTGGACCCACTCTATTTTTGATATATGTAAATTCAATTTCAATGTTACCAATTCACGGCTTTCTCAACCTTTATGCAGATGATACATCGATAATATGATAAAATGTGATCTGGATATTATATCTAGCTGGTTGATTCAACATGAGCTTACTCTGAATGTGAAGAAATCTTGTTTTATGGTTATATCAAATTCAAATGATTCATGGCATAATTTGAAGATATGTATTGATAAAGAAAATCTCCAAAGATCAAAACGCATCAAATATCTTGGACTATACATTGATGATAAATTATCATGGGAACAACATATTATCAAAATTTGTACAAAAATTTCTCCAGTGATAGGTGTTCTTGGGAGATCAGCAAAATTTATTGGTATCAGGTATCGCAAACTACTCTATTACACTCTAGTTCACATATCTTACGATAATTTGGGGAAATGCTTACAATAGCAAGTTACAACCATTGAGAGTGCTGCAAAATAGAGCTATCAAGAAGAAATTTGAATTTCCAGTTCGTCATCCAACAATTAACCTCTATTTTCCTAACCGTATCCTTGATGTGAACTCTATCTACATATTTCAAGTCTGTTCTTTCATTCATGGCTGCAGATATTCGAATATTCATTTAAATTTACAATTGACACATAACAGGAACATCCATGATCACAAAACAAGAATCCTGAACCACATGAGGACAACATTGGCCAAGATTTCCATGGGACAAAAGTCAATTTTATGTGATGGACTCAACTCAAACTCTACAATAAACTTCCTCAAGATATCAAGAGTCCAAGAATGAAGCCATTCAAGTCCAAACTTAAAAATTTTATATTCAACAATTTCTTTTAATATGTCTCAATTTTATTTAATTCGTTTCACATGTTACCTTACATTCAAAGTGCCACATAGCTTTGTGGCTCTGGGCAACAATTTGTTACTAATTCTTTGTTGTAAATTGTTCTTAAATGAATTGGATATATTATTATTATTAAGCATATAGGCATACATTTTTTTCCCTTAGGAACTTTTAGTACGTACCTATAGACAACAGCACAGCATTTCAAAACTACCAGATGCGTGTATGGCCTCACATCCCACATTTATTTGAGTAAACTGAATTTTGCAAGTTCGAAAAGGCGAAGAATAATGCTTGACATACAAGAAACCTTGTAGGAGACAATGAATGAAAGGTAATGAAAAAACATAGAAGAAATATTTAAGAATATAGTGTTTGGTTACCCTCCTCAATCCCGAAATTTTGATGAGCGATATGATATCACTGTCTTTGTGGCAAGAGGTAGTGGCTGGTAGCACGGCAAGGCGTGACTACAATGTATTAGTCTAATCGAACGTGGCTTCTCGTAGAACAGGGACAGAATTTCCTTACAGGTAAGTCATTTAATCCTCAACTTTATGTGCAACTTTCATATTAACTCTTTCGAATTCTCTAGTATACCAGCTATAAACCTTTTGAACCTTTCATATTTTCGAAAAGCCGAAGATTCACGAAGAGTTTACCCGAATTAATATTTAGACATATAGTAGACAAGCTAATAAGGAATTGTTAATTCAGAAAGATTCATTCGAGACTGATCAAAGATGCTTATATGACAACGAGGCTTCCCGATGTAACTGAAGCTCTGGAAATATCTTAATATGTAGTTAGTACAATGAATAGTGGAAGGAGGCTTATTCTATCCAGCCCAATAATTGGTCACATATTCAAAAATATATTGTTCTTCAAAGGTACACCTATACATCAGTCTGATAGGTATATATTTGGTGTTCTAGTAAAAGTTTATATAAATGGAAATATAGAAATTATAAATTTTCATTGTTTCATTTTTGGAAGACAATTATTTTCTAACACATCCAGAAAGCACATTCATTGTGGTAAACGGCTTCCCTTGAATTTGGCTGAATTTTTGATGGGCTGATCGATATAGTGTAAATGGACACTGTAATGTCTGAGGTAGGAGGCGGAAATATCCGATATAGGGACGTTTATTATTAAATAGATGTTCTTTATTGTCATTTGGGTATAACTATTCGTAAAACCAAGTACCATCTCCACCAGACTCTAATCGACTGCTAGCACACAGCGCATGTGCACCAATGGAAGACGCAGTGTTGCCAATCTAAAATCTCGCCTGCTACTACTGTTACGGAGCTCATTAATCGGAGAGCTCTCATTTTTGGTTGGGATGGAATCTGGATGTTCGGCAGCCAGAACCCGAATGAGAAATGGTCTTCCTCAGAATCCTCAGTTATACACCGCTATCGATGATTTTTCATAAACGGCTCCACACTGGCTATGAAATGAGATACATATTCCAAAATCTTCTATACATCTCTTCATGCTACAAGATAACGCCAGAATAATTAACATTTTAGAGAAACGAAATATTTTGGGTATTTTTTTTTGAAGGAAGACCATAATAACTGAATCCGAATGTATCTGTTTCCAAATAATATCAAATATGTTTTATAAAATATTCATGACGAGGCTCAGCGAGCTGTAATAGGGAAAAATGAAAAATCATAATCATATATCCTCAGAGATAACAATTGTGATCTCTAATGATGTCATTGAGAAATGATATATCATTTGTTTCTCAAGAATCTCGATACCTACACAAAAAAAAATCAAAAAAGGTGCTCATAGCGACCGAAGTATTACCAGGGAAATTATTAACTCCAGTGGAACATTAACCCAGGATTTTTTTGATGAGTGTGATTTAATATTTTTTTCTATTTTATTTTCGAAGTTTATCGTAATTGTTTCTTTAGAACATTGATAATCAAGATTTCTAAACGAACTAGTTTGCAAGCGTCACTGTTTATCTATTTTACAGAGGCTCAAAAGACGAACACTGCGAGTGACTCATCTACATCTGCTAGCCCTATTGTCTCTGAGGCAAGCACATCGTTTTCTTTTTCTACGTGTACTGAGATCAGCGATGAGGAAAACGAATAAATTCATATCCTTATTTAGGTTAGGTTTGAAGATAATAACTATTGTTTTCGTATATGTGGACAGCACTTGGCAATTTGTTTCTGTTCTCGAGAACTTGCAATTTTGTTGGTTTGGTGTGGATCCGGCATAAAACGATTCTCGTTCGCGATGGGTAGATTTTGCTACAGCTTTGCTCGCCTTCAGAGATCTCTAGCACTCGATGTGCCTTAACTTTGAGTCTTTGGTCATCCAGTACATGGCGTTTTTTGCCTTCAAGGTGAACACGATTCGCCAAAGACTAGAAGACATTTAAACAGTCATCTTATCGTGAAAAATGAGTGACAGAGCAATTTGGCCCGGTATATAGCTTCAATTTCACCAATTCACCAAGATAAAGCAATTTCAAAGCTTTAAGCTCAAATGCTTCGTCTTCTGAATTGGGTCTGTACCTTTGGAGAATCGTCCTCCGACGCGCTGTTATTACGAAGATAGAGAACAGATTTTTTCAAGCGATAAGAGCCTTACCTCTCACAAATTATAAACATCCTGCATCATAAAATTCAGTTGGTTCGCTATAGTACACATTACACGGTTCGTTACCGCCACAGAATACAAAGCACCTCTTTTCTTTACTTTGTAAACATGAATATTCTCGATTTGGGCGCGATGAAATTATATTTCATTTATAGTTATAGCTCGAAAAGGAATGCGGCAAATGTGTTTGTATATCCGAGAACTATTAAAATTTAACTATTCGAATATTATCTTTGGCGTAGATAATCGCAAAATATGTGTAAGATACGAGAATAGTTCAGATATATTTGTATTATTCACCAACCTCTCTTTCATTTTCAAGATTATGACAAGGATATATAAAATCACAGCTTGCAGTCGTGGTGTTTATAGTTGATTTTATACCGGATATATTGAGGCTGATCCAAATTGAGTGCGCACCATCGGTAAGACATTGGAGATACATACCACAGTTCAAATTTGCAAACTAGTAGTACATTTTCCAGTCATTAAGGTACGTCCCGTCGACGGTAATTGATATACACTGGTTGATAATTATAAAATAATCTGGTGTTTTATTACTCGCCTGGTATACATATATTATTTCTTTTTTGCTAACAGCCAATTTTCTTGATGAGTAGGTATCTTGTTGACGAAAAAGTCGGATGTCATTGGTGCTTTCCGTTGACCACTCATTTTTCGGTAGGTAATCCGCTATTTCAACTGTTGGGAATCCTACAGCACCACCGCGTCAGTTTATCTAATACAGAGGCCTCACCTGCTAGGTTTGGTCTCTGAGCAACTAACATAACAGAAACGTATCGTTGGAATTGCAAGAAAAATTTCCTCGAGGAGAGATTCGCATTATAACAGCGAGAATTGCGATTCGGTTACATTGAATTCATGAAGGAGTTTTATCTTTATAAAATGATGAGATGAATTAAATGAAGTGATAAAATACTTACCTATTTCACCTCTTTTCCATATAACGTAGTATATCCTTTCCAGTGAATATGTCGACATTTTCACCACACATATATGTTGAGTTCTATATACCAGCCAAATCTTCAAAAGAGTCAATTAATAGACTCTGACTCAAGCTTCGTGAATACATGAACCTGTACTAAATTCTCAGACCGTTGGTAAATCAAAATCTGCATCTTCAAGTGAAGGAAGCGGGAGCTTTTTTTTAGTTCCAGCGTACTAGGATCTTTGTAAGAGGTCCCTCTTGCTTCCTCCTATCCGTTTTCCAACTGTGGTTCCAACAATTAGTGAAGATCTGAAACGCAGACTTCTACGATAGTTTCAATCGACTTTGACGTCTATCTGACAAGTAATGCGTATTTGAATACTCTGAAGCATAACTTTCTAATTTATTTAAGACTACGTTTCCTAAAAAGTGGCGGAAAATCATCGTCATTTCAAGTATAACCCAGTTATTTTCTATACTTGAGTCGAGTGAATCAGACCACCAGACTATGACAATCTTTTCGGATTCAAATTTTCAACCCATATTTTGTGTTCAAAGTACAGTTTTCTTCGGAATTCACGCTGCTACTATTATTGAAAGAAGCCTTACATTACGCTCTAGCTCATTCCTTCTAAAATTCCAGGTGAGTAACAGAAAGAAATTTATTCTTTTGAACTGCGTTATATAGAGTAAGTCGGCTTAGGGAATATGATGCCAAATATTCCTTCTCGCACAGGAAATGTGTTGTGATTTGAGCGCGAGAATTTTTTTATTATTGGTTGGATTGTATCGAACGATTCAAGTATGGAAAATATGTCATCAGTTCGTCAATAATAAAGTATTCTGCATTTGTAGTTTCTACAGTTTTCTCTAATCTATCCAATTTCGTTGGTCAACAACCGCCACAGGAATGAGGTGCAATACTTTTTGGTTTTTAGAAGTATGGTGTTGCCTATCTAAATTTGTTTTGTGATCTGTGAACCATAATTATTTAGTTTCAATAGGTAGCGTAGCAGGTTCAGCACTCTTACCCGACTACCAAACTGATAACACTTGACAGAATCTTCAGCGAAGTAGTAATTGGAGTGATCTCAAAGTCCTACAGCTTCCTTGAACCGTGGAAGTACGCACCCAGGAATATAATGAGCAAAGATCTACAAGTTGTATAAGAGAGAGATATGAGATAATTATATTGAATTTGGCGACTTAAGAGTACTTTTTGGTGACCCAAGCAGACACCGTTGTAAAATGTAGTCATAAATCCTCTACAGAATACAGTTCTAATTCCCAGCCACCAAAATGTGGAGAGTGAGTTTTGTTGTCTATATTTTGAGAATCACAAAATTACTTCGTTGAAAAACTGTAGATTATTTTTGGTGCTGAATGAATACGAGAAATCGATTTTTATTACAGCCGATTCCATTTCGATATCACCTACAATTATCTGTTCACTGGTTATGACTGGAAGTCATTTTCTGGTTTAGGAGGGTGAAACATCCTCTCGACTGAAACTCATAAATTATAGGAAACAATCATCAGCGAAGGCAGTTTTTATGTAGGCAGAGTTCGAATATTCCAAAGGGTTGCTTCACGTTATCAACGTACAAGGTTGATGATGAGTTCAGAGCAGTCGGTCAATAACATTCAATACGTCATTTCAATTTCAGTAGTTAGATTGGAAACTACTTAGGACTGGTAAACAATCTTTCATAGAGAATGAGAAAGAACTGAAATGTTGCTTTCGTTTCGGACTCTTTCATGAACCCTGTTTGATTCCGAAAACTTTTCCAATTGGAAAACTTATTTTTCAATATATTCGATACTGACTATATGCGAGAGGGTTGTTACAAGTTGTTCCTTTGTTATATCATCCGAGCATAAATTTGCATACTTGCGGTAAGTGACTATGTATGAATATACCTCGGAATATACAAAATTGAACGAGAATTCAGCTCTTTGCTTTTGAAGGGGCTGAACGCCTGAAACATTTACCAAGAACGTCATTGAACAAATGCAAATGAAACTTTGCCGTTTCAAAGTACAATTTTGAAGCACAAGGAAAATCGGTTGGATGAGGTGGGGATATGTTAGAGGGATTGTGTTTAATAAGTTGGATTTCAAGCAAATGAAATGCTTTATTAGATATACACCACTGCAATAAATACACGCTTTGTAACAAACTGATATGACTTAATCATCAAAAGTAGTACTAAAAATACACTTAAATGAATAAAATAAATAAATAGAATATGAAATTCAATTTTAACGACAGGACTGAATATGTTTTGAACGGGATCGAGGTCTGATGGCTTGGGCAGAGGAATTTGGCTCAACATTCTCACCAATTCCACCAGAACAAATTCAGCTTTTTGGATGTACAACGCTTTTAATAGTTATCCTTAAAATTGACCCGAAAACTATTGACTAGGCACACTTATTTCATAACAAGAACTGTTCTATGAAAAATAGAAACTTTTTTGATAATAAAAGAAACAGTTAAATCAATAAAAAAAATCTCCGGCTTCTGTTTGAAACCGGACCTCACAACGGTTCAATTTTTTTTCGATTTTTCAAAATACTTTATATCATTACATCAACATATAAATTATTATTCTTGTAACATGACCAACAGTGTATACATGGAATGCTTAAATTCAGCCAGATAATGTGCTCCAATATAGTAATCGAGTGACACATACTATATAGTAACGATCATATACAAAATAAATTCTTCGGAATTTGATCATCAAAGAAAACTATTATAGAGGGCTCTCACATCACCTAATCTGACTACACACCTCCAAATCGTGTGTTAAATGAACAATGGAGTCTATTGAGGATTAAAAATTTTTGAATTGTATTGCCTTTACGTTACATTTCAACAATCGGTTCCTTAGTTGACTGGACGACAGACTTCTTGTCGATATATACACCGAGATTCAGGAGTCGCAATCTCAAACTGATCGGCTTATTATGCTGCATCAACTGTGAATATGAGAGCCTTCTGGAAAGAGTTACACCTAAGTATATAACATTTTGATTAACAACTTTGAAAATACTTTAGACAGTTAATTGCCAACAAGTGGAGTATAGCATTCTTATTGTCCACTGCCGCAAGAAAATCAGTGTGTCGGTGCACTTTTGGTGAAAGGGATGCGAGCATGCGCAGATACTACTAGGCCAAGCAGGGGACCAACTTAGGCCAAGTCATTAAAAACACTTTTGCTTAACATCTGATCATGATAATGTATTTCAACAAATATAGCTCAAAAATATATTACATACTCACATTATATTGCCATCAATTTTGCAAATATAAGTACATACTAACGCATCAGTCTTCAGAGAAAAGTAATATGGAAACATGAAGGTATGTGTGTTAAAACTTTAGAACTACATAATTCCAAAAATATGTTCATGCCAAACTGGACATAATTAGACTTCGCTTGCTTTTCATTCACATGAAATATCACTTTTCTGGAAGCTTCAGATTATTTTTCATCACTAAAGCAATTTAAATTCCTCCCAAACCTTATTCCACTTGTACATCAAACGAAAGCCACTCTAACGTTATGGAAAAGGGGATACTTTTATTTATCACATTCTACTCGGGTCGTTATTTCCCCGTCGTTTTAAAAACACACCCTCGGTTTCCATATCAGACTTAAGCTTAGGCGCAAAAGCACGCGATTTTACATCTACACAGAGGACACAAGCGCGGATAGCGGAAGCAACAAAAGAAGCACATTATCGGGAACCACAAACGCCATTTTGAGAAATGGCTCAGATATGTGTAGAATGACCTAACACATACTAAAATTTATCACTGTTAAATGTCTTTCGGCATCATACTAACAAAAAAGCGTTCGGGAAATATCGGGTCGAATTTTATTTTCGAAAAAACTGCGTATTGAACCAGAGATCATTACACTTTAATATATGTAGCACTAAGGAAATTTTATATACCTATCCAATACACGCAGACCGAAGTGAAAATTCGCATAACAGTGCAGTTTTTGAATAGATGACTCCCAATTCACTCTCAAAGGGGTTGAGAAAAAGACTGAGGAAATTTGGTTGAATTATGAACTGTAGTTGGTCAATTATAACAGCGTTTGACAAGGAAAAGAAAAGCATTTCCGCGAATATTACCCATTATAGTGCATATTTGGTAATAATAGAACGTAATTTGCATCGAACCTATATTGATTTTAGTTTTTGAGGATTCATTTAAAAAGGTTGCTTTACAAATGATTGGGCGTTTTTGAAATATATTTTGGGAAAAGGATAATTGAATTCTCCCTAAAAATGATTTGATAGTAACTGATAGAAGTTCACATCAAACAAACAAATCTTCTTGAACGGGCTGTTAGATACGTCCGAAACACATTCAAAATGAATTCTATACACATATAACACGCAAAAATCTATTGCTATCGCGACCATTGGCAGGAACAATTACGGACAAAGCGGCTATAATGCTATTTGGCGTGTCCGGGAAGGACCCATGAGACTATAGGGACCGGATCGTGAAAAAGGTACGTGCCCCTACAGCCAGAACCACACGGGTCATTTTTTTCAAAATGTGCGGCTTTACAACAAGAAAACACTTAAATATATCATAATATAATATGTTGATAAACTCGAAATTTGCCAGTCCTAACAAATATCTAAAAAACTACTTTACGAACGATTCCCGGGTTCTAGACGATAGGAAAGAGTAAACGAAATTTTTGAACGCGCTTTTGTTAAAACTCATCGATGAAGACGAATGATCGAGGATGAAATTGCTTTTCAAGGATTCTTGTTCCTATTCTTCACCACGACAGAAAATGAATCGTTTCCGGCGAGTGTTTCGTAAAACGTTCGCAAACAATTACGAATCGAAAAGGAAATTCATTAACATATCGGAAACATTCTATGATAAAAGTGAAGGTCGTTACATGAGTTACATTTGAATTAGAAAATATTCAGCAACTTCATTCAAACCTATCAGGAAAAAATGAATTCAAAAATTTGCTTGTCCGAATCGTACAGTACTGCAGCTTTGGTTTATTTTTTGTTCAAATTGTAATTATCTTTTGTTGGAATTTTGTGAAAATATTTTTTTTTTCTCAGAAATGACATTCGAAATCGAATAAATAAACGCCAGAGATCAAACTCAGTGAACATATATAAACGATTTTTATAGACTAACGCCAACGCCAATGTCTAACAATATTTTTTTTTGAAAACTTATACAAATTTGGCACAATTTATGATACATTTTCATTATTGTCAAGAAAATACCTTTGTTATGTACGAAAACGCAATCGATCAGATTTTTTTAAAGACAAAATTTTGATTCCACCACAATCCTGAATTGATTTTTCTGAATCCCACATTTGATTTACAAAACCGTGTTTTGCTCAGAATCTTAGGTCCCGGGAATTGTTACAACCATCAGAGGACGTACAAAGCACATAAAAATACATTATATATTATATAAAACGACTAGAATACCACATAAGCAGATATTTGGGCGACGAATTGCGGGCCATGCTTTTTTGGGAATTCTGAAGCTTTGGTCCGCGATATCCAGCCAACAAAGCGAGGGATTTTTTGTGTAATCAGTATGATCAGTACAGTAGTCATATTTGATTTACAACACATAATCTAATATTTTTTTGGTGTCAACTTTTACGAAAATGTATGTAAAGAGCAGTTATTGCTTTCCTAATTAGCAGTTTTTACTTTTTCAAGTACCAAAAATATTTGAGACCATCCTGTAGGTAGACCAATGTTGGATAGTTATGAAAAATAATGAAACTATTCCATAATTGTTTGTCTAGAGACAATTTTTTTGGCCTAGTCTCTGTATTCGACGATATGTTCGTTTTCTAATTATAAAGCACTAACAAATTAGATGGAAACAAATATATATTCGAGACCTTAAATTCTAAAGTGTCTTGAGCAGAGTCTCACAGTTTTGGAGAATACAAAAATTTCAACGTATAAAAAATAATTATATGCTCATTTGTGCAATAGTAAATTTTGATTAATGAGATTTGATTGAAACCTTTTGATTGGTTAGGCTGGAATCGATGAACCAAAAATAAAAACTGCCAATTTTCTAATGATTGGTTCATAGACTAAACTTTTACTTTATCTTTAAGTTCTCACAATGATATTTAATGGAGGCGTTCACACACGACACTTCAACATTTTATGTACGAACGCTTCCATCAATTAGCAATGTGAGAACTTTTTGAAGTACACGTGTGGTCTATGAATCTTTTGCAAGTTGAATTCGATCCCCAGCTTGATCAACAGTATCAATTCCAAAAGTTATCTACTCAATTCGTTGTCGATAAACAAGGTTAAAGTAAAAAATATTTCAACTGATATCAACTCTCAACAATGAGTGAAATACTCGATCCCCGATTTTATTTCCACAGAGAATGAATGACAAGGAACTGATGAAGCATTGGGAAACACGTAGCAGCCGACTGAGTCAACGGACGCTTTTATCGATCTGTTTGGGTGATATATAGCCATGAATGATTCCGAAGGATATACTCCCCTCTTCCTACTTTGTGTTTCCCAAGATTCCATTTCCAACTAGCGGTGTTGATCTTTGAGAATTTATACAGGATTGAACAAAATTGATAAGGAATCTGTCTAAATGGTCTGTGAAGATCTATAAATGTTATACGGGATATTCCAAAATCAGTACCTAGATCAGTTGTGGAATACAAAGATTTAAGCCGAATTCATGTATGCGTAAGGTGAGGTAACGCAAAAAGGTACGAACGTTTATGATCCGGAGTATGTTACCTTACGTACCTTATATCATGAACGCACACACATATCTGCTTCCAATAGTTAATATTTCCTGGTTTTTGTGTTACTTCAACTAACGTTTACATGAACTCAGCTCTACGCGAGAAAGTGGTCAGTAAACAATTGGTCGACTATTCTTCGAAACAGTGCGGACAGCAAAGGAACTAACTTACTGGCAGATTGTGACACCATCAATACTTTCCTTGAATTCGTTCAAAACAGTAGATTTTATTATCATGAGACTTATGATTTTTGTGAAGCCGAACTGAGCTTTTTTACATTTTTCTTCGACATGCATAAAATATCCCATAAGCCGCCGTGATTTCGTCATTATGACAGCGAAAAGACTTTGCCTTAAGTTTTCAGCGACAAAACGGAACCCTCTTGAAAGCAAGGCAACCAGAATTGTAAACAAATCTTTGACAGCGTCAATTTTTCACTTGCGTTGTCAAAAGAGTATATCTGATCTGTGAAAATGAAATATAAGAATTGTGTTTTTAACAATTGTATTTTTCCGTTGAATTGAAACAACTAAACTGTATTCATTAAATTTTTTGTCGAAAAAACATTTGATTCGAGTTTAGCTGCCTGCGGAAAATCAACTCAAAAAACTGCCAGAAAAAATTACTCGTCCTACGGACTCGGTAATTTTTTCAAAGGCAGTTTTTTCGTTGAGTTGCCAGGCAACAAAATTTTCATCGATATGTCAAGTTTACTTCGACAAAAAAAAGCTCTCGTGTAATTTTAAGTGATTATTTCCCTCAATGCGAATAAACGATGAAACAGTTGAAGGCTAGACTGCTTTTACAGAGTTTTACAGCGATTAAATGCACTAGACCTTTTAACCGATTAAAATGTTCGAAATAAACCGGGCGTTTGGATCACTTTTCAGGTACTTTCTCTGGTACTATATTGTTCCTGTGTTCGATTTTGATGTTTCCTGAGTTTACATGTTTTCTGGAAATAATATAAAAAATAAATCCCTCCTTCACCAAGTTCAATCGACCAAAATGCGTGCATTTCCATGAGTTTCAAAATTTTGCTTTCAAGCAAATGCTTTCGTGTATAATAATTTAAAATAAAATCCCTCGACCTGCGGTCTCGGGATTTTATCAAATTATCATACATTCAAGGCATTTGCTAAGCAAAATTTCGAGAATCATGGAATTGCAGCACACATTTTAACCGATTAAACTTGGTGCACTCGGGATATAACCCCCGATAAAAATGTATGACGTTTTCTGACCGACTTGAACATTAAAGTTGGCGTTCTTCTTCCATCTAACACCCAAATTCCACCATGCGATTTGTCGCAATCTCTAGAGGCGACAAATGTCATCAATCAGTCAGTTACTGCATCTGGATAATTTTCCTTCATTATCACTATCAAAAAATAGAACTGAATATTACCAAAGTAAACTCATACAATATAACAAATATATGATTTCATTCATTTCATATTTATTGAATTGTAATTAACTCGCTCTTGGGCGCTTCCTATGTTGATTCGATAGTCCACAGAGATTTTTTTTTCTCAAATTTGAAGAAAAAATAGCATAGCATGTGTAATTCAGACAAAGAAAAAGTTTTGTGTGGTTCACATAGTTTGCGAACTTTTCTACAGTTCATGTCAATCTCCATGCTGGCCAGAGAAAACATATTTTTTCTCCTCCGATACTATTATTTCATGGAAAAGAATCTAATCGCTGTATTTCTTGATGATTATTTCCAAAACACACTTGTTTTCCTTCTACTATAGAATTAATAGCGGAGCAATAAAATGAAAGCATGGGGATCGATTTCAAAATTGAGTTGAGAAATATCCACCGTCTGTGCAAAGTGATAACATCGGGTTATGGGAAGGCATTTCCGATCATCACAGTCTGTTAAAGAGGTTCTGTTCAAGCGCGAAAATTGGGTATATCAGGGTGGACATTGCGGCATGGCGCATTAACAGTGCACAACAATCATCTACAACATGAGCAAATATTTATAAATAATTATTTCTGAAACAACTCATGCAGGGCTTAACAACAGATATTGTGCAGAAATGTATGTTGTGTATGACCATCTTCAGAGACAAAAAGTGGAGTGGGACCTCTTCAGAGGCTGACAACAAACAGGACTAGATCAATAACTTGCGCCGACCGCTTTAACGGGGCGTCATAGATAAACCAGGAAAATGTACAAAAGTTTAGATTGCATATACCAAGCCCTAAACTTTATAATTTTGGTGTATTTCGTCATTTTATCTCTCCACATTCAAGATTGATGATGAAAATTACATACGAATTTGAGTAGTGTATCAATATTCCTAAATTAAGTTGATATGCCAGGAAATAAGAATTCCAGATTAGAAACTCATCGAATCTAGCAATCAAGTATCGGATACGTTCAAACTTTCTGGATGTACAGAGAATAATCTAGATTTTGGCAAAAACTGATTGTCAATGATTTCAGCGTATATTTTCCTGGTCAGTGACAAACGAAGCTAGGGAAGGTGTGCAGTGTTTCGTGATGAAACTTAGAAAATTACTACATATTTACACTCTCCACCTGAATCCAATAGAGTTATGTTCCCTAGATTAATTGACATGAAGGTAAACGTAACATATTCAAGTGACAGATCTCTAAATTGGGACCAAGAATACACGATTAATTGTGCGTGCTGGGGAAAACATTCTTTCGGGAACATCTTATATCACCCAGGAATAAATCAAATCATGTTGCCACTCACAATTTGTTTCGATGCTATAGGATTAGAATCCGTCTTGGTTTCGAACAAAGCTTTTGGGAATGTTGAACGATTCAATTCTTGGCCACAATTTCTTGGATTTCTGGCAATTGCTTTATCACTAAGAAGTTCGTTACCAGAAAAGATGTGTTGTTTAATTCAGTCTTACCGAAAACGTTTTTAACTCAGACATACTGAGAAACTGCATACCTAATTTTACTTTCAAAAGATCTACGCTACTAATACTAATGACTATGATACGAAAAAAATCACACATGCCTATACTAGGTATATAGGATTTGCTTATTTGGGCCCAAGGAAGATTGTTCAAACAAATTCTTCAACATTACACAAGCTATTCCATAAGGAATAATATCATCACACTTACTTCTAAGTACAAAAGTACAGTAGGTATGTATTGAAATGGGGGCTGTGGTACAGCTGTGCCGTGCTCGTTATCTTATAAACTCGGGAAAGGAATTTGTGGAAGAAAGGAGGCAACCACCAAAATGGACAGTACGAAAAAAAATCCGGATGAGCCAAGTTTCTTCTGAAGGTATTTGAATATGATTCTCGTAGCCTTGAAGCGATACAACAGTGTTTGAATAGGAGGTTCATTACTTATTTTTGTCATATGAAGTTGCTCAGGAAAATTCAAATAGAAAGAACATTGCAACAGTGACTACTGGTGCCAATTCGGAAGCTTGGCTCACCAGGAAACCTCTGGCCATTCGACTATACGAAAGAAAAAAATAAAAAAACTAATTGAAAACTGCAAGAACTGGTATTATTAATCAAAAAAAGCAATTACAACAAAAAATCAAAGAAAAACAAAACAATGTACATTTGATTTAAGAACAATTTTACCATTAAACTAATATATAATAACAACAAGTTTAAAAAATGTAGTAATAAAAAACTGAGCGCCGTGTTGCACCCAGTGTTTGTTCGCGGCCTTCGTATTTCAAGATGCCCATCCAAGGACGTCGGAGAACAATACAAAAAAGTGTACACTGAGAACAAGACACTTAAAAACAACATACAACACTTGTCAGATGGGCACCAAGAGACGAGCTGCCGGAAGAGCCTGAGTGCCGCAGGGTTCTCTTAGAGAGGGCTGGTATTTGAATTGAGATCGCTCAGCCCTCGCGAAATGCGATCAATCGCCTTCGGATCTCAAAAAACAACAATGATATAATTTAAATAATAATAAGAAGATATAAATTATTGTAAAAAAAACTTGTGTTCCGTCAAGAAAAAAATCACGGAGATTAAAGCCGGATAAAAGAAAAGATTACTTGATGACAAAAAAAATACTGATGTGATAAAACTAAACATCATACCCAACCACATATCATGTAAATAATAGGTGGTGTCATAGTACATTCAGTCATTATTCAGAAGGGAATGGGTATTGAATGATGAAAGCAGATAAAGCTAATTCAGATCTGCGCTCTGGTGCTGAAAAGAAACGGAAATTGATAACAACTTCAACTGATTCTGAATCAATTGTGAGCAAGTAACTTGATTTACTGTGCTGTAGTTTCGAGGCCATGATTTTGTTCTGAGGGTAGAAAAATATAAAAAAATAAATGAACGAGAACCTAACTACTAAGTATATAGTCTTGAATGGCGCAGATTCGCCCAGAGAAGACGGGGGCTTGTATGTCGCCCCCGAGTTCGTTATCTTAAACTTGGCAGCATTAACAAACAAATATATTACTAGAAAAACTACAACTAATTAAAAAAATAATAGATGGTGAAAAGATGTTTGCATGCACCACACTTGCATATACTAATATTAGATAATTGTGAATAACAAAACTAAAAATAAACATAAACAATGCCGCAACGGGCGTTCATCCCGAGCGGCTGGAAATGGGGCACGGCACGTGGTCGTATTTCATCGATAATATGAACATCCACAAGTGAGGGATAAGAGAGAACAATAAAAAAGATCCAATTCACAAGTAAAGTCCTTTGTTGACTAGGGTCCTTAACAACGCGGCATTCCGCAAACAACAAGGCGCTATTTCTAAGAACATACACATCATACACGCATATTAAAATAGATCATTATCATCGGAAACTGCTCAATTTAAATTACAACAATGGCCCAGGCACCACGCGATGCTTGGTTAACATTTCTAATCTGAATAATAATATCCCTGTTTTAAAAATTGATAATTTGGTCATACAACATAGGCGACAGGTCGCCGAAGTAGCAACACTGTCCAGCTTACGCATCGTCAAACGTTATAATATTAAAAATATCAACATGTGAAATACAGTACAAAACTATGACGATAAAATCGTGACAATTTTGAAAACTTTAAAAAATAATAATACAATCAACAGACCAGCATCCGACCACTCCATTCAAAAATGCATCAACAAAAAGTGTTGGGAATGGCGGCTGGAGACCCTGCCTGGAATCGCCTACAGGCCAATGGGGGGAACCTGTACGTAACGATAAATGTAGAGCCTGTAGTCTTTGCTTGCTAGAACCACGGAGCCGTCATCCATGAGGGCGACGTCGAAACACTGCGCGTGCTTCACTTTGCTTTCGAGAGCCGACACCAACTGCCCATCCTGAGTGAAGATGGTCAAGTTGAAGTTGTTGTGGTTGTCGGCAATGAGGATCTCTCCGCTCGCGTTGATTCCGACGCCGATGGGGTAGTTGGTGATTCCTTCGCCGCCGATCTGCCGCAAATACACCCCTTCGTAGCTGAACACCTTGACGCAATGGGCTCGGTTGTCGCTAATGAAAATTTCCTGCTTGTCGTTTACGACGACGCCGTTGGGGAACTCCAAATGTTTGGAGCAACCAAATTTCTGGAGCACGCCTCCGGCTTGGTCGAAGATGATGACTCGCATAACTTTGCACTCGACGACGACGATGCGGCCCTTATTGTCCACGGTAACGCCGCGCGGATGTTGCAGAATGTTCGCTCCGAATTTGCGCACGAACTGACCGTACTGGTTGTAGATTTGGATTTGGTGCGTCGGAGAACGTTCGGTAACGATAATGTCGCCCGAGGTACGCACTACCGCCACGCGGTTCGGATACAGCAACTGGCCATCGCGTTTGCCGCATTCGCCGAACTGAAACTTGAACCTACCTTCTTTGTCGAAAATCTGGATCCTGTGGTTGTTCGTATCGGCTACAATGATGTCGTTCTGGGCGTTGACTGCTACTCCGCTCGGTTCGGTGAACTGGCCTTCCATCACTCCGAACTCTCCGAATTTACAATGGTAGATCATCTTTTGACGTTTTATTTGAGACTTGGGCGGAAAGATTGCGGTGGACATGAGCTTGGTGGTCAGATCTAGCATGGGGTCGTTGTGTGCTGTGTTCGTTAAGGAATACGGATCGGAAGTTCCATTTTGGAAAATGCTGTCGGTGGTACCGCCGTTCGACCACTTTTCATAAGGGTTGACGCCGTTGATATTCAAATCGCCCATGGTTGTAGAAAAGGGTCCTAAGCTATTGGCACTACTGAAACGTTTGCTGATTATGTTTGATTCGAACGGGGAAGTCGACTGGCTCGATCCAGACATAGGAAAAGGGCAGTGGATACCTCCATTCAAACTTCCGGAGCTACCGTTCACGCTACTTCCACTGGAACTGGAACCTCCTCCGCCTGTGGGTCTAGCAATTGGTGGCTGTTTGCTGGGACCTACTGTCGGTTCGGAATTGGAACGAACGTAGCCGAAGGTGTTCCGGACGCCCACCTGGATCGCTTGGTAATTAGATACGAATTCGAGTTCACATGCAGACTGCACGCTCTGATCTACGCTGTGATTCGAAAAACCTGCTAATTTAACATCCAGTAATTTTCTGAACATGAGAGTTTCCGTATAACCTGCGCATTTAGTCAGCCTTTCTATGAATTCGCATGTTTTGTAAAGTTGTTCACATATTTCTTGACATTTTTGTGTTGCTACACTCAAGGATATTTGTTTTGCGCTGTGCACACTCTCTACTTCTTTGAGAAGTTCTTGTTTCCTTTCTTCCAACATTGATCTGTAGAAGAGGAACGTGTCATTTATTTCATTTTGAGCTTTGTGGTATTGAACCTGCAAGCGACTGGAAATATGCTCTATATTCTTCAAATTATTTCTTATCTCGGTACCTTTGCTCCTGGCATCAGCTACGGCGTGTTGCAAGCTTTCGACATATTTAGGACCAACTTCACTTATATGATCAACTTCGTGGAGTCCTGCGGGGTGATCCGAGACTATACAGTCCTTACATATTGGTGTTAGACAAGTGCGGCAGTAATATTTGATCACTTCGGATTTATGTCTTGGACAAAGCATTATTTTTTCCCCGTTGCTGATATTTCCGTTAGGAATCAGCCCATTTTTAGGTTCATCCTTATTCTCGCCAAGGTTCATTACTCTGTGACCTTCAAAACAATGCATGAATTGATGTGCCATCACGCAATTTGAACACAAGTTATTGGCACAATCCACGCAGCGAGCAACTGCGTCTAGTTTCTTATGTTTGCAACCGGTACAATGAACAGTTGCAGAACTGAACTCAGAATTGACGTCCGAAGAAAAGAGAGCGCTGCCCAAAATGCCTTCTATCAACTCGGAGTTGACGTTGCAAGTGGGACACAAGCACTTGTTTTTCTCGAAACAAGTGTTGCAAATTGTGTGGAAGCAAGACAACAGTTTTGGATCAAAGACTGGTTCTCTGCACTGCTGACAGTGAATTTCGGATGGGTTGCTATCTCTGTCTAATGAGTCGCTTACTGGTGATGCAGATCCGTTAACGGGCAGTGCTGAATCTTCCAAAGGGGAGAGTGAGATGAAGCGATCGCAGTATGATCCAAATGAATTTGCTCTTGTCAAGGATTCTAGGGAAGGAGTCGGTGATGCCATGTTCAGTTACCCGTCATCCCTGAAACAATAAAAACTCAAATTATTAAACCGATCTAGTAAATCTGATGTATTGAAGAAAATTTACAAGAAAAAACACAGATATTTGTATGATAATTTCGCGTTATTCACAAGAAAATCTCCTTACATATTTTTCCAAATTGGAGTTTATGCATGCAAGTCGCGTAAACTATAAGAGATGGTAAATAATAATATGGACTGAATATAGGCTGTAAACAATGTCAAAAACTTGGGAAATATTGCACAAGCAATATTGAGCGTTAACAAAAAAAAAAACAGTTCGAAAATAATAAGTTTTTCAGATACTGTCATCGATAAAAAAGTTTTTTCAGCATACAATATGTCGTAATTTATGTTTATAATTCTTAATAATCAACTTCGGGGGGCAAGAGAGAAACGCCGTGTCGATCGGAAGAAAAGAAAAAGAATCAATCCCTTGTTACGAGACGAATGACAAATTCTGTTCCGCAGCCATGAGGGCATCGAACGATTGAAGGGCAGCGTCGGTTATTCATCGGGGCAGAGAGTCGAAGCAGGCGATGAATCAGAGGTGGTGGCGGAGAATGCAACGTGGGGGCTGTCAATTCGTTAGGGGCGGCGAGAGTTTAGACGAGTCTGGCGGGGCGGGAGGGAGCACGCGATCGATGTGCCGACTGAGGGGACTAATGCCTGTTGCCTAGCAACGGGGTAAGGGTTGCAACCCCACTTGAATTATTGCTGCAACAAGGTGGCTGGCCTAGCCAGACTAAAGTCTGCGATGCGTTTTTGCTATTTTGTTCGCGCAGTCTATGAAGTTATAACGAGACACTTTCCGAAATATGGAAAAGTGACTCTGATTATGCCATTGATTCTTGAAAAATACACTCTCTTCCAAGTTCTTGCTAATTGATTCACCAAAAATAAACTTTGGATTTTCGAAACTGCTAATTCTTTGCTGGTTAGTTCCGATTGAAGGTAATCAATAAGTTCGAAAAATTACCCAAAAAAAAAACTTAAGAGAAAAAAAATGTTTTCGTTGACAAGAATAAGGAATTTTTTTCATAGTAATGAAAAGCGGGACACACTGTCCTACGTATACATGTTTCTATGAGGAAACAATCGTAACATATTGCTTCTATTGAATAGGTAGAACTTACATACTGGTTATAAACAGATTTTAGTATAGGATCTATTCAATAGGCAGAGTTAAAAATGCTCGTCTTCGGAACTAGATTGTGTCTCCCACAAACCAAAAATGTATATACTATGTACTAGTATATTCATGAATCGCTGAACAAATGGTATCATCATATCAATTAGCAGAGCCACATATTGCATGAAAGACTAAACAATGTATCCTGAAAGGATTCGAAGGTCAAAGAATGAAATGCCGAAAAATATTTTCCCGCTAGTGCTAGACCGAATCAAAATTCAACACTGGCCGTTGTGCAATGATTCGTTTACTAAAATGAGTCAACCCAACGCCATTGTGGTTGAATAAATGACCTCAGATTCCAAGGAATTACAGATGTGATCGTTAATGGACGTCGTGCAAGAGAATGCGATACTTTTCAAATGTACTGGATTCTTATATAGGGTCGCGCAAAATGGAAATTCGTCAGAACACCTCGATAATTCAAAGTGAGTAGCAAGAAATCATGAAAAGTTCGTTACATCTTAGTTCTCGTGGTCATCCGGTACAATTAATGAATTTATTCTGAGGATTGCTATTTTAAATTATGAGTCATTTCCATCCACACTGGAAGCTCATTGATATGATAATGAAATTCTGTATAAGAACAATAGGATATACTTTCATCAGCATCAACGATTAACTAGACGGAAAAAGTATACAATGAGTTATATATCTGGAATATAACTTCAATTCGTTTCAAAGACGTATGTTCAAATCTATAGGATGGGTGGAATAGTCAATCTGATAGATGCCTGGCGAGTACAAAGCTCAGTAATAAAACAAGCCTCAGAATTGCTTGACTTTGTACCTTTCAATGATATTTTCAGTTCTTCTCATCTTGCCGACAATGGAAAACCGAACGTAATCATCGTTTGAGTAAAAAGTAACAGATATACATCAAAAGGCAATTCAGAGAAACTCGCTAGACCATAACTGAGTCTTTGTTGTTTGTTTAGGCGGGCTCTTTAAAAACACGCTGACATTAACAATACCAGGAACAGACAAGCCGTTTATCAGGGTTGAAGAGTTGAGAACAAGTGTACTAATGTAAGTTGAGGATGTTCAGTACACTAATCAGAAGTGAAAAATGTGTGAAACTCGGCGACTGTTAGCGGCATATCGGAATCTAGAACCAAAGCATACATTTGTAAGCGTTTAATTTGATTCATTTAATTTCGTTCAACTTATAACACTCATCATCATATTATTTTGGATAAGTTTTGATGGCATTCAAAGATATATATAGATTTCTTCTATTTCATTTTTTTTGATATTCGAATTTACAGTCAATACTTTCGAAAAATGTAAAACCCTGTCACAAAATGGCCACATTTTGGAAAAGGTTTGTTGAAAGTATACATTGAACCGCATAGACAAAATAAAATGAGCCTAAACAACGGCAAGTTTTCAAATTGATTCAACATTGATAAAATAATCATTACGAATCCTGCAAAATATACAGGATGGATCAATGAGAACGAAACGAGGCCGATTTCTCATAGTTGGCTTTCAGAAATAAAAAATCCTCAAA
The DNA here is from genome assembly GCA_032362365.1 of Zygogramma bicolorata. Lineage (NCBI taxonomy): Eukaryota > Metazoa > Arthropoda > Insecta > Coleoptera > Chrysomelidae > Zygogramma > Zygogramma bicolorata. Next base: position 537,464 of record JAVJAQ010001474.1, on the reverse strand, counting down.
CCCGACGATTTTGTGAGGGGTATATCCTTTGAACATTTTTTGAGCACACATAAGAAATTCCGTCTTGTTTTTGGTGCCAAGAATGCCGTCTTGATAACTGTAAATCAATTCCTTATCACCGATAATGCAGGAGTTCCTTTTGCGAGGAGAATCATGCACTGGCACAGGCCCAATATAATTCAATGCCCTTCGTGGTATAAGACATGGTAGCAGTTGTATTCTGACTGCGTAGCTAGTTGAGACTGACCTAAGAAAATTTTCAAAACATAATTTGATATATTCCAGTAATCGAATATGCTCCCCGATTATTTCAGTTTTTTTACCAGTTGAGAAACTCGTGACAAACCCGTTAGCTACACAATTAGTCTTGAAGTGAAAAAGCGAACATTCGATTCTGATATTTCTGAAAATATACGTTATAACGTTTTTTCACGGTATCTATTGCATCAAATTCGAAAATCAATGCAAGCAACCAAAAGAAAAAATGATAACCTTCCAAACGAGGTTTCGCTTGACCCCTATTTCCATTTAAGATCTAAGGATTGGCCAGGGGGTGGAAGCGACAGGGTTGAAAATATAATCTTAAGATTCCCTAAAAATCAAAAACGACGAGTTCGAGGAATTTCTATGCCGATAAATATGAGTTAACGGCATTGTTTTGTTTACATTGGCCCACTCATATATCAGAAATGACTAATGGGGGCGATTTAATTTGACAAAAATTCATGATAAACAGTGTCCAGATCACACTCATTTTTCATTATGTTGCCCATTCTGGCTTCCTGAAGGAAATGTCTATTGGGAGAGAGCTTTATAATCTACTAGCACATGGACACCAAATGTTGAGGCGGCATTTATTTTCCATGAATACCAAGAAGTTCAATGAAAAGGGTTATGGCCAGAATTTTTAGGTCAAAATACAGTGATAATTCATTCATTTAGTTGAACGTCGAAGTCTTGGTGGAAGTAATGGGAGTGTTGCTGCATACTTTTGGCTTTTGCAATAAAACAAGCTGATAATAAATCAATGTAAAATTCCATGATTTTGATTTTAAGAAGAAATAAATTGATAACTTATCGACACAGAGATTCAAAATTAGGGGTGAGATTTCTGATTTCAAAGTAATGGGTTTGAAGTTACCGCAATAAATATTCTGCACACATTATAAGATAAGAGTAATATTTTCATATCGTGGTTTATGAGAGATTTGATATCACTTCCAGATTCAATAGCACATGCGAAATAAACGTTTTCTCGGATTTCGCTCATATAAGTCTAGTATACAATCGATATTAAGCAAAAAGCGAACTGGGTTTGACCAATTTTTGCAAAGAAGGTCAAACGAGAAAAAGAAGTGCCTACCTAACTATAGCAAAATTCATATTATGAAACAATATTGATAGAAATGGTGGGAGAGCTAGTGGACTATCCTAGTAACGGTTCGTCTGAAAGTTAGGAATATTTGTATTTTTGTCGCATTGAACTACTGAAACGTGCCTGTTTTTGAGAAAGGAAAAAATTAAAATAACTTCATTGTTGGTCCTTGGTGCAACAAAATGAAACTAGCAAACCATCAACAACCGGGGTGTACTTGCTCTTTATTTATGATTGAACAAATAACACAATAAATACCTAAGACATCTTTCGAATTCTTGAATTGATTGTTTTCGATGAAACACAACGTTAAAATGAGATACTTTTCAAGCTAAACAGATTCATATGTATTCATTAAAAACGGTCACCAGATAACTACGTCATATTATTTTTCATATTCTTGTTCTTTAGGATTTTTTATATAAAGATCCTGTAAAAAACAATTTCAATTTTGTTGTTTCAAGGACAAGCAAATAGGCGATTTTTATTCGCCGAATGCGAATAAAAATCGGTAACTTCCGGGACGCCACTGAACATAACGATTCCAACCTAGTTATAACCAAATCAACTCCTCTATTCCTTAGATACCAACGCCAAATTTCAAGAAAATTGGCCGAAGGATTATTGAGATATTCAGGAAAAAACATTTTTTTTCGAATTTTGTCCTCTATCCCGAAAACGAAGCGTTACAGGACCAAAAATAAAATAAAAAGTAATCATTAAGGTCGTTCACTAAGCCACAACTATGAACTGAGAGCTGACTTTATAATGAACATGCTCCAATCACTATCAAACTCAAATGATAATCGATACTGAAAATAATGGGAAATCATCAGCTGAATAGATAAACATTCCTGATTGAAATATTTGTGGAGACTATTTAAGAAAGATAAAAACAACCAAATGTTCAATACAAGGTTGCCGTAGATTTTTTTGACAAAATCACTAATGATCAAACAATAGACATTGTTTGTTACGCGTCGAGTTACGCGTACAAAATATCAAAAATGAAGAAACACAAAAAACTCACAGAGTTGAATGACCCTTTCATTCCACTGTAAAATACATGAATGCACGCCCATCCTTTTCCAGTTACCGTTCAATATGGACTCGCTTCGAAATGTCATCCTCCTTCAATATCAAAACACTTTCTTAACCTTTCACAAAGGAAGTAAGCAATAACTCGGTCACGTCAAGATGTTATCTGCGGTGACAAAATATTTGTTTTACAACGTAATTTCCACAGTTGTCACGTTCGGAGGTTATATCAGTTACGCCTAGAATTCGAAATACTCACTGATCCAAAGGTATGTGTGAAAATGTGTATACGGAGCGAATATCAAGATGCTATTTGCTATTTGTAGGAGATTTGAACAATTTAGAGAATCTATACAAGAAACTCTTGAATTCCCAATGACAGAATTCTACGTCGAATCCTACTTTTGTCAAAGATTTTACAAAAAGCTCCAAGAAGTTCGTTGTTGTTGTTTAAATTGTGAAGTGATAAGTTTCGAAAACGGAAAGATTTCCCACCTGGAAAAAAATTGAATGGAAATGGAGGTATTGTAATACGAAAATTTCACAACCCTAGAATATAACGTCAATATCTTCACACACTACAAAATGACGGAACATTTGATAATTGCCCGATTATATCGATGTTTAACTTCATTCTTTGAGAGAATAAAACGGAATCCGCTCAGAAGATGCACGAAATGGTTGTCTTAACCGTCTGGACATAAGAACAGACTATCCGATATTTCACGGCGAACATTTTCGAACACAGCAACGTCGTATTTTTACGAATATTCATTATTTTCTGCCGTATATTCAATATTCAAGCAGGTTCTGTTATAGCTCCATAAAAAAGTATAAAGGTGTCAAAATCTGGCAAGCGGGTTGGCCATTCCGTAGGACCTCGATGGCCAATCCAACGACCATGAATCCAAATAGTTTCTTGCTTTTTTGGAATAATGCAGTGGTGCTCCATCTTGTTGGAATAATAATATTCATATCGAATTCATTAGTATTCACTTCGACGATTTCGGTGACTAGAGGATAAACACTAGTTTTCAGCATATTCAAATACAGTTCCCTGTTGAATTTTGTGTAATTGATCATTTTTAAGATAGTTTACGTGGTACCGATCTACTTGTAAGATCGAAATTTGAATGAAAATATTCGAACTGAACAATGATGTTTGTTGCGTACTGACACTTTTAACTTCTTTTATAAACAAAAAAAACTCTCAGACCTTAGCGGGCTGTTGGGATTGCCATATGGCAGAGCAAAACCGAATATTTCTAGAAATATCGATACGAATGTGTTGGTATTCAGGTAATTATTGAATGTTCCGCCATTTTGTAGTAGGTAAAAATATTGACTTCATATTTCTCAAAATGAACTAGGTATCTTGTCTTGTGCCCCCTTCCCATTAAATTCCAGATGGCTATCATCACTGGAGATCACTCTCCAGTGATGATAGCCAGCTAGTGAGACAACTCAGACCTAGACGCAAGGTCACTCAGTCTTGAAAATGGCTCCGAAATGGGAGTCGAAACGTAGACAAGTAAATCTTTCCAGACGCGGATCAACCGGAAGTTCCAGCCAGCATATATATATATATATATATATATATATATACATTTTTTTACTCAACGCAGCAGATTTTCGGGGGGTAGATTGAAAATCAACTATATTCTCCTCTTGAATTTGTCTCAAACTAGTTCTGCAAAGCATTTTGGATTAGTTCAACAAACCGCTATAATTGAGTTCAATAGAGGTATGAATAACACCAATAATTGCACGATGATTATTCATAGAACTAAACACATTGTTACCAGGTGTTTGAACTTGATTTGTTCGCGGAGATAATAACGAAATACCGCAAAAAGCAATATATGATAATGCGCTTCGATAGCTGTAACAGCATGACCTTCAACAATAACCAAATCATTAAATACATGAAATAAAATTCATATGGGAACCTGATCGTGCTGAAAGAAATATAGAAAAAAGTTATGGAATATCGAACAAGACAAATTAATGTCGTTCAGTTTTTACACTTTCATCGGCTAGTTTCTAAGGTTTAACAGTCTATAACAGTCTCAATACTATGTAGGTTTTCATAAGATAAGCAATTGTACCTGATCAGGGTTTAGTTTGATTTGGTTGTGCGTTGCAAAGAATATCGTTCTCGTCAATGTTCCCACTCTAGTTTTCACGTGATCAAATGGCTCTCAGATCAGATTTATTAATTCAATATTTCGCAGTACCACCTTACACTCTGTATTGACCTCGGTATTAACAGAACGTCATTATAAGAATAGGACTGCTCATGTTCCATCGAACTTTATCAACCACTTCATACAAAAATGAATTTTTCTTAACCATGGAAATATTCAAATATTTCTTGGGTGTTGCTTGTTGAGCAAAATGGACCAGGACCAACAGTTCTCGAAAACGAAAAGGATAACATTCAGCTTTCACGAGTGTCTTTATTCCATTTCAAATTCTATTTACTGATTATATGAGATGTATTCGAGATAACATTTTTAGAGAAAATACAATAATAAATCAACGTTGTGTCGATACGTTATTTTTGAACTCGTAGAAATATCACATCATATACTAAGTTATCATAATGGGATTATGATAGCCAAGTAAAAATCAAATGAAATAGCCCGAGAAATAGCCTCAACGATACACTGAAAGAATGTATTGAATCTCAATCGAACTTCAACAAAATCCCTACTCTGGGCTCATACAAATTCAAAACATATAACGAAAAGTTTGTTTTATATATAAATTTATTACCATAACACGAGTTATGGTAAGTATGGTATGGTAATTAGAGTACATATCATATGTTTATATGCACTCGACAAGCCTTTTGCTAATACGGTCAGCGAAGAGGAAAAGAAAAGTTATACTGAATTTTCTCCCGAAGATGTTAACTTTGTTAGTCAAACGCTCATCGAGTACGGAAAGCCGAGACGGAAAGCAGTGGTTCTTCTGAATAAATATAAGTTTGACCAACTGACCACCCTGATTACTATTCCAACTCATATTGAGTATGTTTGCAAACTTGGCTACGTAAATGAGCAGAAGTTCTCTGCACAGTTTTGAGTAATATTTGCAGTTTGATTCAGAGTAAATAAGAGTTAAATACAGTTGAAACTGATATCAATCATGTCAGTTCGATATCCTTCATGATTTCAGATGAACGTTCATTCTAAGACCAAGTCCGCAGAGCCAGATTATCCGGTATTTTCTGGTTCCTAGATCAGTTAGTGGTAATTAAGGCGCATAAGTGTCATTATACTGATAGCAGCTTCTGAGCCAAAATGTCTACAATGAAACATTGATAAGTGCCCCATCGAGATAACATACGGAACAGTTTGTAGTGATAGGGGTCTTAACTGCTCTCGCCCTAATCATCCCAGGGAGTAATTATAGTTCATGTTACAATGTAAGTGCAAAACAATGAAAGCCATAATTTTCAAAGGAAGTTGGAAGGGTTCTTTGGCGTTTAACTTGGTATGCTGTGCGTTTTATTTGTATGAAATTTAGGATAATAATCATTGTTATCACTTCAATTTTCCTATACTTGTCTGGTTTTCTGAGATTACCCTCAACTGACATAATATTTAATTGTGTTCCCTAGTGAAACACTGTGAGTGCGTTCAGAACGAAGAACCTTCTGCGAAAAGGGGTTGGCAAATTATCTTAGGTGTCGAGGAGCATCTTACAGATTTGTTCAGCACATTGGCTACAGAACGATCTTACGTTTCTGCGCCGGTGCCGTAGAAAACTCAGCCGGCATCTCAGTTCTTTAATTTTCAGACCCTCAAACTGCTAACAGGTGCAATGAGTTCCGGAAAATTCCAAAAATCGTATTGCGGTTTTATATATGATGCACTTTTTTGTGTCAAATTCTTCAATGGGTGCCACAATTTGGAAAGTGCGATTTGTAAGCAATGATCGATTAAAAAAATATTTTCAATGAAGAATCACCATTCTTCATACTTGCAACTGAGTGTAATACAAATGAATCCCATACGCAAGAAATGCAGTCCACCAACATCACATTGAGAAATCTCTGGTCATCATTAACCTATTTATCCGATACTCGTTAAAAAAATATTTCAAAAGAGACAAAGACAACTGCGACCTTGACAAAGGCTAAACACCTTTTAGATTAAAGCGATTCGAACTTGCAGTCATAAGCGTTGAACTACTCGATTCCGAGAAAAGCGCTGTTGCCAGTTCGTCTATGCAACAGCGGGATCTAGCGACAAGGGCCTTGACCTGTCCTTTGTCTCTAGAGGGGGCCACTCAGGATGGAGATAAGTCCGTTGTGTTGAGGCGTTCAAGGTCTTTGCGTTCACCATTTTTGATGGGCGGCTCTGTGATGGTACGAAAAAAAAAATGGATTGAATAATGGTGAGATGGCAAGTTCATGATTTGTAAAAAAAGAAATGTGTTCCCAGAAATATCAGAGAGGAATTAAACGTGGAAAATCTAATCCGACTATCTTGATATAACCACCCAGGTGGGTAGGTGGTTCGCCCGGTTGGTGGCTGAATGAGCAAATGCGCTAGCTTTGCTAGATACGATATGCAATTATTTGTTGCCTAGTTTTGAGAGCATTACAGTACTCGAGAGCTGTACCTTGCCAGCACATTGCTCTGCATTCTGGGCGCACTACTAAAAGTTCCAAAGAAACTAAAATATAAAAATATGAGGACCAACTTAGTTTGAGTTAGTATAAATTGATCGATTATTTTTCCTGACGTGTTTGTAATGAATTTATAGAGTTGTGACAGGACGAAGATAAGATTAACAGAATTCTGGATGATAGGGGTCGTATCAGAATAGTAACTACCCTAGCGTTACTAGCTGAGAGAATTTATCAAACTTTCGAGACAAGTTTGCGAACGAAAGAGATGGTGTAGCGAGATTGAAACAGGAGATGAATATGAATGGTTTATGCGAACTTATAGCATTCTCTCAATCATTATCAATCAGTTGGGTATATTTAACCCTCAACAAGTGATTCCATGATTTCGTATAGGTATCAATTTTGACAAATTATATGCCCTTTACGAATTTATATTCGGTCAGATTATATATCTATAGTGTTTTGGTCATATTACAACATATTATCGTCATTACTATTGATTAACCACAAAATTAAATTAATAATATACAGCCAGAGGCTACAAGGTGATATTATGAATAACGGCACATGTTCGAGGAAATGGAACTAGAATAAAATACGATAAAATGGAGAAATTAGTGTCAATCAGGAATTCTTGGAGGTTGAAATTGTCAGGAAGCACCTCCGAAGGAGATGAGTTACATTCTCGGTTACATTGGTGTCTCGCATGAACAGGTCTTGAAAAGAGATCTTCAACAATTCCTCAAATCAACTACTGTTGATTTGAAGATGTTGGGGTGGGAAGATTATATTCGTCTGGGAGATTAACGCAACTGAAAAAAAAGCCAAAGGTAAAGAAACCGACAAGTTTTCCTCGGTGATTCAACAATGCAATAGAGTTTGAGAATGAATAAACACTGATTAGACCAATCCTTCTGAATGCATCTTTAGTTATAATATCGAGAGAATTCGCGAGCTATAATAAGCCTAGGATATAGACAAAGAATTTTGGGGAACTGATTTTTGGCTTCTTTCTTCTCCGAATTGACAAATGAAAACTAAAACTCATATGAAAACCACAACTTATATGAAAGAAGTAAAATAAAAAATACAAACACTCTCTGTTGATAGATATGTGTATATCCTTCAGAGGGGTTTGATTCATTCACAAGAAGGAAGAATCAGTCCATCTAAAACAGCTACTCCCCTGACTTTACGGTGACAAAGGGCACTGGGTTACATAGAAACAACTTCTGCATAATTTGTATAGCAAACATATGAAAATTGAATCAAATAGAGACCTATCTCTAGAAAAAAATCTCACTCATGATATTTAATTCAACCCATACCCTCGTTTCGCTCAGAGAAAAATATCTCCTGAGTTCTTCAGTGGGAAACAGGGTAAATAAATGAAAACTATCCCTTATATCTTCAAACCGAGCCTCAAACTAATTATAGACAAAGAAGTATTTGGTCCGAAACAGGAAGCAGCTTCCTGTTTCGATTAAAAAATATTTCGCCCTGCTGGAGAGCAGGAGATTTCGATAGGCATCCTTGGCAGTCTTGAAATTTGCCTCGATAATTGCTAATGGTGGTAACAAGCATTCAGATGAGAGTCATCAATATAATGATGTTGGGCAAAGCTAGATAATATTCTTTGGAAAAAATATAAACTCGGGTATGAACGGTTAAGAATTTTAAGTTATTGTACTTATTGCATCTTGTAGTAGTAAATAGTGGATAGGTACATCAATCTCCAACAGAACATTATTCACTTTTCATTATGAAGGCGTCCAAAATATATGCGAATAACGTTTTTCGATTGAACGAAACTATTACTTTCTGCACGTTAATATTTTTCAATACGAGAACAACGAGAAGCGGTACTGAGACCAAAAGAAGGCGTTGGCGCTATCGATGGAACAAAGAAAAGACGCGTTCCATCCGACCTGAAACAAAAGCTCCACAGCTGATGTACCTGGGCTTTCGTGTATTTTACCCTTGAGCCATAAACGTGACAATGCACCTACATTCTCCTACCTGAACCGAATCAAAACCCGAGAAGCATAGACGGAACAAAAAGTCGTTCGAGATATCCCGCATCGAAACCGACGAAACGAAACTTGGCATCTACGCTCCACAGACATCTGATTGCAGCATGCATCCGCCGCTGCATTTCTCAGACACCGCAGACATCAGACATTTCGAGCCTGGGGCCCATTAGAAAACATATGCTCCGTGAGAATGCTCAAGGTCATAGGAATACATTTCTTGAAATATGGGTGCCTAACCAACCTCTCGCATCTCAGATTAGAAAAGGGCACGAAAGAATGTTTCAGGCTGAGGTCAAGAACTCCGGTGAGCGCTGCTAGACGCGGCGTTGAGAATTTTCGGAATGAGTGCGAGCTTAATCACCACACGGCTCATCATCGCGGCTCCAGGAAGAACGCATGACTAATTAATTGATTTAGATTTTTGAAGATGAAGTATTTGGTCTGCTTGATGCATAGTACCACTGATTTTCTTATCGAGATGAATAATCCAATTCGAATGTTAACTGACATTTGCAGAGAAAAAAAATAATTGAAGTGGGGAACAAACCCATAATGACTATTTTTAATTTTTTTTATATGCAGATTCACACGAAAGGGAAGCCCTGTAATGTTCAAAGAACACCACGTGAATCAAGAGACAGAAAATACGAATTAACATTTACTTTGAATTTCTGAAGTTTGTAAGCCTCAGAAAAACCTTTTTTTGGCAAGGAGTTCCAAAGCACAGCTGTTTTATTGGAAACAGATCCCTGAGCAAGAGAGGTTCGACAGGTTTCCAAATTCACAACAAAGGGGTGGGAATTCTGTACTCGTCGAGTCACATTCGGAAGAGTATCGACCGTGAAAGAATCTATAGAAGAGAGACAAGTTTCCGACCCTTATACGATGTTCCAATGAAGTGAGCGAGTCTGTGAGCGAAGAATCACCAACAACACGAATTGCCTTTCTCTGAATAGGAAAGAGAAGCCTCAATGAATGTTTTGGCGCCGAAGTCCACACATGAGAACTGTATTCCATGACAGGTCGTATCTGAGCCTTGCAAATTATTAGAAGCTGACGAGAAGTGAAGTATTTGTTCGCACGGAATAGAAATCCAAGTTTCTGGGAAGCATTTTTAGCGATCGATCTCACATGGTTTTTCCATGGGAGATTATCACTGATCGTAATTCATAGCATCGAGATACTTGTTCTCGTAGTAATAGTTACTCCTGACATCAGAATATTTGGTGATGATAGATCGGCTTTCCTTGAGAAGAGACATGCCTGGGTTTTCGTAGCATTAAATTCCACCAAGTTCTTATTACCCAATTCTATTATTTTTGTCAAGTCGTCGTTAATTTTATTGATGTGAATGTTCCTTTGAATTTTTGTTTCTCGAGCTGGTTATAGGGACTCTGGAAGAGAAAATGGTTTGAAGAGTACTGTCGTCCGCAAAACTATGTATTGAACAATATGTTTTCTCGAGCAAATCATTTCTTTCCTTCTTTTTCTTGTGAAACTTGATTACGAAGTTTTCAACGTGTACCTGATAACCCTGACAGGACATTGTACACTAATCTCACCGCTACAGCTAATCAGTGTCTTCCTACACACCTGTAACCTCTTCAATAATTACGATCTCACATCACTTTCCAGAATTGAAACTTCACCGAATCATCAGACATTGTATCAAGGACAGCATCTACCATTTTCCTTTTTGACGCAGGTGCCTCACGTTCAGGGACAGCCCTTCTTCTACTGATTCAGTGAGTATTCCTAAAACTGTGTTAGGCCTGCGCAATATTTCTCAGGATGTTCACGTGAACTCTATAATAGCTTATAAAACTGTCCATTGAAAATACTTCGATAATTGAATGAACCTAATACCGTGTTTGTTTGTTTTTTCTGTTCTTCAAAATAAAATCAATAATAACTACTGTCTCAGTGAAATCCCTCGTGGAATCCATGTTAACAAAGCCACTCGCCAGTGGACAAGTGCGTGAAACAAATTTTTTTTAACCACTTTTTGGTTGAGCAACTTTTATGTTGGTCAATAAAAGAGTTACTCGCGCGGCAGGCCTTAAGAGACTTTTAAAAATATCAATCTTCATTCCAATCACTATTGAAAGAGTCACGCTGTTGATTCAATAATTTTCAATTTATATTTATGCAGGCTACTGCTATCAACGATTCCAACTTCATAACCATCATCGAGCAAGGCAGTAAGTGCTCGAGTAAGTGGCAAATATTTAAAATAATATTAATAAATAACGAGTACCTATTAATAGTTTTATGAGTTGTCCGCCATTTCATCCGGGATATGTGTGAACGATAGAACACAACCAACCACGAAATGACGATGTGAGCCTACATGCTTGTTTTACGATTCATCAAAGGATTCGGGTATACCAAAATCCCCCGATAAAATTCTTCTTCGGCTTCGACAGGATACATAAAAATTGGAAAGACATATTTGAAATGTATTTTCCCCCGAATAATATACAGTATTTTCACCGGGGTTGTGAGCTGGAATTTTTATGAATCATCACAATAATCCTTTCAGCTTGGAAGTGGTTGAGACAGAAACTGCCCGAACACTCTCGATGTATGTAATGGTAAAAAAGTAACTCATTACAGTTACAGTAAGTACACGTAATTACAGAATGTTTAATAAAACAACAAAAGTTGAAAAGGTAAAGGACATGTTAAATATGTGTTTATGCGAAGTTTGGAGTCAATTTGGAAGAATCAACAATTCTCGAATATCTGATATGTGGAAATAAGTAATTATAACGAATCATTCAAATTAAAAATTCTCTGGCGCCTCCTAACGCGAATCCAAACTAAACAGCTACTTACTCCACTAACCATTCGGATTGAGAGTTTGAGAAAAACAAACATTATTTTTCAAAACATTTCCAGAAACAAGGCTATGAATGAAATTCGCGAGAAAATTTCTTAAATTCAAACCAGTGAACGTAACCCGAAAAAAAATCAACAAATGAGTGTGATAATAAAATGTAATTCATAGTTTGCTTGATTGAGGTTGAAAATGTTCCTTGTTGAATGGTAATGGGTCGGACTTCCATTGTATATTTTTAACTCTATTGAAACCTGTTGCTAAGAACGAAAGGATAAAAATACAAATTAAATAAGAGAAACAAATCCAAACGAAAGGTTGAAATGGATTTTTTGGTCGAAAATAAAATTAAAGGTGAATGGTAATGGTTCGCACTTGCATTCTCTGTACTATTAACTCTAATGGGTGAAGTGAATGAAAGTGAGCATGAGTTTAAACCTCGGTTCAAACTATAGATCCGTCCTTGTCATATTTCAACAACCCGTATAAGTTTGTCCCAGAAAATTTGAGTGCGAGCATTTGCTTCAACTTTATTCACTCTACCAATTGAAACTTGTTGCTGTTTGGTCAATAATAAAATAAAGTTTCGATTGATAAAAAAAATCATGTTGTTACAGAGAATCGAGATATCGAATATGAAATACTAGTTAAAAACATTTTAAAATAAAGAAATGAAAAAATTGTTCTAAAAATTGTTCTAAAATTGTTCGTTATCGTTAACCAGCTGACGAACGTCAACCCTCTGAAGTCGAAACTTGTGCGAGCAATGGATCAACGAGGCCTTACCTTTTAACGTGCGATTACCCAGCACGGTGGCCCGGCGAGGATTCGAACCGCGGCCTTCCGCTTGATAGGCAGATATGCTAACCACTACACTACCGAGAATGAAATAATATTGTAACAAGAAAATTGAGAAATCGAAAGTGAAATATTCGGAAATATTCGTCAAAAAATTTAAATAAAGATATAAATGAAATAAGTGAGTACTATGAATGAATGTTGAAACCATACTTCAAGTAGAGTGTATTCACAACGTCTCGATTGCTGATATCCGCAATCGTCTCGGGTGATGACTGCCATCACCCAATATCCTAGTCATTATCAAACCGTAGATAACCATACACAATGGAATGGTGCAAATGAGTGGTTTTGGAATTAATTCATTACTTAACATAACAATAATAAATGATTGCTAAATCGTCGAATCAAAACAAAACAATCCTATAAGCAACATAGGGGACGAGTTACAATGAAATGAAAATTCATTCAATTTTCTTCAAAATGGATGGACATGTCATGACGTATTAGTGACAGAAAGTCTGAGCGCAACATTTAACCTGGAATGAAAAAAACGCCAAGTTATGTATGATACTCTGAATCACTACAATCCTATGCGAGGAAAAATCGCGATAATAAGATTGAAGAGGATATAAAAAAATCTATATATACTTGCGTCATTACCGTATTAAGTATACGATAAACAATACAGGATATTGATTGATTGCAACCGTGAAAATAATACGTAATTCCGATGATAGAATGTACAATTATTTATTGGCCAGATTGAAACACACGCATAATCATGGCTCGTGGGTATAATAAATTGCGACCGAAAGCAAAAACAGCATAGAAAGTGTAAAATGCCGCAGTGCTATCGAATTTTCATTTTAAATCGCCGTTGTATAACGATATCGCGCGCAGTTTCTCAAAAGACCGACCATTGTTGTTGAAAACAATGCGGGAGATTTTTTCCTCGTTGCCGATATCGCTTTTTAGTTTAAATTGTAACCCACATACGTGTGCCGACCTGGATAAATTATTACGCATTGCAATGAGGAATTCGATTCGAAACGAAGCGTTCGGAAACGAAAAGGAAAGTCGTTTCACGCGCAAAACTCACAATTTCCTTACTTGGGGGCCGTTCATAAAATACGTCACACTAAAATCAGCTTTTTTTTGACCCCCCCCCCATTGTCACGCTGTGTCACACTTTTTGTAACCCCCCTTAGAAATATTTCGTCACAAAAACTAAGACCCCCCCCCTGCTGAGTATGATGAATTCTATATGATAGTACACAAATTCTGAAAATTAAAAATATTTATTTAGGGATGGCCACAAATAATACACATATTTTACATAATCAGAAGATTCAATGCTCAATAACACACAATGAAACAGTAAAAAATCGCTTTATTTTTTCATTTGTATAGTGAAATACAGTGTACTGTAACAAGATTAATTCGCATTCTCAATTGGAAATTCATTCGCAAAGATGGAGTCACTATAGATTTGATTAAAAAATCTGACGAGTTCAGGAATTTGTTAGAAGATGGCACATGTAGATTTTACAAAATCTACTGAAGATTTTTTATACCAAAATTTTTAATTTTGTCAGAAATTTACTAAAAAAGTGATTTCTACCAAAAGTGGTCACGCTGGCTTCTAGCGCTCATGTCAAAAAATAATAAACGGCGTACGTTGCCGTATACCCCCCCGTCCCCCCTTGTCACATCTTGTCACACTCAGCCAGACCCCTCCACTGCCCTTGTATGCGAACGTATTTTATGAACGGCCCCTTGGCAGGTTTCATGCTAAAGAGGAGACCAGCACGATGCTCAGCCAGGAATCGGGAAATAATGCTGATTTTTTGTGAGAACAAAAAACATGAGTTCAAAGAATAATTGGAAACTAAGAAGTACTAAGTAACTTTTCTAAACCGCACATCCACCAAACAGAGGTGTTAGTGAGTGAACGGATCCATCATGAAAGAGTGATATTGAGAACAAATAATTTCTTCAGTGGACAAACTAGTTAGTTCATTCTGCATAATTCTGCAATGTGCTGTGGAATTATGTGTGGTACAGCACTATTTGCAGCTTCTACGATTAATATTTAAAGGAGAGCTGTTCAACTTGACATGAAACCGTGCATGGACCCAAGGTAATCGTGTTTAGTACTTTGAAAAATACGAGGAGAAATATGGAATGATCGCAATGACAAAGATTTTCACAACTTGTTGAGCTATGAATATAATGGAGGATCTCGTAGAACACTCTCCAAGGAAGTAAGCCTAAAAGTGAAATAAATTTCAGAAAATGGGGCGAAAATAGAGAAATTTGAAAAACAAAACAAGAAGTTATGTCCGAACAAATATATTATCAGTTTTGTCGATAACATCTAGGATTGATTTACACTATCGATTATACTCATCAGATCATTTACATCCGAGTTACATCTCATCTCGTATTTGATTCTTAGTTCAATTCTGATGTATTCTAGAGATACGACATATGTACTTAGGTATTTGATGGACGGAGACAAACATTCAGTATTTTCCGAGCCATTTTCAACTGAAACGATCTTTATTTCAGAATCCCAATATTATTTCCATAAAAAAAATAAGTTTGCATGTACTCACTCAGCTCCGAGCTCAGCTCTATATTCCATTTTGCACCTTCATTTCAGAATAGTTTTATTATTTATGAACGATTGGGTATCCCACATTTCAAATTTCTTCACAAAAGTGATCAGTTCATGTCAAATGAAATTTTTATACATGGGTCGAGACATGGGTGTTATATCTACTCAATACCGAATCAAACGAGGGGGGATACTCGAGTTACAACTTCTTGGTCTCAGCGGGAAATGTCAAAAATAATCAATATATCATCGAGTGAATCAGTAGACTTGAAAATAATCTGCTCTATCCAGAAGCCCGTCCATCAATTTTCACATAGATTTTTTTTATCGAGCTTATTTTACCGTTATGAAGAAAAATTGCGAGGTTCAAATCAAATTCGAGTGTGAATCTTGAATTTTGACCTTCACAAAAACAACCAACATAAATATGCACGAGCTGCCACCCATTTTTTTTTAATGCTCATATTTTCGTTGCATGCGTTTTCGGGCGAGAAGTTATCCAAGGAGTTTTCTAGTAGCTAATTTTTCCACTCGTTTTCCACGAGATTCTATTCCGCTGAAAACTTCATTTCGTTGACATCTAGTTCTTGATTACAAAATGAATTAAATTATTCTCCGAGAACCATGTTACAATCGGATACCAAACATAAAGACGTTTTACGACCCAGAGGTTCGTTAAATCCAGTTCTCGTCTAGTGAAAAAACTGGCTTACCAAGACTCGAGGGTCGGTCTCGGTGGATTCTTCCAGAGATGGTGGGTCTCTATTCTCGATAAATGACCTTTAAGCGTAGGTAGGTGAGTATACTTGCTGAATCACATTCTAATAGCCTCTCTCGCCTCTTTCTAGTGGGTAGCCATGACTGGACATTGGAATGGGCGAATACGAACACTGACATTTTTCTAGAGATTCATAATATTGACTTTTTAATGATATTCTCGGAGATATGATAGGTTCTCGATACATTCCTTGAGCAAAACAAGCAAACGTCAACCGTTAAAATCTTAGTATGCCAGGCACTGAGAAAACGTTTATGGGGTATCATTGAGAGTAAACTCGAGAGTAAATAACGTTCAAAAACATTTCATTTTCATTGTATGGTATACTTTTCAGTGTCCAGAATCAATTGAAGAAATAAAATAAAAGGATCGTACTCATTGTTAAATGACATTATATATTTTATTACAAACATATTTTTTTTTCTCCGGAAGAAATACAAAAATTGCATCGTTCACTTGATATCGAGTCACTCAGAAAATTGCAGTACTGCTTTTCGGGGAATGACGTTTCGAATGAGATTTGCTTAGGATATAAAAGGAATTGTTATGGTGAAATTAATGTGAAGGAAGACCGGAACCGGACGACACGGTACCTCGTTTCTTGTTTTGCTTTAAGCTTGCTGTCTATCATCAAGAGAGACACCCTGGTTGATGTCGATTTAAAGGACTACAAATAGATACCTACAATGAATATTTGGAATTGCAAAAAATAGAAATTCATATCATTCCAAATTTACATTACGGTCAGGCACATCCTCGGGCACATCAGAGGATTGACGCTGTTAGGAACCCAAAGTGGAATATACTCGGGAATATAAGTACTTAGGTGAATTCGTTTGGAGTTTGGACCCATCTTGAATATGAAAAAAAAAAACATATCACAAGTAACGTTTTATTTCACGTATTACTTATCGTTATTGGCAAGTGAGTACTTTTCCAATGGACCGAGCAATGGACCAACAGATGAATCCATCGGATCAGACCATCGAATTTACGATGAAACTAGCTACTTGCCCTATTCGAATAGGGAATCTCGTGTACAACGCTAAAGAACCAAAAATCTTGCAAATTAATGTTGAAATTCAGAAATCCCCTGTTAATTGTGAATACTGATAAAATGAACTAAGTAGATGGGTGAAAATATCATTCCAGATTTGCACGTTTGAACAGAGGCGTGAATTCAAAATTTCCATGGAGTTTATTTCTACATTCCCCTCTGCTGAAAACTCTTACGAGTGCGCCCAGAATGCTAATAATTTGGGTGCCGAAGCGCTCTAGGGGGCGTCTTACTGAATTTCACGGTAGCGCATTTGCTATTTCACCTGTAGGTTCCCTAATAGGGAAACCCAGAAAAGTCTTCATATATCTAAGAAGGTAGGTACCTAGGTACCCCGGTACCGAAAGAGCTTGGAAAGGTTCATTTGTATTCACAAAAAAAACAACAAAAAAAATAAATACTCAAAGGCATGAATTAGGAACAAAAACAGTTCCATCTGAAAATAATATTTCAGTAGGTACTTATTATTACGCCAAATACTCTGAACCATATAAACATTTCAACTTGAATTGTTTTCATGCAGGTATCAATATGAATTCAGTTAGATGAAATATTCTGGCAAATATGGCAAATGCATCATGTATGAATCGAATGAACCTTCACGGAAAATAAAAAATCCTTGACTAACTCGACAATGACTCAAAAAAAAAGAGAAGAAAATACACCAGAGCCAAACCGAGGCCAAACTGTGCAATTCCTTGGAAATAAAAATGTTTCTCAACGCCTCGCTTAACGCTTACTAACAACCCCCATTGTTTTTTAAATTGATTAGAATTCATAATATCATTTCTGTACATTACTGGGACTTCACATCAGTAGATACAGAGGTAGATACGGAATTGGGGGTAAAAAACAATTCTAGAACATCGAAATCAAAGCATCAGTTTTTTTCAAGACTTAGATGTTTAGGAAGTCGGCAGGCATATCAGAGTACCTATAAATACTTACCTACCTATAACATAATTATTCTGATTTATTGTAATACCTTAACGATTTTGTTGATAGGGGGGGGGGAGCCGTCCTTGTCATATCTCAACTACCCGCATAAGTTTGTCCCAAAAAATTTTAGTGGGAGAATTTGCTTCAACTTCATTCACTCTACCCAATATCATCCTATACAAATTATTTAGAACCTCGTTTAGAACGAATGCAAGATTCCCTCTCGGATTCCCACGTTAACTTATCCCTTTGAATTTGGAATCACCCAGTTCATTCTTATAACATTGAGAACATTGATTATCTGATTGATTTGATTCGAATAACCACCAATTACACCCAACATACACATTGAAACTTATTCGTCGAAAGGAGAAGCGAATAATTCTGAATCAAAGTAGGCAAGATTATGTTTTTGACTGGGATGCCTTTCAAATTCGCTTGGGAAACATCAACTTTATATTGTGATAGAAATGCTGTGCATTTGGGTGAATGAACTACGATTGAGATATGCTTTGGTAGGTACGCGATCTTCTGAGAATGAAAACGTCATAAATGATAAATAAAACAAGAATCATGCTTGCTAGTCATTCTTTCCCTTGGAAAGCTGAGAAGAAGAATTAATACTCTTTCCCGTGATTAAGAGTCAGCAAATAGGGTATTACGTTTTCTTGTAACAACCTAGAACTAGTTTTCCAGGTAGACTAACAAAAGGCGGGTTCGTACCTATCATAAAACGTTTAAGTCTCGGTTTCAGTCTTTCTCAACAACAGTTGAAATTTCAGGCCAAGCTAACTTCATCACTGATAACTAGGAGTTTCACTTGATTGTGGTTGACTATGTTCATTGCTGAGTGAATTTTGGGTAAGAACGTCATTACAATTTCACTGAATGATCATGATTGATCAAGGACACCTGAGATGACATCCATTGGTCAAGTAAATGAAAAAGGAAAAACTCTGGTAGGTGGAATTGAAATTTCAAACCTAGCCGCAGAACGGCTCATCAATAACTATCAAATGGCTTTCGTCTTAGTTTGAGGGTTAGCCGACAAAGGCAATCTTTCTGAAATGAAACATTTACTAGGGTGGGTATTAATAAAAAAAAAAATTGCCAAGAATAACATTGGGCACAATAGCAATGAAAACAAAAGAGGACAGGTAGGTACAATGTCACAAAACTAATTTTTCAAAAAACTTTGAACGACGACGTAAAGAATCAACAACTCAGTAATAATTTGAGGTTAGGATAATATACCTACTTATTTTTCAGATTCTCCTAATTGTATGAAAGGATTCACAAGTAACTATGAATGCTATTCGATCAGTCTAGAAGAATCGTTAAGCTCATTTTGTTAGAACGGAAACAAAGAAAAGCAAACAAAGAAACCAAAACTCCATACCAAAATATCACAAAAGCTATTTACTTTTTTCCGTTATCCAGCACTCTTTCATTCGAAATAATCCTTTGTCAGAGCTGGAGCACCACGATCACGTACCGTTTGGTAAAACAAAGCACAAATCTTACTAAAGAATTTCAATCGCGTCCAGTACTTACTTACGTTTACTAATTAAAAAATGCCAACAAAAAACCACAGCCGAAATTAAAATGAATCACTGAATATTACTTTTTCCACCCAAAAGTACTTTTTTCGGTTCACGTACGAAATAACTACACGTTTTGCTTTGTTCCTCTACGATGTGAACAAAGCGAAGAACTCTACATAACTGACTCGACTGGCAAGCGCGTGTTTTTGTTCTGAGTCTACCTCCCGCCTATCCTATCCAGCGGCAGATGTTCAAATAAAATAAGGACTACTCGTAGTCGGAAACAGAAATATCGGAGAGGGAGATTCGAGCAGCTAGCGTCCCTTGCCCCTGCGACTGAAAATGCACCCTATTGGGCATTAGCACCCCTTTTTCCAACAGGTAAGGGATGGATAGACGAGAATATCTAGAAGTGAATTGACCACGTTATTCAAATTTTCGAATACTATTAAAGCGAGAAAGTTGAGTTTTTTGTCGATTGTTTTTGGCGCTAAAATTCAAGGCGCCAGAAATAACAGACCTTTGGTGGTTGTTGAATTGACGGTTAGCGTACGGTAGTGAGTTGACAGTTGAATCGAAAACCACCTACAAACAATTTATGCATAGGGAAAATTGAACTATCAGGCTTGAATTAAGTAGGTATCTAGTGGTTGTATTATTATTCCGTAATAAAAAAAAACATATTTTGAGGCGTACCTAGGTCCTAGGCATAACATGAATTTGAAGTTCGAAAGTTAGGCACTTCAAAGTTCGAAAAAATGGGATACCTATTCTTCCTTTTTTTTTGCACAATATCTCAATCCGAATTATAACCATTATCCACAATAGAACTCGAAAATAAATACCCGATACGATTTGGAAGTTATTATAAAAAACTAATCGTGCCGGGAAGATTTTTTTCGAATTTTGTAGTGGAATGGCTACAATTCGGGAACAAGTGATGAAGATGGTGAAATGATTCGTAAGGGGCATCTGACAAAACCGTGTTTCCGATTGACATATTGCGGAAAGAAAAGAAGATATACCCTTCTTCCGAAATTTGAAGTGCCATAACAAAAGAAGACAGCCGCATTTGGACTTCGGGATGGTGTTCTACGCATAAAAAAAAGTAAGTACTAAAATTGTTTCCAAAACTAGGAGCTGTCCTTTAAGGAACCTTTACCTACATCTCATAGGGCGCACTTATTAAAGTGCAGCTTTTTCAATGACTTGTAATAATGACGATAAAAGATGTGAATTTGATAGGCAATGCTTTCCAATTGTTTTGCTTCTTTTCCGATACAAATATTGATAATTGTTTTATGTCAAATTGTCAAAATGTTTTGACAGAAGTCAGGTTAAGTTTCGTCAAGGTCACCAAAAAAATTAAGTTGTTCGTTTCGTTAACCAGCTGACGAAAAACACGGTGGCCTATTTTTTGAATAAACAAAAAAAAAACGAAATATTTTTTTTTAATCTCAAACAACAATACAATTTATAATTAAAAAAAATGGTTCCTTAATTTTAATATTTGGTCGCAAAAAACGATTGTTAGTAAATAAACGCATTTTTTTAGCAACAAATACATTTTTTTAAGGAACCGTTTTTTCTAAAAAAATCAGAATTTCCATTAAGCTACTTGAAAATAGCTTTTAACCGTTAGACATCGAAACAATCAAGATTTAGGAAAAAAATATTAACTTTTAAAAAAAAAAATTAATTTTCAGTGGAAAATCAAAATTTTGTAATTTTTGCAACGGCGATCTATTTATTAGCATATTGAGAACAACTTCACGAAGTCGAAACATTTCTAGGGTTTTGGCTCGGGTTTTAGTTTGTTAATTATCTGGATTTTTATGTTAACTTTAATTTTATAGAAAATTATTTATCTATAAATGCAAAATTAATGAAAAAATTGTGATGAAAATTTGATGATTATTTGTTGATGTATTATTACATGATTTTTTCATTCCTTGATTTTCATATTTAATATGTTTAAATAATGATCAACTCGCAGCCTCGGTCGCAGCTTTCCGCTCCCAGTGGGCGAGAGGCCTAAGCAAGCAATTACTTGTATGATACGTGGAAATTTTGAGTATTCCGTGTCGTAAATCACAATTGTGAGCCATGTGAGTCAACGTGGTACGGTTCCAATTCCATAAATTGAAATAATACATCAATTATATGGAAACGTGGGTAATGAAGGAATAGATCTGGACCGATTAAGGAATGGTCAAGATGTACTATTGTAACTTTTAGACTTTTAGACGAACTGGAGTCTGATCAAAGGAGAGAACCCGGCCAAGCAACCGGATGAAGTTTATAATACTTCGTATTCTGAAGATGATGTAAATGTAATGTTTTATCTTTGACTAATTAAAAATAAAAACAGTTTTATCTCATTACAAACAAAGTAATACATTTCATTTCCTAATTGTGCTTTTGAAGGTTCACTCCCAAGACACAATTGTATATCCGAGAAGCAGAGAAAATACATTCCGTTTTTTTTTTAATTCCTTGTCTTAATTACTCAATTTCATGAGCGCAAAATAAATATGAACAGTGAACTTGAAAAAATTTACACTGTTATTGAAAAATAAGAACTTCAACTTGATATTTGTTATTTCAGGCTACATAAATCCCAATAATAGGTGAGGGTGAATCATTATCATAAGGCCAAAGGTACAATCTGGTGACAAACTTTTCTTGGGAACTATTCATCGTTAATACTGAGATTGATGGAATATGACGACGAAATTTCGGGAATAATCACCCATGAAGATGAAAGAGAGTTACGTGCCTTTATAAAACAAGGAAGTCAATATTACTCAATACGTATGTGTAACCAAAAACTATCGAGTAGCAGGTAATTCATAACTGATCTAATGCATATCAGAGTGCATATCGTCGTATCTCACCTAATTGCTTAAAGAACCGACTTACCTGAGGCTGTTGAAAACTAAGAGCCTCGGAGCCGATGATTGAGTATAGTTCAAAATAAATCAAAAACATTCACATAGAATGCATTCCCCGACAAAACGGTCTCATATCCGTATGAGACCTGGAACCTGATCGATGTTTCTACCTGATACCTATTCGAATTAGATGGTCAGATGAATAAGAAAATTCTTAATTTTTTGTTGGGATATTCAATATGAATGACTGTGAAGTTTGGGCAACACTGTCCAAATAAGGAATTGGGCTGAACTCACGTTTGGTATAAAAGACTCTGTGAATGAGCGATTGGATATCGAATATCTTGCAGGTCTTCTCAGAATGAGATACGAAAACTCAACTTCCTGTCTTCTTTCCTTCTCTTGAATAAGCCAGTTTTATTCCTTGGAATTTTCTATTGACTGATAATTCGGATTTTAGAAATTCATTTTCCGGATACATAATTCATAACTAATTGAAATCAAAGGAGGGCTGGAACAAGTGAGTAATCTTTCGAACACTTCGTTCAGGCCAGTGCCAGTCTCAAATCTACCTACACAGCAGGTTTTGGCTTGCACCTGTCAGAAAACGACTACTTCCCTGGCTAATACCACGAAGGGCATTGAATTACATCCGACCAGTACCAGTGCAGGTTTATTCACAGAAGAAACTTCTGCAATTGATTTTTGGTGATACTAAGATGTCTATATACTGGTGTTTCTAATGTTGCGATATTGTTTCAGACAAACCTGTGGACAAGGCGTGGTAGTTCATCAGTGGCCATGAGGGAGCGCTGGTTATCAAAAATTTCTATTAATTTTCGTGATCACTCGATCCATGGAACACGCTGTTGCCAATTCTGATGTTTTTGTTAAATGATAGATAATTTATCGGGACTGGATATGTGAGGTTATTGAAAACACCAAAACGCGCCAAATTTGTGTTTAACTTTATGCGTTATTTATTCCATGTAGTTCGAAAATAATTTCTCAGTTGGAAATTTGCATTGTGTTTCTACTGATCTGGACCAGAATTCGCAACGACATGGCCACTTGGCAACACAGGACTGTCATCTCCACTGCAAGAGTGCTGGTACCTGGCGCATTTTTTACAGTACTACTACGCCTACATCATCAAATTTTCCATCAAGTTGGCCAAATCAGTCGTCTGATTTGCTGACAACCTCTTATATGGAGTAAACACACCAGTATATAGCCAGAAATTATTTTCCGGATACATAATTCATAAATAATTGAAATCAAAGGAGGGCTGGAACAAGTGAGTAATCTTTCGAACACTTCGTTCAGGCCAGTGCCAGTCTCAAATCTACCTACACAGCAGGTTTTGGCTTGCACCTGTCAGAAACTAACTACTTCCCTGGCTGATACCACGAAGGGCATTGAATTATATCCGACCAATGCCAGTGCAGGAGAAACTTCTGCAATTGACCTTAGGTGATACAAATGAGGGAATTGATTTTCACACTGGTATACCGGTTTCGGGCTATTTGGCCACTCGTCAGTACAAGGCAGTGCTATCATCAACATATGGTCGATGCGATGACTTCTCATGATAAAAAATCAAAAACTTTCATAGTATCAAGCCCCGACCAAAGCTGATGCGAACAACACGAAGTCATTGCGCCATCTACCCATGGACGAGGTATTCCAAAAACAAACCGAGTTCGCCCATTCCTCCTGCGAGAAAAATGTAAAAACATTCGAAATAGTCGATTGACATACTTGAAGACCGGCGTTTTTACATGGCTACTAGATCATACGCTAATACCACACCCAATGCAAAAAACTCATCCTTAAACAAATTTCGAATGAAAAATTGAACCAATCAACAGTAACAATATAAACGTGGAAATGAACCCCAAAAAAACGAGCTTTGAAAAAAAAAATGACAATTATTTATTGGATCTCCCAAACGCATTCCAATTCCAAATGATTCAAATCGAAGAACTGTCAAACTTGTCTGAAAATGTTTAGCATCCTACTAGGCTGCCTTGCCAAGCAGATTTCGTGTACCTATTATAGCTATTACTCCATAGGTGACTGAAAGATCCCGCTAGAGTTTAGCCAATTAGAGTTTCGGTGCCGAAGGTCACTATTGGAAATATAGCTTTGGAAAATTCCATTTTCATTACCACCTACCGCTACGAAAATGTAAGTTTTTTTTTGAATTCTCAGATCGGGAGGATTTGACTAAACAAAATCATATCATATAACTTTTATGCGTCTTGATGGAAAACATCAGAAATAACATTTGACGCTGCTCTCCGCAGCAGCTTTGCCAAAACCGTAAAATGCATACAAGCAGTTCACTGAATGCACACTGAAAACTTACGAATGGAATGGAACAATATACAGTCGGCAGTAAAATTTTCACATATTAGGGTTTACCTAAGCTATTGTATAGCGAAACACGTATTATATTTAGCATATATTTTGGTTCCTGTTTCAATTCTTTCTTGATTTATTGCAGTGACATGAGAAGCTGCTTGTCAACTTCTACGAACCTGCTATAAAAAAAAGGTTTTTCCTATTGGGGTTTTCAAGATGAGCGAAACACCCTTTGGAAAAAGTATCAAACATGTCAAACTATTGACGAAGTGGTTCTTATTAGTTGAAGTTTTGGTCCAAATGGAGCTGCGAAAATATTTTGAAATGTTGGAAAATGATTAAAATTATTACTAATGTAAAGCACAATTACCTACTTCATGGTTAACTTTTACATAAAAAGTGAAAAAGCACTAAATATTGCAGGTCACAAAATTTCACTGTTTGGAATTTAATAATTTTTATATATTTTTTTATTAACAGCGCCAAAGTCATAATTTTGATTAAACAATAGTTGTCAACGTGGTACAGACTAGTTGGAGTTTTCCAATAGCTTGAAACTAATAAAATTTGAAAATTAATACAAATTCTGATCTCCAGTATTCTGGTCCCCATGATAATTTCTGAGTTCTTGGGATCCAGATTTTGATTATACATCTGAACTGTTGCCCTGGCTCATGTGCATATCTATTCTGGATGAATCAGATCTCCGGAATATTAGACACTGCCTCAATTGAATCCTACATAGCAATGAATGCATGCATACCTATGGCATACCTACCTACCTACCTGGTGGTCTGAATCTTTTTTTTTACATATAGCTACCTTACTTATGAACTGGCCCAAAAGAATATATTCAACAAATTTTCGGACTATCTTTCCCACTTTTCAGAGTGGCTTTTCAAACTCACTAGATACTAGATACCTACATCTTGGTTCACCTACTACCTACAACTACTAGAATCCCAGGTATTTCCTGTATTCGATATTGCACGAATTGATATAAAAAATGAAATGTCATTATGGTATCTATTTTTTTATCCAATAAGGTTCCTTCCTATTTACGAGGGAGATAAGGTGAATCATTGCAAACAACCCAACAAAATCTGTCACTTTGCTTACCGACCTTCACACCAAAACGTGATCCCACAAAGCATTGATCCATTACAATAAGTATGCCACTCTACATTCGAATAATTTAGTATTAACAACTGAACAAGAAAATTCAACGTTCTCGTGCCACCCACTTTGTATATTTTTCCGGCTTGATAAAACTTTAAAAATAACGCTGCAAAATAAACAGTATAACATCAACACGTGGTACTAATACTGAAGAATGTCAAACGATGGCGCTGGGTGTCACGAAACGAGTTCCAGGGCTTACTGCAGTCCCAATTAACTATTCATTCTATATTCCATACGCACTCCACACACTCAACATGGAAGGCGCAGTGGGAATGCAAATAGGGTTCTAAATTCTCGGTCATGGGTTTCATATTTAGATTATACGAATAATATATTCGCATCTTCATCAGAAACGAAAATGTATTTTCATATGATAGCTATATCAAACAACAGCTTTTGAGTTGCTGCAATGTGTAGGTGAAGGTACACGATCAATAACTACAGTGACGTACATAACAGAAGTAAATAAATCAAATATCCCGCATTCTGTCAAATCGAGAAAATTATTCCATAAATCATTCGCCAATAATGCGCCAAAAGTATGTGTTTTTTTGATCCAGGTAATACTAATGGTTCATTCATATTTGGAGTATGGGTGTGTGAACGTAACTGTCTATTGTGAAATCGCTCCAGTAGTAAATATCGTATAACTGTGAAGTTGCGACAGTAATTTCTGAGGCTCTGCATACTAAATGAGTAGACCATCTTCTCAACGGATATAAATGGATTTGAATCCTACGTACCGCAAAGGGTCGAATTCATTTCATTCAATTGTGCACGAGTACCTAGTCCGAATATATCGCAAGGACTGTCAACGCGTTGACTTGTGATAAGACATTGCTCGACTCGGTTCTACTGAATTGCTAAGGGCATATTCACACTTCCTTTAAGAAGCCATCAGTTTAGTATCATGAATGACGTAGCTCTTCAGATTCTACTTCAGGAAATGAAAAATAATAAAGAAGAATTGATAAACACGATCTTGGCTAGTGAAACTAGGTTAGTATCACTACTTTGGTTCGAGTTTGAAGGCCGTCGTTTTTTGGAATTTCTTCCTGACGACGTTTCGACGTTTCGCTGGCGCGAGTGGCTAGCTTCTTCAGAGGCTCATACATCTTGAGTTGAACTCCGATGACTCTACTAGGTTACTTGCAACAATTCAAGACTTACGAAACCAACTACTCGAAAGCGTAAACGTAGAAATAAAGCTAATTACTCTGGAATTCGTGATAAATGAGTTGAATAGACTGACTGTTTGAAATTAATCTCAGCTAAAACCAAATAAGAAATTTTTACTGCCTCGGGAAGGCGAAAAATAGCCCGGTTAAAATTGAATTTGTCTCATATATGACCAAAAAGCAAATTCTTCAAGAAATCAGTAACTCAAAAGGTTCTGGCATGAGCCTGGCACATGATCTAACTCAAAGTCAACAAGAATATCCGAAAATATCACAAAGACACCTCCAGATCAATAAAGAGACTTCAGATCCCTGTTACATCAGAGGAAATAGGTTGATCATAGGAGAGCTCGTATATTCTGCTCCCGATCTGTTAGATCAGGAAGTTCATCAAGTAAACGAAACACTTAAACCAAATAGCGATGTTTGCATCAACCTAGGATTCTGCCGATCCTTTTCCCTTCTCAGTAGGGTTCCAACCTCCAGTTTCATCGCAGGCTACAAATAAAGCAACTGGCTCAATTATCAAAAGCACCAAGCTGCCAAAACCTCCAACGGACAAACCTAAAACCTGTTCTACTCAACAGTAACGCCTGAAATTTTGTCAATTTAACGTAAGATCTCTATTCACTGGGTTTGATCGATTGAAAGATTTCATTACAAGCAATGCAATAGATATCATCGGTATTTCAGGAATTTGTTTTAGTCCTAATATTGTTTCAAATACATTCAATATCGACAACTAAATCATTACCAGAGCCGACCGAGACAGTAGATAGTAGTAGTAGAGGAAGGGGTGCTTCTACACTAAAAATACATTACACTTTCAAATGATATATTGTGAAATCAGCCAAAACCTTGAACACTTTTGGATTTCGATAAATGAATTTGGGTAAATTTACACATTTGAAATTGTATATCGTCTGCCTGAAGCTATCGTACATCTTTTCCTCGCTGAACTCGAAGATACCATCTCAAATTTGCGACGAAATGCAATTCCTTGAACTTGGCAGGAGATCTGAATTTTAACATCTTGTCAATGAACAATTGCGCACAGCTCCTCTTGAATTTTTTTCAAAGCTATAATCTACCAACTCATAGATGTTCCAACTAGAATCAAGGCTAATAGCCAAACCCTTACTGATATATTGGTTACATCAGAAAAATATGATATACACAGTTGGCTGACAAGGTATTTCAAAATATTATGTTATGTGTTAGACGTTGGTATTTCCTAAGGTGGCTATATACTGGTGTTTTCACTCCATATAAAAGATTGTCAGCAAATCAGACGACCGATATGGCCAACTTGATGAAAAATTTGGTGATGTAGGCGTAGTAGTACTGCAAAAAATCCGCCAGGTACCGGCACTCTTGCAGTGGAGATGACAGTCCTGTGTTGCCAAGTGGCCATGTCGTTGCGAATTCTGGTCCAGATCAGTAGAAACACAGTGCAAATTTATTCCAACTGAGAAATTATTTTCAAACTACATGGAATATAATAGGTAACGCATAAAGTTAAACACAAATTTGGCGCGTTTTGGTGTTTTCAATAACCTCACATATCCAGTCCCGATAAATTCTCTATCCTTTTACAAAAACATCAGAATTGGCAACAGCGTGTTCCATGGATCAAGTGATCACGAAAATTAATAGAAATTTTTGATTACCAGCGCCCCTCATGGCTACTGATGAACTACCACGCCTTGTCCACAGGTTTGTCTGAAACAATATCGCAACATTAGAAACACCAGTATATAGACATCTTAGTATTTCCGATCACCTAGCAACAACCTGTATAATTATTTCATTAAGGACAATGTCAAAACATCATATGGTTTGCTACAGAGACTTCAGCAATTTTAATAAAGATGATTTTCTAATTGATCTTCACGTTGTCAACTGGGATGATATCTATCATATGGAATCAGTAGACGCAATGATAGAGTTTTTCAATGATCAAGTGTTAACTTTTTTTGGTGTTAATTCTCCAATTAGGTTCAGGAGAATTACGAAACCACCTGCCTCTTGGCTAACGTTTAATATCAGGGAAATGATCAGGTTGAGAGATAAAGCCCTAAAAAAGTTCAAAATAACCATATCTGTCTGTGATTGTGCAAGCTATCGAGAACTCAACTATACCACTGATGCAATCCGAAGAGAGGAAAAAGCTCATTTAGAATTTACCACGAGGAATGGAAACTTCAATCTGATCTGGAATACATTGAGAAAACTCGATATGAAAAATAAACTAAACTCTAACCTTCCTCCTAATTTGACAGATCCAAACCAGATAAATTGTCACTTCACAAATATCAACCATCCCTTAAAAACACCTACTCATCTATCACTTCTTGAGCGATACAATCAGAATTTTACCAAACCTACCTTAAGATTTTCCAGGACAACATTTCTTCAAACACAACATTATATTAATATTTTCAAAAATGACTGTGTGGGCTCTAACGGCATATCTCTTTCCATGATCAGGTATATTGAAAGCCATCTAATCGATCATATAAACCATATCGTCAACTCCGTAATAGAAACTCACCATTTTCCCTCTGCATGGAAACATGCAATTGTACCCCCGCTACCAAAATGTGAAAACCCTTCCGAATCATTTAATTTGAGACCAATTAGCAAACTACCTCTTCTCTCCAAAGTGTTCGAGCGGATTCCGAAAAACCAGATGCATCCTTTTGTGTTCAGTAACAACCTGTTAACGAGTGTTCAGTCGGATTTCCGTACATTACAAAGTACTACTACAGCTCTTGTCAGCATCACCTGATATATTTTCAATGCAACTGACCGAAATGAAGTAACTCCATTGGTACAACAAATCATTCGATATATTAGACCACAATATCTTGTACAAGAAATTATCATCATTTGGATTCAGTGTGGAAGCTGTCGATTTATTGAAGAGTTATATAAGTAATCGGTCTCAGGCAGTATGTTTCAATAGGCAATACTCGGTTGCTTTGCCTGTTAGGTATGGAGTGTCACAGGGCTCAATTCTTGGTCCCATTTTATTTTCGCTGATTTTCATCGAATAATCGACCATTGTACTGTGCAGCATTATGCTGACGACATACAGTTATTTTATCCCTTTTTCAAAAATGACTAGCAAGAAGCAGAGGAAAATATTAACGAAGACCTACATAAGTTATTGAATTTCTCCATCGCCCACAATCTCAAATTGAATGCGAGTATATCTCAATTAATCCTATTCGGGCCAAAACGTCAAAGGTTGGAAGTTGAAGAATTGTTCCAAATCAAACCAGTTCAAGATATACTCTTATAAGTTACGGAATGCAAGAACCTGGGTTTTGGCTTGACCCAGATTTGAGATTTCATAAACATGTGGGTGCACTTTGTCGTAGTTCATACAGCGTATTACATCAACTCTATCAAAATGAAGATATTATATGACCCCCAAATTGAAACTCAAACTGTGCGAAATACTTATATTGTACAAATTAGCCTATCTATGGCCCTGCATTGATACAACTAGATATAAAACGCCTACAAAAATAAAAAATAACTGTTTGCATCTCATATATGGCGTGCGCAAATTCGATCATATATCCCCCAAGTTCGAGGAGTCTGGTTGGTTACCAATTAATAAAATATACTCACTCTATATCCTTATGAACACACATGAATTCAATATTCTCAAAAAACCGGATTACATCCACAATAGATATGAAACATTTGAAACTGAAAATAAATCAAGGACAAGAAACCGTGATACCTTTATCATACCAACACTATAATTCTCTGTCCAGTGAATCCCGACATTACTCATACAATTCCTGAAGAAATTAAGAGGGGGATTGACAATAATGCTCAGAGCAGCATCAACTTTACGAAAAGACGATTCGTTTAAATGACAACTGGCTGAAACGGGATTTGGTATACCGAAAGATAAAGGATTGGAATAGGTGATGACAAAATTTGAGGCTCGAATTATTTCTACAAAAGAAAATATTGATTTTCAAACATTTTTAATTTTTTCAAGTTTTTGTTTCAGAATGGAACCAAAAGTTCTCAGCACCTAATTCACCTAATGAAGAATCACCCTGCCAAATTTAGGCTTCAAAAAGTCCATAATAAATGAGTTTTCTGTACTTAACTTTATTTCGTTCAAGCATTATTAGAAACATTCAACATGGCAGCCATAAACACGTGAAAAGATTTATATCAAATCATCCGGATAGATAATATTGCCACGAACATTATGCATATGTCCATATGCGAGTCCATATGGTTTTCGCTTACTTACACTTTGTTGCATTTACACTAGGACCTCAAGTTTTTCAAGTATCTCTTTCTCGTAGTTATGTGATGATGTATCACATGTGTTATGATATTTACTTTATCCACACCAGTACTCTAATAATACACTTATATGCCCACAACCCGTTTTATAATGAAACCCATTACGATACAGATTTTTCATTACGATACAGATTTTTAACCAATAGAAACCCATTATTTTTCAATCAAGCACGATGTGCATGCTTTGCATTTGACGTTTGTCAAGTCAAAAAGCATAGGTATTAAATTTTTGAAGAATATAGCCAAACTTCGATAATAATATCAAAATGTCTGTTACCAGCGATATAGAAGGATTACCTTCGGCTCTTCTACATATGTTGGAGTCAGCAAAAAAAAATATTTTATTTTTCATTCGACAATTGCATAATATATCCCTTTATTTTCTTAGAAATTTATCGTCTTCGTGGCCGTGGGTTTAAGGCGCCATATATGAATAGGCGCGTTGGAGCTGACATGGGTTCGATTCCAGCTTGGAGTATTCCTCTTTTTCTATTTTTTTTCCTCTTCATTTCTCACTGTTATATTTTCCATTTCCATTATTTACAATTTTGCAGAATTTTTCGAAAAAATACGAGTAATAACAATAACTATTGTGTGCAATACAAATATAAATATAATATTTGTATTTCTTCATTATTCATCGGCTGTAGATCAAATAGCGTATGCAACCGTCATGTAATGGTCATTAATACACTCGCATCAACCATACGAAACTCACCTTCCGGTCGTTTCGTATCCCGGTTGATGCTCATGTATTAATAACCATCATTACATGATCGTTGCATAATATACTATTATGTATAATACTATTCTCTGTGTGTCTTAAGGGTTAAGTTGAGAAACAGCCCCGGCTGAACTACGCCTTTCATCGATTGTTTTTTTTCACGAATTTTCATGTAATCGTAGCTGCCGATGAATGAAGTCCATATTTATTCATTTATATTTTTCAAGAACAAAGTATTGTTGAGGCTAATCCACCAATCATTTTCAAATGAGAACGAACCTACGATATTTTATGAATATACATACAAACATATACGGCAACGGTTCAAAGGGTTACTTCTTGGCCTATCCTGAGAATATTTTGTTCCATGATGACATCTGAAAAACCATTTGTTTCGAAGATACAGGGTGAACAAAATTCGCAAGAACCTTATCCGATATTTGTGAATGAAATTATGGAGTAGGGCACTGAGATGATGAAGTACAAAAAATGTTTAATAATGTGTTGTCAGTTTTTCGATCCCCTGGCGTGTTTGAAGAACAAACAAAGATGAGAGGATTAAATGCTTGTATCCAGGCTGGAGAAAGTCACGTCGAACATTGGTGATTGAGCAACTTCACATGTATTTTGTGACAATAAAATGTTTTTTGTCTTCATAACAGATACTGTCTTAGGGCAAAATATTCTTAGAATAGGCCGAGGAATGAACCTTTCAATTTTTGCCTCATGTGTACCCAACACCCTGTATATGATGATATGATTTTTTTGGATCTTTTTCCTGAACATAATTATTGTCTGAATTAGAACCACATCGCATGTCACATTTATTGAAGTTTTGCCCATTGATCCGTGCTGGGTCATCGCACGTTAGACGGTGAGGCTTCGTTAATCCATTGCTCGCACAAGTTTCGACTTCTGAGGGTTGACGTTCGTCAGCTGGTCAACGAACAATTTTAGATTATATTTTTTTAAGTGAAATTTAAGTATCATCTTCGTTAGTGAAATTTCAACTTTTGTATACAAACGTCGAACCGAACACACATATATATATATATATATATATATATATATATATTGCAGCATGTATGAAACCATAAAGGCAATGGCAAATCGAATGTAATTTCGAAATTATTATGATACTTTATAATGCAAAAGTTCCAAGAAAAATATGAAAGATTTCGATACGTCTTCTGAATATAAACAGGTATATTTATAGTTAGATGTGTTTGGATTATTGATTGCCAGATTCTGAATTCTGAAACATAACTAACAGAAATAATGGACTTTGAATCTCGGTCAGAAGTATTCGACTGCTCTTTATTTTTATTGGATGTTTTGAGTGATCATGCCAAATTATTTTCCTGTGAAGTATTCATGGAGATTTCCATCAATGAATCTGTATCAGTTTATGCACCCAATTGACTTAATTTTTTTTCTCTGTCATGCAATAACGTCAATCGTATCAGCTCGAATGGAGGATGAATCTGTCGAAGAGATTTTCTCAAATACAAAATATATGCGATATTTTAATGAAATTTCTGTTCGAATTGATGAACCTACAAAAAAACATATGCGAAGGTGTGATAAGAAAATTGTATTCTCTCCCAGATAAACCAGTTTCGTTCTTAAGACCTATTCTAGCCTCAATAGGTGCACTGAACGAATTTGTCTGCCTTTTTGACAGATATAGTAACACATGCCTTTGACCTCAAAAATGATTATTATATTGAAAATTCGTTTGATGTCTCCATATAATTCAAAAAAATGAAGCAACCAGGTAATTAAATACATAGCAAGTTCAGACGTTGTCTCATTATTCAGTAAAACTGTATTCGGATGACTGTATCAGATCCGTTGACGAAGACTGTATCATTTGTTTTAGAAATAATAACATTTCTCTTCCAGAATTAAATTCACAAACAAATATTTGGTGTCCTAATGGGAGCAAAAATATATTTTGGCTTGCTATGATTGGATGACTTTTTGCATATACTCATAAATGTTCTCCTGTTCAATTTGCATTTCATAAAGAAATATGCTGCCATTATTCTTGCGTTTTCCGAAGGGTGCACTGCGTTAATTGCGTTGGTGCTCGTTGACATTTCTCAATGTTTTTAGTGTTATACAAGATGAACATGTCACACATTTATCAGTCACATAGTTGTATATTTTTCACAACATCTTTGCAACCAACCTCGTGGTCACTGTGATTAGTTGTGTGATTTAGAAAGTAATATTTGCTATGAAGCAAAGAAATCAGGAAACTGATAAATAGATTAACAAATTCTCTGTCTATCACGATTTGCATTCAATTCAGAAAACCAGAAACAGGTAGTTGTCTTGTGGTGGGCATTTCGAATTAAATGCAAATTGTGATAGACAGAGAATTTGATAATCTATTCATATATATATATATATATATATATATATATATATATATATATATATATATATATATATATATATATATATACATATGCTGTCTGGAACTTCCGGATGAACCGCGTCTGGAATTATTCTTCTTAGTCATCCGGAAGTTCCAGACAGCACATATCCGACCGCGGAAGCCTATCCGAGCACATATATATATATATATATATATATATATATATATATATATAGCGGCATAATTATTATAATTCAAGAAAAATAAACTTCCTCAGGCAGGATTCGAACAACCCACGTCTTCAATTCACTAGATGGATGCTCTTACCACTGAGACATCGAAGTCACTGAGTTCTCCGTCGTCCGTCGCATATTCGAAAGTCATGGGGAAATATACTCATTCATAATCAACTGGTGTTAGTACCGAATTGAAAGGTACAATTTGGTACTAAGACCAGTTGATAATGAATGCGTGAGCGCCGAAGGTTCCCAATGTTTGACAATATGAGAAACTCATATTATAATGCATACACAAAACAGTTAACTGATCGGCATTCGATATCAATTGAAGGATCAGAACTGCATGTCATAATTTATAATTTCAACGATTCCTTTGCTTTTCAGCACCGATTTTCTCTTTATTCTAATTTTGACTCAAAATTCTAACACTTCTGTTTGTTCATATATGACTAACAAGTTTGATACGATTCAACAGATATGAAACTGAAATATTTGTAGAAAATTTCTCACCCGAAAGTGAGGAGGGTACAGGATCCAAATCATAGGTACCTGAAACAAAAGAAAATTATTAGTTTCACCATTTTCGAATTTGAATAAGTGATAATTAGTAATCTTAGCGAGTGCACGTAATTGGCCTTATCCCCGAGTCGCGTACTGTACTTTTCAACCTCCACTAACCCAAATGATGTAACGTAATGGCTTACCTACGATACCCGTGTATTGTAAATTGATAGTGGCCGCCAGTGATAATAGTAATAACTCAAAAACGGTTAGTCCCATTCTAAATGAGGAAAGAGCGTCCATTGGAAATAAATAGAATTTCGTGCTGAAATAAGATTGTTTTCTTCACAAAGGGACAGGTCAAATTCCATAAGTTCAATGTAATCAATCAAAGAACCCTAATCGTGTGTCTGTGAATCCATAAGCACCATCTTTCTTTCGTGAAAGAACCGAATAAAAACCACCCCACCTGTAGCTATCAAATGTGAGTAATCTTTCCTGGAGGAAATATACCTGTGACCAAAATTCCTAATATATCAAGTGACTGGTCTACCCACAACACAATGGTGAGATGAATTTCAAGTTTCGTAAACAAGTTTTTCAGCTATAACCAACATATTGTTCATGAATTACTCATATGATTCTGATTATTTAACTAGCTTTCCAGAGTTTGTCATGAAACTAATGTTGTTCAGCACATCCCAGATTTTATGATGAGAAATAAATTCATGATTACTTGAGGTTACAGGTTCAAAATACCATAAAAAATGTATTCCTTCTTTCGGATGATAAAATAACATACCTCTGAGTAGATTATTTATTTCAACGATCATTTTATACCTAACTCACCTTTTCGATTATTGTACAGTTAGAGAGATCCTTATCAATTCGAGATAAATAAATAGACACTTCAGTGTCACTTGAGACTATTTCTCGAAACATTTATTAACCAAATATTTGAATACAACGGTTTCCCAGCAAAAGAACAAGGTAATTTGGATTTCTTTCATTTGCTCTATTCAATAGTTTCCACAGCCTCTTTACGGTTATTATTCCCTTCTGAAAGAAACTTGTCTGTGGTGTTAGAAACGATTAAATACCTCCGAAGAATTTTACCTGCGATAAAAACATTTATCAAACAGTGGTGCAGTCGCAGAAGGGGATGTTCATTTTTGGGCCGGGTTGAAGCTGACATTGCCTGTTCGTCAACATTCAACACTTCGTTGATCCTTATTTTCCTTTGCTGTACATTTTCTCAGTACATATTTCATTTAAATGATTCTCATAGAATCTTGGCCCAACTGAAGGTTTCATTATTTTGTCTTTTTTTTAATGCTTTTAAATACGGTCATTTCTACTTTTCAGAAACGTTTCATATTTGCATAATATAATTATACATCTAAATACAACTTATGGTTTTATTCATGACCCATACAGATATTTTTCATACAGGGTGTACCAAATAAAAATTATTTTTTTCATGGCAACATTTTCTATGAATGAAGGAATTCGGCATTTAATTGTGTATACCGGATGACACATACTTACGATACACCCCCTTTTTTTACACCCTGTACATTATTGCATTTTACAAATCTGCGCAATTATCCGAATCCAATGTTGGCATTCGAAAAATGGATTAGAACACATCGTTTTTTTTGGCCTACCTTGATCCGACCCGGCTTAGCCCCTTTAGATACCCGAATTAACCCCTAATTCCTTGTCAGACTTTATCATGCGGATACAACAGGTGATTAGTAACTGCAAATTGTTGGCATTCGGTGGTAATTAGCTGCATATCCACTTTTTTGTTTCTATTTTGAACTTATGATATTTTCAATTTACTCCTGTTATCAACACGATCTCCAACAAAGTATTTACTAAGTGGTAATAGCAGCTTACCGAAACGCCAAAAGTTGTCTTTTGTTCGATAACAATTTTCCTGACAACCTGCGAAGACCTAGAAGACGTCTATAGGGGTTGAATTAGGTGATCTTGCAGGTCAAGAATTCCATTCCATAATTCGAATTTAAACTATGGGGTATTACTGGATTCAGAAGATCATGAAGATTCAGAAAATGTGAAAACATACAGTGTTTCATTTTATATTTAAAGGTCGATGTAGTTTTTGTAAGTCTGTCCAGGCTCTATCGTATTCCAAATCATAGCCGGTCGGTACAACAAATCTTTCCTGAACGATCGTTTGTTATACTATATCGTTCAACGGCAACCCGGTGCACAAAATCGATTTGAGATCTAGCATACTGTAAGTTGGATATACGATCCCAGAAAACACATCTGTGACATTGACATCTTCAAGATGTTATAATGACATCACACTTAGAATATCATTTGATCACATCACTGCGATATCTGCTAAATGTAATGGTGATACGTAATAATTGGGATATCGACATTCTATTTGAGATTCTTTAGGGACGTTAGGTGTGTAACATTGCGAGTATGTCGAATTCGAGCACCAAACCAAGCATAATTGTATATTGCCATAAATTAAGTTGATTACAATAAACTAACTTGAGTTAGTTTCGCACATTATATTTATTGATATTTTAGACATAAAAAGAATGTTCTCTATTATATCCGTTGGCTAGCTTGACAAGGAGTTGACAAATCTCAACCTAACTTTCTCAGTTTTTTTATGGACTTTTCTATCGTGCTCTGTAGAAAGGTTCAATTTTTTTCCGAAACCGGGCGAGTACACATATGTTTATCCATACGCAATCATAAATCACGTAAAGTTAACAGAGTAGGACTGAATTTTCATGTTCTGAAAAGTAGGGAAGAGCAAAGAATGGTAGATGGTAGGAACTAGTAATCTCTTTTCCAAAGTAGTGTATTCAAGTGAAGGTTATTATGTACCTATAACTGATATACAATAACGGTTTTCATCAATTTTCCACTAATTATCGTTCAACTTATTTTCAGGCGTCATTTGAAAAACCCACTGGACGAAATCTGATTGAATGAGATTGGAACCTTTGGTGTAAAAGTTGAAACTTTTCCTAGAGATCAATTACCCTAACACCAAACTGATGTTTTTAAGATCAATTGATTGACCATTTTACACAGCGAGGGTGATGCTCAGTATACCATGGCAGGTATCTTGACTAGGTATGAGAATTCCTATTTTGAAATGCTTTCAACAACGCGTGAAAATCTCACAATGAACTGTATTGATTAGTATTTCCCCAATAAATTTTCATCAAGGTTCGGAAAGTCTTACTCAATTGGATTATGACGATTACGACATGTAAGACACGCCTTATGCCAATGAATAAAAATTTTTCTGATCCAAATATCCAGCCAATTACGAGTCGTTTCGAAATTCTCAATAAGCGGAAGAGCTAACTTGGCTCAAAAGCCTGCTATGAATGTTTTGATTTGATCTCAACCTATGTTTGGTCAGTGACAGGAAATTGAAGTGACCAAATATCACGAGAATATTGATAAAATAGCATGAACAATTCAATAACCATGAATAATGGTAAATAATGATTCAGAAAGACCTTATATTCGAAACTGAACAGAAAACATCAAAAAAACATTTCAAAATCTTATATTACATTTAGAATACTTGTGTTTTGGAATAAAATGTGCGTACCCAGTTTCATTTGGTGCTTGAAATCATTACCCAGGAAGGGAATATGTCATTTTCGAAACGCATAATGTAGCCGTGGGTAAGCTGGAGTCCTGGATTTGTCAATAGGCCATATAGGCTGCGGCCTAGGGGAGGCAACGTCTTAGAAGCGGCAGGTTTCAGAGGAAGCTTACTTAATTTCAGAGGATAAAAATTAAAAGTCAAGCAAGTTCACCGGTTGTCCCATGGTTTTTTATACTAGAAGCAGATATAACTGATGATGATGTATGAGATTATTATGCTATTAAAAAAAACCGTAAAAAATGTAACTCTTGTTTCTTGAATGCCATTTTTTAACGAATAATTCATTCTTTCAATTGACTTTGGTCATTCCCATCCCACTACATATGGAATCATTATTTTAGAAAGGTACATGGGGCGGCGGAAATAAAGTGGGCTACACTCGTAAAAAATATAAATCTGCCACTGATGGGTTATGAGCACCAGACTTTACTGAACTTGGTATTTGCCGTCCAATCATGGAGCAAAAGTGGTTCGAATTGCACTTCATAAACTGTAGATCTCAAGGTAGACCGAGCGGTAGTGACAATTTTTGGCCAATTTTTTTGGAGTATTCCTTTGAAACGGAAAGTAATTGAAGGTGAAGAATATCGTAATCTGAAAATTACATGCTTAGTGGTAATTCATGTATAACCCAGAATTTAGCTTCGTTAAGTTCAACAATGATTTGGATTGAAGCCGTGTTACAGGTTTTTTGTATTTGTTACTCAGATAATCATCGCACAAAATTCAAGATAATGATGTTTTATATGATACAGGGTGACCTACAAATTACCCGAATGTATTGTAAAAAATAAACTATTGAAAACCAACTCTCTACAGTATTTCCTTTACAACTTGAACTAGTTTTATAATGGAATCGACGAGAATTCATGAGGCATAGGACTCCTTTGAAGTATAGTAATGAGGCCCCATTAAATTGAATTTTTCAATAGGGAAGAATATGCAAGAATCACTGATTTCTATTAGATTACATTAGGATCATTCTCTAGTTTCGGTCCATCGATGACCTTCTTTCATTCCTGAGTCAGCTGGAAATAAGCATTTCGTGGTCAAAGAACAAATGATAATTTGATATTGTATATCGATTAATATTGAAAAACAAATGAGTATCTGAAAAATAGAAAATAATCATCAGGTAATGATTACTTCATGGATAAATTCAAATAGTTCCTAATTGCCTGCAGATATAATTTGAAATATGAAATTCTCTTGAGAAATAACAAGAGACGAAGATTAACTAATCACTAATGTAAATTATGGAAATTCGAAGATAATGATGTTATGTTGATGAAAGGTACTAATAAATAATGATTGAATAGGTAGTTATTCTAGTTAGAAAAAATATGAGATTGTTTCAAAATTGGAGAAAAGGAAAAATTTCATGGTCGAATAGTCAGATATCTGCAGTCCTGTGATCATGGTAGTTCTCTGGATCAGACATTGTCTAAAATCATTCCTGTTGCAACATAATAGTTTTGAATGCTTCAAAAAAGTGAGGCATGCGGTATCAGAATGAAATTGGATGTCAGAAGAGAATTAATAACATGAGTAGATCATTTGATCATTGGTTAATCAGATGTGATGTTCGAAATGGAGTGCGCATCCCTGTAACATTTGTTGAAGAAATGAGCAATGATTGAACAAAGCACTTTATTGAAATTATCACTACTTCAATCAATTATTTAAGCAGTATGTTTATCAGCTCTAACAATCTACTAAGGTTCATGGTTTTCTGCTGCGTCTTCGTGGAAATTCTTGACGTCTAAGGTCAGATTCTTGTGAACTCTTGATGCCTCGTATGAATGACATACCTCAGCATGATTTTTCGCTAATCAATGAACCAGACAAAGTGGCAAAGTCTCCTAACAACAGATAAATTTTCGAGAGACCACCGGACCTCTCATGCAGTCATGTGCTCCATTGATCTTGAAACTGTTCATCCCCTAATGACATACGCCACTGGAAAGCGGTGGCCGATTTATTCTTTCCGAATTTGTCAGGTAGAATTCCTGAAGATCCTCAGTTACTTTATCAAAACTACCACACACAATAAAACTCGAGTCAATTTCAGAAGAACTGTGATGATTCGTCGAATATATTCACCAAGTCATGTTACAATTCTTATATTATGATTTTGATGTACCTCTGTCAACTGTGGCGTAATCAAAAGGCGTTGATCGTAAAATGTGAAAAGTAAATGAGAATAGATTGCCACTATTCATATCAGTATCCAAGTTAGTCGAAGATTTATCAAAAATGGCACATTGGGTGAACATTCAAATAGCAAACTATTCAATAACAATAAATTTCAGTTGAATTGAGAGGGTTGTGGCAAATTTTACG
This sequence comes from Zygogramma bicolorata, assembly GCA_032362365.1. Lineage (NCBI taxonomy): Eukaryota > Metazoa > Arthropoda > Insecta > Coleoptera > Chrysomelidae > Zygogramma > Zygogramma bicolorata. Next base: position 495,955 of record JAVJAQ010001474.1, on the reverse strand, counting down.
AGTTTCATCATCAAGATCAAGCTGTTCCTGTTTTAATAATGATAATAATAATAATAATAATAATAGCGTTTATTGCCCAACAGTTTCCCATTTACAGAGCAATTTTACATTTTTCAATACAATAATAGCACTATTTTCCAAATATGGACGAAAAGGTGAATTAGATTACATTTCATAAAATTTCAAAGATATGCACGAGATTTATTTTTTAGTTCGCAAATACTACACGAAAAGAAGTCACAAACGCAAGTAAGTTTGTTTGCATTACTGCACATAAATGTTAATGGTGCTTTTAACATTAGATTTGTTTGAGCTCTTTTACATAAAAAAGTTGTGTTGTGTCTAGATGTTATTCTTGGAACATAAATATTAATTTGCGAGAGCAATGATGGACAATCAATTTTACCATTGAATAATTTATACAAGCATATAACAGAAGCCTGATTCCTTCGCTTTTCTAATGATACAAAGTCAAATGTATGCAATAAGTCAAGGTAATTGCAACCTCTTGGAGGATATATTGCAGTGATTTTAAAACTCAAGAATTTTAGGAATTTTTTTTGAACTTTATCGATAGCTGTTATATATTGAGAATATATGGGATTCCATATTATGGACCCGTATTCCAATTTAGATCTCACCAGACTAAAATAAAGAGAAGTTAATGTTGCGGTATTATTGAAATTCTTACAATTCCTTATGATGAAACCATACGCTCGACATGCCGAATCAACAATAATATTTATATGGTGATTGAATGTGAGTTGAGAATCAAAATGGACACCTAGGTCCTTAATGGTATATTTTCTTTCCAAAACAACATCATCTATACTGTAAGGATATTGTATCGTATTAACTTTGCGACTGAATGTTAAAACTTTACATTTGGATATATTCAGATACAAGTGATTTTCAAGACACCATTTTTGTACAATATCAAGTTGATTCTGCAATATCACACAATCATCTAAGCTGATGATATTAGCGTACAATTTCAGATCATCTGCAAACATCAACCTATTGCACTCCAACAGATTGCACAAATCATTAATAAATATTAAAAATAATAACGGCCCTAGATTAGACCCTTGAGGTACTCCACTAGTTGCAAGATAAACTTTTGAGTAGTAACCATTATAATGAACAAACTGTTTGCGTTGATGAAGGTATGATTTCAATAGTTGTAGATAAATTTCATTGAATCCCATTATGGACAGTTTATGAAGAAGTAAATTGTGACTGATCTTATCGAAGGCCTTAGAAAAATCAGTGTACACCGCATCAACTTGTCCCCTATGATCTAAAGTTTCGCACAGATATTGATTAAAGACAGCCAGGTTACTAATGGTAGACCTAGAATTCATAAAACCATGTTGATGTTCTGATATAAAATATTTCGTAGACAGATAGATGCGACTGTACAAGACTGTCTCCAAAATCTTGGCAAAGTTATTTAATATTGATATCGGTCTATAATTACTAATGGCACTCCGATCTTGAGACTTATGAACTGGGCAAACTTTGGCTATTTTCCAAATATCTGGAAAATCTGATGTTTTCAAAATTAAATTGAAAAGGATTCGTAGAGGGTGAACTAATACTCGTAAGCAGTCTTTCACGAGAAATGACGGTATTTTGTCTGAGCCTGAAGTAAACTTATTCTTTAATTTTTTTCCAGCTTCCAATATTTCTTTTTCAGTAATTGGCTCACAGCTGATATCTACTAGGATATTACGATCAAAATTGAAAACTGGATTTTCCTCTTCGCTTGTAGGTACAGAATATGCACTTTTAAAGAAAATGCCAAAAGCATTCACAATCGATTGTGGGTCTGTATACGATTCACCTTCACAAACCATTTTGCCAGGGATTCTTGAAGTTCTATTTTTATTATTGACAAAGGCCCAAAAATTTTTGGGATCATCTTTCAACTTATTTTCAGTGGCTTGTAAATACGACGCATAAGAATCTTTCAATCTTCTTTTGATATTAGCCCTTAATCTACTATAATGCTGATAACAACTGAAGTTTCCCGTGGTTTTGTACTTACTGTGTACCTTTGCCTTTTCTTTGATGAGCTTTATAACATCGCTGGGATACCAGACAGGATATTTGTGTTTGAAATTTTTGGAAAGTGGAATGTGAGTATTCAGAATTTCATAAAAGTTATTGTAGAAACTATCCACAGCAACGTTAATTTCAGTGAAGTTTTGTAGAAAGTCCCAATTACTATTTAAAAAATCATTATATAAGGCGCAATAGTCCGCTCTTCTGAAATTATATGTTCTGTTGTTTATATTTGTATCGATATTGCATTTTTTTGCAGTGAGTCCAGTAAGTTCAATAGAAAGAGATGGGTGATATATATCTTCGTTCACTAATGGTAAAAAATCACGGGTTACTGTACAGTTGATATTACTTATCACAAGGTCTAACAATTTATTATAGCTATTCAAAATATTATTACATTGTTTCATATTTAAGAAAGCCAAGTAATTCGAAACTGTGCGAGTTTTCCTATCGTCCAAATTGTTTTCAATAAGGTGTGTACAATTGAAATCCCCCAAAAATAGAACCCTATCTGAATTAATTACATCCCAACTCTCTAAGGCTTCGAAAAAATTATCATATTCATCTAGAGGAAAAGATGGTGGAATGTAAATAATTGCTACAAAAAAAGAAAAAAAAGATACAAAGCACTTACACACCAAGAAGTCTATTTTAGGAAAACTTTCTTCGAACTGAGAAGTATCAACAACTTCAGATTTTATACCACTGTTGATAGCTAGCAAAACACCCCCACCAGATGTCAGCTCCATCTGTTCGAGTTTTCGATCACTGCGATAGACTTCGTAGTTATCCGGAAAGAGTTCCCTAGAATTGACATCATACTTCAACCACGTTTCACTGAGTGCGATAATATCGTATTCACAATCACTAACGTTAGGGTAAAATACATCTATTTTGGTATTAAGTCCTCTGACATTTTGGTAATAGGTATATAATGCATCATTCTTGATACTGTTGGGCCCGCTCAGTTTAAAGAGACAATTCTCGGTATATCATTGAAGTATTTGATTCTGCAATTGGTATCTCCAGATTTGATTCTGTTGGATAATTCCTCTTTGACTTTCTTATAATATTCAATTTGTCGCTTAGTACGGTCTGCTGAGACATTGATATTTTCAAATCCTGGCTTAGTTTTTATTTTTTTACAATTTCTCAATATAATTTCAGCTGTACTCGCATTTTCAACAATGATTTTGACAGGGCGGTTTTTTGACTCATTGAAAGAACCAATTCTGAACAACTTAAAATTGATGTTGGCTAATTGTGGTGAAATGGTGCTCATTATATCAGTAGCAATATTTTTATCAGCTTCTACTTGCTGGACTGATGATATTCGTCTATCAGGCTCAGGAATATTATATATCATCACATTACTCTTGCGTTTCTGCCGTTCAGATATTTCAGAAATTATTTCTTCAAAGTCCAGCCCAGATGAGTTTGCAGTCAGGGTGTTTCTTTCCTTTAACTCCTTGATGTCTTTCTGAAGATTAATGATGAGTGCTTTCAAGTCCTTAAGATCTTTGCCGATACCTCTACAGCCGATACAAGTCCAATCGTATCCTTTATTAGCGTTCAGCGTACGTACTTCATTTGCTGTGATGTCGACACAGGAATGCTTGTACTTATCTTCGCAGACACTACAGGTAACCATAAGATGGACTTCCGACAATTGATCGCAGCATTTACAGGTTACTTTCGGAGGCATATTGACTATATCAGCAAACGAATTATTGTATAGTACGAAGGTGATACGCCTCTGGTAAGTTCACAGCAAGATTGATAAGATATAGAGATATTGTTTAGGTTTAGGTTATATTGAAACAAGAGGAACCACTACTTATGGGCTGTAAGCACACTTGCAAACATTCACTAGGGTCGATGATGATGGGTCGATCATAAAATAGTCATTGAATCCTGAACCTCTTGCTTACAGTGTTTCAATTATTAGCACGCTGCGTATATCATATCCAATATCCATTGATTGAAAAACTAAAATTCATAATATTCACGGATTGCCCTCATTCTGCTTACTACACCTGAATACATGCTGGAACACGGCAGACTTTCCTGAAACCCTGCCGTTACTGCCTACTCGAATTAATTCACAAAATCTGGATATATAAGTGTTGATTTCAAAGCCTCTGAGATATTGTGTGAATGTAGTTGTGATTACGGTTATTATCTACGTTATTTGCGGGTTTCCATCGAATTCGAAGTCTAAGCGTCTTTTTTGACATCTTTTCACATCAAAGTTCAAATATTGCGAAGACTAGTTCAACTGAACGAGTTATATTGCCTCTTCTGAGAGAGTTTGATAATGAGACATGAATAAGCAACGCATTTGAGAGAACTTGCCTTTCGAGAACCACTTGCTCAGTTCATAAACACTATATTGTATTCTAGGTCGATACCGAGAGGAACGCTAAGAGTTTTGACTACATATTAGTACGGAACAGATAGACATAGCGCAAATCATACATTATATAGGATATGTAGGCGAAAAAAGAAGACCCATAAGCTGAAAATAATGTTCAAGAAACATTACATTATCGGGTGATAAATGAAAAACTAAGGAACATTTGTACACCTTCTAATTATATAATTAGTTGAGTATGATCTTCCTTTGATAGAGCCTGATTTACCCTAATACAAAACCTGAATACCTTGAAGCCAAAGCCATTTCGCCAACCAACTTCCTACTTTCAGGAGAATAAGCCATTCTCTATCATTTGTCGACAAAAACTTCGCATTGAAAGGAACCAAAACTGGTACCTCAAATTATATTCCTTTAATTATTATTAGTCTCTGAGAGATTTTTGGGAAAAAATTTCATTTGAACTGAATCAAACAACCATACGTTTCCGTTGTCATAGTTGGTGAGTAATTGATCAACAGAAACAAAAAAAGCCAGAATGCTTGTCTCCTCGGACAAAGAATTATTCAAAAAAATCAACAGATGTTCATAGATTTATGAATACTATAGAAATACTGCATTATACAAATGAAGAAACATATTATTGAAAGAGAATTTTATTCTGAATCGATTCAAAAATCGTTCTGTTTGTGATGTGATAAATGATTCGTTCCACGTCATATGCAAGTATTTACCCGTTCGATAGAATTTACGAGGTTTCTTGAATGATATAATACGATTACGATTAGGGTTAGTTGCCGTTTGATTGTGAAATCGCTCAAACTGAATGCGCTTATAGCAAAGATTTATCCGTGATAGAAATAATCAGGTTTCACGACATACACCTGGGTGAATCGAATACAAAAAGAATGAAATAAAAGTAAGACTTGTTGGAGTTGGTTTGTTATTTGTGGCGATTTCTTGAGTCGAGTTTCATATTCAGTGAATATTCAGGAAGGTATATTAGTTTATTGAGATATGTGTGATCCTCAATATTTTCGTTGATTAATTCGTTAGGTACACTACTGTTAACAGGCAGATATGATGAGCTCGATAAAAGACGAGGTGATTAAAAAAAGGGAGCTTACAAGTCTAAAATTTGTGTTATGGCAACCGTTCGAAGTATCACTATATTGTATCACTTTTTCCTAAATTACAGAACGTGTTATGGTACTAGAAGGATCTGATACTGTGCTCCTATATAAATACATATCTTAATTACCGCTAACAAACCTTCTGGGAGAAACTACTTACAGGAATTGTCCGTAGGTTCACCTGGAGCAGGTGAACCAAGATATTTTTTTCGCTGAAGAATAAAAAAATCCAATAACACTCCAGAAAATTCCAGTGGTCGTTAGGAGGATGGCTATTCTGAAGCACTAGTGGATCAGACTCTTGATTCCGAGTGGAGAAACGAGTCCAAGGGAGAGAGAGGTAAAAAATCTCCCTTATATTCATACACTTCACCATAAATTCAATGGGTTGTTTTCCAAAATTCCTAATATTAAAATTGCTTATAAAAATCAAATTGTACTCAATAAAATTTTTTCTAAATTAAAAGATAAAGATCCTGTATTAGATCATTCTAATGTTGTTTATTGTATCCCAAGCTCTCAGTGTGAAAAAAAGTACATTGGACAAACCAAGAGGAAGTTGAAAGATAGAATCTGTTCCCATAAAAGCGATATTAGAAATCTCAAAAAAACTTGCTCATTAGCACAACATTCAATCAGTTTTGATCATTTGCCCGATTATGATAATGTGACGATATTGGAACATGAATCCAATCTTAAGAAAAAAACTTTTCTTGAAATGACACAAATTTTCAAAGAACCAAATTCCATAAATTCCAGGAAAGATATTGATAGTCTCAGCATCATTTACTCATATTTACTAAGTCGCCCCCTACTGGGTAGTAACAATAACAACTTTACATTTGGTACCCCTGTGTAGTTGGTGATTTCACTTTCATTTTCATTGTGTGTTGGCAACAAGGTCACAGGAAACTGTCATCATTGGTCACTTGTCAACTTCATTCCCTTCTTTTTCTCATCATTTCCGTTAAAATTACAAATATGGTTTCCAATGCCCGTTAGGAGAAACAACTTCTCCCATTTTTCAATTCGTTTACATGTATGATTGATCATATCTTTTAATCAAAGTTTTATATTGTATTTGTACCATTAGGTCGATGTGTTTGTGATATGTTGTCCTTCATGTTTTTATTAAAAAAGGATTATTAACCTCACATTCGTAAGTAAGCACATGTTAAAAAACTTTTCTATTCTTACAATTTTCCCAATTTATTGTAGAGTTCCTGATGAAGAGCCAATAAAGACTCGAAAGCTTGAATAGAATAAAGAGTTCACTTTGTTCCAATTCCTTGTTGACTGCACACCCGAATATTAAAGGGATTCTTCTTTAACTTATATATATAAAAAGATAAATATCGTAGATATAGAATTTATTTCAATAAACAAATTGTAAATCAAGATTGAGAAAATCGATTTTTCATGGATGCCAAGTAAAGTTTCCAGCAAACATCTTGGACCTACATTTAACGAGTGTTTGTCTTTTAGACGGAAATCAATCGATATATTCATTAACTACAGATTGCTAACAACTCCTAACATCAATGAAGTTCACCTCACTCTTCCATAATGAAGGATCCTTGATGTAAAACCGTCAGATCGGAAACCGATATTTCTTGTTCAACCTTCACAAGTAGCACAAAGAACTTCATGGTCAATTATTTGGTCCTCCTAGGTAGTCAATGGAAATGCTTTTATCGACGAACAAGATGTTGAGATGTCATTTTATTATGAGGGGCTCGAACAGTGCCGTCTATTCATGTTTTCGAAAAGGATTGTGATAATGATGAATAATATATCTTATTATAGACATTATAATATGGCAATAATACTTTATTCTCAAGTCAAGAAGTTTATTTTATTAGAAGATATATCAATTGATACAAAATAATTGGTAGTGCTGAATAATTTTTGTTGGTTTGATGGTAGCGAAATTATGCGATGGGTTGAATTAGGTGTGAATTTGAAAATCAGCCCGAATTCTCCCTTCCTGAAGATGATCAAAATCACATAATGTGAATTTGGAGAATTTTGATTCGAGATACATAACATTGCCTCCTTTTATATGGTTTGCCTCAGACGTTTACTATGGACTTGGATTGGATATAATTGGATGTGATGTATCCATCCAAGCATTCATACCACAACGACCTCCGCCAATGAATCTCAGAGAACTTCGAACGCTGGAATCCTATTCCCCTTTTCGATATTATGAACTTGGTACAAAGTTAAGTGCTACTAATTGTACAACTTCATAAATTCTGTAAGGAATCGCCCCTTTGTTCGCTTCACACTCGGGTGCACATTGACGTCTTGGTGGGTAGGAAAAAATAAATCTAGATGGTGGACAACGAATCGTATGCGTGAGAAAACGAAGCAGCACTTTCTTATGCGCGTTTTTTTTTTATTTACATCAACACGAGGGGAGCGACAATAACAACAGATGACAAAGCATGGTTGTCATCGCATCGATATTTAGTAAACAAAATGCAAATAATGAATTTATATTTGAGCTTATCAGTGAACATTTTATGGGATTGATGCGCACAGTGTGTCTCTGATTTTATGGTGAGGTATTGAGAAAAATCCTGTCGAATTTTGCGTTATAAAACAGTAAACCTATTGCTGTTCCTAAAATTTGATGACGTTGCAACGCTGTAAGGGTCACATCACATTTATGAGTAGATAGAACCAATGGAAACAATAAAATAACTCAATCCACTTGAATGAAGGCCACGTATGTTTTTCATGGGAGTTGCATTGTCGTAAAACTTTTTGGTATGGCGTTGATCACGATACACTGATTGAAAGTGTCATTGTCACAAAATGGGCTGTTTCTGATATGAACTAACCGAATGTTTTTTGTGCTAAAATCCACGCAAAAGTGAAAAAATATATATTTTGAGGACTATAATATATGGTACTTGATTAAAATGAGAATGATATCACCACAGGCATCGAATGGGAAGAGTCCTTTCTTCACATCAGATATTTCCATTTCATTTATGAAATTATTTAAACACTGCTCGTCACTGTGTAATTAGACAATAATTTTGAAGTCAATTTATTCTCATGTTTAAAAAAATTGCAATTGCCTCGTAAAACGTTATCTGAAACCAAGTACTATTTATAATTGAACAAAAAATATCACAATTTCCTATACGATTCCCACTGACAATGGGTTTACAAAACCACGACACGTGTTTCTCTATATAATAGCTTCATCAGCAGATTTTTTTTCCTGACAATCAATCATCCAATTCGGAAACCTGAAGCTTTTATCAAATGTTCGATTTGTAATATGAGTCTTCAAAATTTGTTCAAGTCAGCATTAAATGAGTATCAATCTTCTTCTCCTGAAGATGCTAACCTTGTTAGAGAAACGCGCGTCAAGTGCAAAAATATCAGTTTGGTGTTAGGGTAATTGATCTCTAGGAAAAGTTTCAACTTTCACGCCAAAGGTTCCAATCTTATCGTTTGAAGAACGTTTATGCAAAAGTCGAAGTAGATTTGACCAAGGCATCGCGTTGTCCCATACGAAAGTTGCCCTTGTTTCTCACCCTCTGAGGGGTGGAATTCCGGAAAACTTTTATATATATCAGTCTTTGCTGACCAGTTAAGAACAAAACTGTAGTTTTTTTTTGGGTGAACAGCAGAACGGAAGTGTACTCTTATAACACCAGTTTTTTCCAATATTTCGATAATGTTTATTACCATCTTCAGGGAAAAGCTACAAAATCATTATTTTAAGTTATAACTTCAAATAAACAGTAACAAGAACCTTACTGTATTTGAGGTTAGTCGTATTCAAAACGTTGGTAAAGTGGTATAACATGTCACAGTCGATAAAATATGTTCACAGTCCAATATTAAAATTTTACACCAAGTAAATTGTTTAAAACGCCATTAAAATATTAACAGGATTAAAAAAATATAGTTGCATATTCAACAGGTGAATACACATAAACGTCGACATTAACGGTTGAATATGAATTATGAATGACATTGACAATGAAGTTTGAAGTGACAGAGTTGACATGAAGTATGGAACATCTAGAAACAGGTGTGTAAAGAGACATCTGCCAGGATGGAACAACGCCAGAGTGAGAGAACACTGCTGCCAACTGTTCGGAATTGATTTATAGTTATCAATATTATTGATATTTGAAATTGAAGGATGTTAACATTAAATCAGTATGGAATTGAGAAAAGATAGTAATTATTATATGAAAACTATTTTGAAACAAATTTGAAAAAATATAATTTTTAATTTAAATCAGTAGAATTATTGTTGTTTACAAAATGTCGAAAATTTTTATCAATATCAAGTGGAATCTATGCATATCTACTTTTCCAAAACACCTTCATAAAGACGAGTATTTGAAAGTTTTGGAAACGGAAACAGATTTGTTTCCCAAAACGTCAACATTTTTATATATACTCATCAAAAAAGTCTGGGAAACAGCAATTTAAATTCATGTTACCCTTCGGGAACCCCTGGTACATTCCTGAATTTTTTTTTAAAGATATTCTTCACAACCATCATCTCAATAGAAGGTAGTGTTTCTCGCGAGAAAGATCCGACATAAAAAACAAATAAAAATGTAGTTTCTATGTAGTGTCGAATAATATGCACACTCTTGGATTTGGTTTCGGGAATGCAAATTAACGATATATCTGGTTAGTTTCATTGGGTTATTGGAAACATGCCGCGACGACATTATGTGGACACGCGAGGAGCAGTTACGAGCAGTTAAAGAGTTGTGGAGGACTTTGTGGAGGACTTTGTGACTGAAGCCAATCGATTTTGGAGAGATAATACCAAGAGAGTAAGAGAGTGGAGATGTGAGAGAGCGACATATAGGCCACGCATAAAAACCACAGGGCCCATTTAGGACCGTTTTCTACAGATGCAGGTAGATCAAAAATCTGCTCTTCTACACGTGTATAGATTTCAATATCGATTTTTAATTTTCTCAGACTTTCAAAGAGAGAGAAAATTCAACCATTTGGTTCAATTTCTCTGCGCACCAGCCCTCATATTGGAGGCGCTCAGCTCAAAGGTTCGAAATAATGGAGGCTAATCATAGTTCATATCAAAATTCTGGGCATAATTCAATTCAATTGTGTTTTCCATGTTGTGCATTTCAAATTCAAATTGCTATGAATGAAAAGAGACTAATTGAATTTAATCATAAAGGCTGCCGGCACTTTTGTTAACACGTTGACGAACACGTCGCCGTCGTCGCATCGTTTCAGGTTGAACTTTCGGATTGCAGCGGCGGCGGCGTGTCCGCTTCAAATTGATTTATGTTTTTCTCATCTGCGAGAAATAGTGTATCACACAGTGTGCAGGTTCTTCATAATTTTAGGAGACAAATTTCAATAATTTCATCAAAATAGAAACTGAAGAAGTCGAGGATGGCTATAAAAAAATTCCTAACTGAATATTAACGACATTTTCGACAATAAAAATGAACCGACCTACCTCTATACACCGCGAGCATATCTGACAGACGACAGTAAATGACAGTTGTCAATCCAGCCTGCTGGACATACAAATCTGATTTTCCTACGCTGAGTGTGTGTTTATGTCATATTTTAAAATATTTTTTCTCAATAAATGCTCAATTTTGTGCGATTGTGAAATGTGGAAGTAATAGCAGCAGACATAATGTTTCATTCCATCGATTCCCTTCTATTTTCGACAATAGAAAAAAGATCAATCGTCTTGCTGAAAAGAGATGTGAATTGTGGATTCAGGCAACTAGAAGAGCAGATTTAACTTCTTATAAGTTGAAATGGGCAACGGTGTGTTCGAAACATTTTGTAAGAGATATTTCAGACAAGCCAAGTGCACTCAAAGATGTTGACAATATAGACTGGGTACCGAATCAATTACTTGGCTACAAAACAAATATCAATGCAGTTCAAAGCATTCAGAGATTGTATCGTAGGGAGCAGCGTGATAAAAATGACATCGCAAATATTCCAGTTGATATGGATAAAATTGATGATGATTCTTTGCGTGACTGATCCAGCTGTTCAAAACTTGGATGTTATTGATGAGCAAAATCAAACTCTGAATGATATAAATTAACCAGTTGAAGAAGTGGAACATGCACAAAGCTCTGGTGAACACCTATGTCTCGATATTGATTTCGAGTTGCAGAATTGTTATCGTGTAATCCATCGTCTCCGGGAAACTTTGCAGACCTAATCATTCCCATTGGGAAGTTTGAAGCATAACTCATCTGAATGCCTTTTTTATACAGGATTACCATATGAAAGGATGGTTGTGGTTTATAATTTTGTAGAGCCTCATATAACATATCCTAAATCTGTTCTTTCAAAATTATTATTTATTAAAGTACATTATCAGTATTTTTTTCACAAGCTTCATTCCAATCCTTCTAATCCATTTAGATATAAACATATTGTATGAATCCAAACTTTTATAGTCTTGAAGTCTTCTGTGCATGCACTCTCATATACAAAATAGTTTATATTGTCGTACAACATGTCACTTTTGGAAAGTATTTCACAGCATTACTACAATCCCCAAATTTCAATAAATAAGGATCACATCCCTTACTTTCCTTCAGTTTTTCTAAATATCTCTTCTGAATATCCATAGACAAGGTGTTGAAATAATCACTTTTATCAGCCATTTCACATACAATTCCCTTGCAAGCAGCAAGAATAATGAATATAGATTGCAAAATTTATACATTTATATATGTCAGGTACACTAAGGGTATACCCAAAATTAGGGTAAACCCGTAATTTCTTCATAATTACGATAATAATCTCATTAAATTACCATTGTTGCTTATGGAAGTAGGGTTTGTTTGTCCAGCAGGCTGACTGACAGTTGTCTTGTGACGTCACATGCCCGCGGTGTATTGGCAAGAGCGCTGAATCCTGTACCTGAGAAAATGGCTAATGAAACGTTGAAGTGCCATTTTTGGAAAGTAATGTGTTAGTCATTGAGGAAAAAACTGAGTACAGATATCTTTCCAGTTGGTACTAAGATAATCTGTGATAACTGTAGAATTATGTTAGTAATGGCCAGTTTTTTTTGTACTAGCATTGGTGTGTTAGAACTTCACGAATTTCGATGGGAAGATTGACGTTTCGAATAAAAATTGAAGATGAAGTCGGGAAACTGTCCAGATGTCGGCAAGGTGTTTGGATCGAGTGAAAATTGGGCACATTGTAACCTGAAACTAGGCTAGTAGGATAGTACATTTTCGAATGATTGAGAATAAAAGAATAATATAGCAGAGTCGACAAACGTCGTTCCAACAAAGATTCGTTTGAGATACTGATTTTTCGAAATATTATTGACTATTACCAAGTATTAGCTCTTCAATACTTTGAGTTTTCCATTGTCTCAAGTGAAATGTTCAATTTTCAACAAGAAATAAACTGTATCAAGTGGATTGTCCATCATATCATAGCCACTATAGTAGGTGAGTAATACTATTCTCTTATCGGTACCTTTGGTAAATTAACTGATTCAGTTTATATTGTTCGTTCAGTGTCTTTAGAATAATTATAATCATAGGCGAGAGAGTTGGCGCTGTGGTTTGGTGCCTAGCTCATGATCGAGGGGTTATGGGTTCGATCCTCCAACGGATAGGGGGCAGATATTTTTCTCTTGAAGACTTCCTTGTGTCGTATTGGATGATAACTTTATCACGCTTCATTGTTGAAAACTTCGCGAATAACCATGCTGTACCTGGAGTATCGCGCAGGTAGTTAGTAACAAGGTCTACTTGTTGAAGGACTTCGATGGTGTTCCCTTGAAAATACCATAAATATCATTTACTACTACAACTATAACTACAGCTTGCTACGAAGTTAGTGAATTCATAAGTATATCATCTAGAATATTCTGCATAGTAATGATTACGAGATTGATTACAAGTATTCTATGCAATCCTTAATCGGGCTTTCCTTTGACTATCATTTTCACATCATCCAACTGAAACTAACTGATAAATGAATGATGGTGATATGTATATATGTACAGCTCATCAATTTTATCTTGACATGGAAATGATGACGTATTGAGTAAGTAGTGCGGGAGAAGCAGTCATTTGAAATCTACTGTCAGTTTAGTACGCAACCGGATGTGGAACTACTTTCCGAGGATTGGATAAGCTATACAAGTAGAAGTTTTTTGATATATTACAATTTTTTCAAATTAAACCATTATTATCTCTGGGCAATAGACACTACCAAACGATATCCTTTCGTTTGAAGCATATTCATTTTCTCGAATTGGTCCTTTTCTACATCAAAATCAATGCTAATAATCATGTGAAATATCATGATATATATGATATTCATTTCTATGTCTTTTTAGTTGAGGGGAATATATAACCTATAAATATAGAACAAATAAGGAAATAATTATTATATAAAAAATAAACAACACATGATACTTGACGTGGCACCTGACACCAATGACAAATGGACAGATAAGTCAACTCTGAAAGAATAACTGTTCTTCCTTTAAACGTGATCCTTATCCGATATATACTATAATATAACAATTCGGTTACAAGCAATGGATTAAACGGTCCTGTCATGATGGATAAGAAAGATTCAATTAGAAAGAGAAATTAATCAATGAAATTGGGTACTTATTCGGTCTGAAAAATGATAGGAAATAACGTCTTATGGTGCACCTTTCGATAGACGCCCCAAAACAATCAAAAAGACAAAAATATGTACTACCTTTCACCAATCTCACATCTCCCAGCAATATCAGTTCAAAATATTCACTCTGCGATTGTCTGAAAATTGAGCGTGGTGTATGTTGTTCATTTTGTTTTAGCTTTTTACGAAGAATGGAAATGGCTGCTACTCTGTTAATACAATTATCTGTGCGCGTTGTGGCTACATACGCACAGGGGTAATTCGATTTGAAATTCATGTTCCAGGAATGAAATGCTTGCTTTGATTTTCAGTTGTTTTCTGCACAGGGCGGTGATTCGGAAGAAAAAATATTTTTCAATGGCGGAAAACGGCAGCAGATGAATTATAACAGAGAAAACAACTTCAGTGAGCTATACGTATTTCTGATACCTAATGAGAATAGTTGACAAGTGCGGAAAGTGTGACCACTGGGAACTCAACGACGCGATGTGTTCAGTTGAGCCGTTAATAGTTTGTAAAACAAGAGTGGATATGGTGGCCATATCGCACGAGGAAGAAGTTTGAGCACGATGCCGAAGGCGAGTGCTCGAACGTCCGACTGGAAAATATTACAAACATATATGTTTATGCTTGAATGAAATAACTTGGAATTCGTGTTTGTAGGTAGGCAGATAAGCACTGTTACGTTTCTTCAAAGTTGTCCCTGGTAACTAAGTATTTTGTTCTCTTAGATTTGTGGAATTCATGTCCTATCTTGTGTGGATATGAAATAATAACAATTCAGTTTACTGGTATCGCCTACTTATCCGTTTAGTGAACCATGAATAAATTTTACGGGTTGGAGTAGGAAAAAAGAACATTTCGACAAATCTACCAGTCTGAAGTTATATTGTAACACTGAACATGGATACACTGCCTAACTTATTTCGAACTACTTGTATGAAATGAAACTCAGGATTTCCGTACGCGCAAAGAACTATACATTCCTGAGTTATCAAACAATTTGGGCGGATTTATGCAACAGTTATTATCACTTACACTTTCACTATGAAAGCTGAACCCCTTATTTTCATTTCAACCTCAGAAAATTCAATACTTTGAAGTGGAATCGTAATTCGATTCGGCACAGGCCTGAATTAAAGTACAAATAACAATTGCATCGGAACTCTGAGACACCCCAATGCTTGTAAAGTTTCTAAAATAGATGCGGTGAGTTTTCTATTGGCAAATAAAAAACACAGAATATTAGAAAATATCGATGCGATCGTTTGGTGATCGTGCAAAAAAAATTAATTAGAAAAAGGTTGCGTGAAAAGGCATCGTTTTTCACTTGAGGAAAAAATAGCACGTAGTTTCCGGATATATGAGTTTTTTAGAATATAAAAAATTAAAAATTTTAGTGATATACTCGAATGAATTGTATTTTATGTGAAAGTAGTGCCGATACTTCATCCTGTTGTATACCATGATGTTGTTCAATGTTTAATCTTTTGTTAGATCGATCACCTTTGTAATGCTTGACATCTAGTCTGAAAGTTTTATGAATCCCTGATTATGGTTTATCATGCAGATGATCTTTCTAATATCGCCTTCTTTCAATTACAAAATACTTACTAATTCTACGACTAACTGGAGAAGGGCCCTTTCTCCCACATACTGCCAACAAGAACAAATGATTCTTCTGATATAGTTAGTATATAACTGATATGATAATAATAATAATAAATGAGCTTTGTTGTCCGAAGAATGAATCTTATTGACAAAGCGTGTGTGAATAATAAAAAATGTATACAAGCATATATACTGAGTACATGAAAATTTGAAACCTCTAAAATTATACCCAAGTTCATATACACACATATACTTATATGATTAAAACAGATGTTTAGCACATTAAAGAAAAAGTCCACACGTATAAAGTGTGGTAACAAACAGAAATATAAAAATCAAGAAGAGAACTTCACAAAACGAAAGGGATGCTAAATGGAACTTAGTTTAGATTGACACTAACATTAGCTCAGTGTATGATGTATTTCAGAGTAAGTATTGGTGAAAGTTATCATCATAAAATTCGTCCAAACTGTAATAGGGTCTAATTAATTAATGAGAATATATTTTTGTTCGGGTATAGTGGCAGTTTGTATGAAGATTGGTTATAAATATCAACTGGAAATCTTGAAACGTTTAAAAATTTAGAAAACATCATTTTGATACGGTTTCTCGTCAGCTGACATCGAGAGGCCAACTGCCCTTGAGAAAATAATACCCATTCTCTTCGAGCATACACCCGCCCCGCCCGGATTGCAAGATAATTCGACACCGGAGGAAGCCTTTTTGGCTATCGCCACCCATGAGTTAATCATTGCCTTATACAGGATGGTCCTTCTGATTTTATTATCGCAAAAAAAAGTTTTCATAAGACGGAACTTGTGTTTATTGCATCTTGAATATACAGGGATTGTCCATCTGAAAAATGATTGTTTCTTATTATATCAATATAAGATCAAAAGGCACTTTAGCCCCTCCTATTCACAAAACTGCATCATTTGAAAAAAGCTTCTCATATAACGTCTCCGCTGTCTATAATAACATTCCTACGAAATTTAAAGATAAAAGTATCGGTGCATTTCGTAAAAAATTAGCAGAACATCTCAAAATGACACGATTTCAATGAGATTGAATATTTGTTCTTCACGTTAGAGTAGGGTTCATATAATCCCTGCTAATTACAATTTGATGATATTTTTCTCTCAAGCTCTTTATTTATATCAGATGGTTATTAGTATTAGTATCTATATATCTTTATTTATTCGAATGTATACTCATATTAGAGAGTTATCAGCATTAGTATCTACAGGTTAAGTGGGAGACCATCTGCGGATGCAAATCCTAAAGATGAACTTCGCCTCTTCATCAAGCACGTAATACTTCGTTATGCTTAATATCATGTTATTGTGTCGTTACGTAAACTTGTTGAATTACTGAAAAGAACCATCTAGTGGCCTCAGTGCTCAGTGCTCAACGTCTTTCGATGGAGATATTTCAGAGAACTTGTTTTTATTACTAAGAGTGAGAGTGAAGTGAAACTGCATCCGAAAATAAGGCTATGGCCAACGTTATTACCAATAAACCAACCGGCACATCGAAAGGTAATTTATTCGTAAATGCTGAATGTGTATTGGGGCAGTTTTTTTTTCAACAAGGAAGCTGTGGAAATTAATGCTCTGTTAACTTTGGAATACTATCATTGCATACCAAAGATATATTTTCAGTTCTGAATCTCCAATGAAATGTTTAATAAATATTTAGTATTTCCTGGCGTTCTGAGATGTTCATAATAAAAATTTATCGTCATCCGAAGACGATTGCGGATACCAGCAATCGAAACGTCGGGTGTACACTCAACTTGAAATTTTGTTTCAACATTTATTCATACCATTTCATTCATTTCTTTATTTGAATTTTTTGACTGATATATCACATTCGATATCTCAATTTTCTTTTCACAATATTATATCATTCATTTCTTCATCTGTATTTTGTTTCGACTAATATTACGTATTCGATATCTCAATTTTTCTGTCACAACATTATTCTCTTTGACCAATCGAACGTTCAATTTTATTTTCGACCAAAAAATCCATTTCAACCTTCTGTTTGGATTTGATTATCTTATTTGATTTGTACTCTTTTAGCCTTTCGTTCTTAGCAACAGGTTTCAATAGACTTAATAATATGGATAATGGAAGTCCGAACCTTTACGTTCAGTTTCTCAGGTATCTTAGTCAGTAAATTGTGTGTTAATTCAGAAGTGGTCGCCTTGCGTGAAATATGCCTGAAAAACATGATGAATAACTCATTAAAAAAATCCCTAAAAATTCGTGTAGGTGTTCGATGCAATAATAAATGTAGAGGATATAGACAGTCAATCATTATATAGAACAACGATCGCTCAGGCTCAGTATTCACAATTTTCATGTAGAGCGACGGGCTCTTTCCTACTGCAGATCATTACCTTTCTAAGACAAATGCTTTGCATGCTGACATAAGAAACTTTTTTCAACAAAGTAAGTTGGCAAAAGATATACTTCTACTTTGGATACACGAAGTGACTTGGCTACTCTTCATTTGTAGTACAGATTGCTCCACCAAACATCAGTGAGTCGACCGAAGTGCTATGACGAAGAAGTACGTTCGCCGCACAGTGGGTCAGATCACCGCAAAAGGTGGAAATACATGAAAGAAGAATTGCTTTATATTCCCCCCTCTCCTACAATGATTGCAGGTCATCTCCCAAATCAGTAAAATTTCGTTGCTAACGATCCTCCCAGGACAATGAGCTGCCACAGTACGCACGATACGATTTTGAGCAGATGTTTCTGATGTTGCCTGTCTAGAAACGAATTCAGACACGTAGTGTCTGTGTATGGAATATACCAGTTGATTCCTCAGTACGGTATGTTTTCCTGGTTTCTTCCAATTGAAATAGCGAATGCCCTACCGAAAAAATATAAAGAAAAATATATAAAAGAATTGCTAGTTGGTATATCCTATACACAGACCACACCTGCTAGGATTGACATCCAAACAACCAACTTCAAACATCTGATGACAGATGAAATGAATATTCGCCAAGCATAACAAAAAAATTCTGTGATTGCTTTGGACAAAACCATCCAACCGGTATTGGCTATATTATTGGAACCTTCCAGAGGTTTCAATAAGGTTAATATTGGTGACAACGAAAATATATTTAACCAAACCTATATTTTTTCGTTTAACACTGCGGTAGTTTTTTCTTGGATCTTTCTGAACGAATTTTCGACAACAAATGGCAATTGTTTCTATGGTGATCAACCAGATCATAATTTTATTGCACTTGGTGTGCTTATTCTTTCTTCATACGGCAAGAGTGTGGAATCCATTAACAACGCGGAGTTGTTTAGTTGAGGTTATAACCTCCAAAAGTTTAATCGCTCATTAGGTATATTCCATCTAATTCCGTCCAGGAATATTACACAATAACGATCATTAACTCAAGTGAACCATCCTGTAGCAATTTTTCAACGTTAGAACGGAATTCGCGAGGCGAAGTCAAAAGGCGCAAACAGCTTCGTTTCGGAAGCCGGTATGCAATTTCCGACAGGAACCAGGTGCTGCTTCACACTAATCATTCGTATAAAAACGTCAAGGGATTCGCCATTGTTTATAATTACACCCCGAACCATTATTAAGTTGATACACGATACGTTACGGTCGTTGATACTACTTGAATGTTACAGATTCGTCGGCGTTGCCAAATGTTCCAGCATGGCCGTTACGCGAGACCGCTACGAAATTTGACACAAAAAACATGGCCTATCAGGAAATCGGCTTTCGATGATCAACCATTGATTAACAACGCTTTATGAAACAAAAACATGGCCTATCAGGAAATCGGCTTTCGATGATCAACCATTGATTAACAACGCTTTGTGAAACTATACTTTTCTGTGATGTTGGTTTGAACTTCGTTTTTACCCCATCTGATACTTTCACAAGACAGACGGGAGAGCCATATCTGTGGACCACAAACGGCTGATACTTTTAATCGCCACAGTAGTACCGAGTCAATTGGTGTATCCTATAGACGGACCACACCTGCTGGGATTGGCACCCAAACAACCAACTTTTAACATTTGCTAACAGATGAGATGAATATTTCCCCAGCATAACCAAGAATTTTTGTGATGGCCTTGAACAAAAACCATCCAATCGATATTGTCTATATTGGAACCTTTCATAGGTTTCGAGTTCGAATCTAGGATTGGTGTGAAATTCTCACAGAGAAAAATAAATCGATATTGTATTAGGCCAGCAGCGCACTAGCAACTTTCGTTCGGCAACTGAATAATTGTGATAATGGAATTTGTTTTTATATGATACCGCGCATTAGCAACTTGTTGGACAGGGCAACTAAAAAATTACAACGTGATCTATTTTGGGGGCGATTAAATTGGTGCTTGAAATTATAACTTGTCTTCGCGCACTGGAGATTAACAAGTTGCTTGCTTGAATTATTTGTCTTTGCTCTTTGCTAGATTTTGTTATCACGTGGCAATTTTACTGTTGGTCGAAAAAAGTAAGCAGTGCGCGGATGGCCTAAGGGTTCTTGTAGGTCAGCCATCTTTTTGCCGATATCATAAGTATAACAATTTTTTTCATCATTTAGATACGACTCAATTAAATCCCAATCAATGATTCACCTATCGCTTTCAAGAAACGTTTTGTCGTCGATGAATTCTTCCTATCTTTGGTTGGGAAATTTTCTTCTGTTCTTGGCATCGAAAAACATAATTTCAAAATTAGTTAGTTTCATTACATATGTAAGCCTGCAGAATTGTTTGGTGGTTTTTTTCTTAAAGATGTATGTATTCATTTCAGCCGTTAGCAGTCACGAAAGAGCTAGAAACTTATTCATAGAGAGTGTGGTGTGTTTCTCTGAAAAACTTCATGCAAACAAACCTCTGTTGTAACAATCGCGGATTTTTACTTTTGCTTTTTTTTCAATAGGCAAATTTGAGTTATACCAGAAGTTGCTGACTAGTTCGTCGTGTTCTATTCAACGTAGAAACTTCTCGGAATATATCACTCTAGATTAGATTCCAACATTAATTTTCAATTCATTCACACTGTGATAGATCAACATCCCGAAAAACTACGCAGAAAAAACACCAGTGCTCTTTCAAACGCATTCTTTTGCGCAATAGATTCCTGGTTCACCTTTGTTGACACATATGCACGGAAACGATTTGTTTCCTCATAATTTATTTCAATCGGTTACCGCAACTGTATCGTGGATGGGAATATCCCAATGAATGGAAAAGCTTATAGAGACTTGATTGCGATTCAGAACATATCGGCATTGTCAACATCATCAATGAGATCAATACAGCAACACGTGCTTCTATTGATTTTTCAATCGTTTCGTTGTACTCGAGTGGAAAATCTCGAAGTCAAGGGAATATGGTAATCATTCCAGAAAGAGGCGAACGAAAATATGTCAATTTTTTAATGATTTTTTATTATTCATCACGCTCGTTTCTTTCCTTACAAGAATTCGCAGTATCGAAAATGATTTGATATTGGAATATCGGGAGTCATGAATTTTTCATTAAGGCTATGATCGACACACACATTGAAAGGACCTCATTAATATTGAGTTCTGTTGAGTTCTGATTTTTATGGATTTACGTAGGGGGGTATTGCTTCACAAAGAAACCCATTCAAAACCACTTCTTTAGTCCATTCAATCACATATTCTCAGATAACATCTTTGAGTCTAACAAAAGATATGGAATTCGCCCAACTGTATGATGTACATTGCTTGCCGAAATATTGGTCTAAATGTCCAAGTATAGGGTGTTTCACACGTCACCTTAACACACGACTGTTATTATCAGTCATCTGTATATTCTTTAATTTTGTTTAATATCTTGAGAACATTTTTTATTGGTCGAAATTTTGTTTGTACTAAGTATTCGTGTATGACCGGTTGATGCTCCAAGATACAAGATTAATTTCTTACTGAAAAAGAATACAAAATGGGAATGCGCCCTCAACAAGAATCGGAAATGGATAATTTAATTATGTTACATTCTGAATGATTTCAATGAAATATTCGTTTCATAAATAATAGCTTAGGTTATGTTCGGATTTGATAACTCACTATTTCATTGCATACTTTGAATTATATCCCTTTATGACCACCTCAAAGTTTTTTTATGTTAAGTAGACATTTGAATTCAGTTAACGAGTTTGATGAAAAGTAGTTGAAAAACTGCATGAAATATCTCGAATCAGCTGATATGTTCACCAACTGTGTCGAAACTTTCTATAGATTTACCATTGGTTGCCTTGTCTATGGGCAGATGGCGCGATGGCGATTACGATGCTCGTTAGCTTCAGCTATTATCAAGATTCAATATTGTTGCAAAAAAATCTTTAATTATGGATAACCAACGACTTGGGAGCTGTGGGTGGGGACTACCTTGCACTGACAAGAGACCAATAATGAGCCCTGAGCACGTTTTTACTGCCGATGGAGATCACACAGTAGAATGGAATGACACAAACATGATGGCACGAGAGAAAAATGGCAGGAAGCGAAAACTGAAGGAATCTGCTCTCATCATGCTGTCTGGGAAATATTGCTGGCTGGCTGGCTACCACTCCTGATGGAAAAATGTAATGTCAGATCTGAATTTTTCGACAAATGCCATTGGGGAAAATTATATATATATATGCTGTTGATGAGTTCGGGTTGAACCGCGTCTGGAGTTTTGTTCTCGACGTTTCGGCTCCGATTTTGAAGCCATTTTCAAGAGTAAATGTGACTTCACGCTGAGGTCTCAATCTGCCTACTATATATATATATATATATATATATATATATATATATATATATATATATATATATATATATATATATATATATATATGTCTTGAATTTTTTCATAGGCAAAATTTAGTTAACGAGAAGCTGAAGAGAAAGTTACACATTTCGTAGGAGAAACCGATCAGCAATTGTGGCAGTCCCAAGGATTGGGAATTATCTCCGGCACTTCTATCATCAAATGCATTTGCAAAAACTTTTTCTGTGAAGAATCCTGCTGGCTCCTGTCGGATATAATCACAGATTACAGAAACAAGTTCAGATAGGCAACGGCATACTTGCATTGTTGTTGTTCAAAAATTGTTCGTTTTCGTTAACCAGCTGACTAACGTCAACCCTCATGAGTCGTAACTATTGCGCCGAATTCATGAAGCGGTTGTTTGTAAACAAATTTGGTCCTCATCCACTTGCCGAATAAAATACAGCTCATAACTAACAGGGAATTATTTTGTAGAAATGAATTCAAATTATATGCTTCACAATATTCAAAATCGGAATGCATACCAGATGGTCGTCAAAGGCGATTGATACTATCATATAAGCCAGCGATTCAGTATCTCCGCTCCTAACTGGAACAAAACAACTGACATCAGCGCCTTCGTTGACCCTAAGCTTCCAAATTCCAAGCGGAAAGGCGGCCAAAATGACGATTTTCGCCTACCCGAAAAGTAGCTGTGGATTCCGGCAAACACATGTGTCCCTATTATCCTCTAAAGTTTGCGCCAGATTATACCCATGCGTTTAGCAACAATTAGCGGTTGAATGCCGGAAATCATATTTTTTTTTCTTTTTTGCTTATATACCTAATGAAAACTATTAGTCGGATCGAATAAAAGTTGTATTGAAAGTTGTAGATAATCGAAAAATCTATCGATTAGCGTTGGGCCGATGTCGATATTCCAATTTGTTGCTTAACTATTGCGCTCGGAATTTAATCGCAGCTTTCCAATGCATTTTGTCGCATTTCGATACAATCATTTTTTCATCATTGTTTTTTAGTTTGAATAACGTTTTTTTTGACGTCATTTTTGAAGGTATAACATTGCAAAAATCGATTATCCAAAAATGATAGTTTGTAGTTCAACTCTTGACTATTCAGAACCGTTTCGTTCATTGCTCTACGATTATCCGTAGGGCAAGAAATAACAGTCTAGTGGGACACTTTTTTTCAGTAACAAATTAGATTGTTGCTAACCTATCAATTGTTTTTCAACCAAATTGAAACTGTGGTTTCTACAAGTTGGAAGCTTCCCAAATTCACAGTTGCATCCCCCAAATGCATTTCAACATTTTTTAATAGAATAATGGAAAAAACGCCTTTTTTTAAATCCCGAGCGCAGTAGTTGAGCAACAAATCATAATATTGACATCGGGCCAACGCTAATCGATAGATAGAGATCTACAACTTTCAATTCTACTTTTATTCGATTCGACCAATAGTTTTCATCATATAAGCAAAAAACCAAAAAAAATAATGATTTCCGGCATTCAACCGCTAATTGTTGCTAAACACACGGACAGAATCTGGCGCAAACTTCAGGGGATAATAAGGACACCTGTGTCTGCCGGAATCCACAGCTACTTTTCGGGTAGGCGAAAATTTTTGGAAAAAAAGTTTATTTGATTGGACTATACTGTATAGGCACGGTTGATCGAATTGATGTAAGATGATTGGATTCATAGCTGGTCTCAAGTATGTTCGAAAAGTTTTGAAATACCTCATTTCATTTTTTTTAATATAGATTTGTGAAATACAGTACTGCGTTTTTTTTCGATAAACTAGGACTGTTCAATTTGCTGTCAAGGTGTCAGGACGAATCACTTCGATTGGCTGTTGAGGACTTAGCTGATTTTTTTCAGTAGATTGAAAAATTAGCCCTAATATACAGAAATTCACCATATCTAGAACACAGTCATAAAATTCTCTCCTGAAGGTCATTATATTCTTGGTAATGCTCTGGATTATGGAACAGGGATTAAACTCGTGGAATGATAAAACATGTGTTTTATCATCAACTCAATTATTGCGCTTGTTTGTCTATAAACTCCGGGTTTTTTTCAAAGCAGCCTTTTTTATACGAGAGGAAAAGCGTGTAGAGAACTTTCGTAATTACCTGTGCTACCTAAATGAAAACATTAGAGGTGTAATGCAAGCTGTGAGCGGAAAATAATAAACAACAATTCCAGTGGAAAATTACGACGCTGCCTCATTCACCGACGAAAACATTAATATTTCAAGATAATAACCGACTTTTAGCTGGTGCGTGGCGGGAAGCGGAAAACCGCTTTCTATCTCACATCTTTTCTTCAAGATTCCGATGGTATTCAAGGGAAATGGCTCGGAATTTATGGGGTTCTACACTGGGAAAATATTAGCCCTTGTTGAAGAAAGTATAAATAAATAGGCACCCACAAAAATGAATTTACTCTTCTCGGCTTTCCGCCTCTTGCCCAATTAGGATCAGGTAACCAAGAGTATTTATTAACGTTGAGAATTCGGGGAATGAATATAAGGAAGTTTGGTTTTCGAAGAGGTATGCAACAAAGAGTTCAGAGTATATTTCTTTTTTTTATGAATCAATATTTTGATAATGTGCAGTCGTGATTTTTTGTTATAGGGTATTACTTTCGGTATTTCCATTGTTAATAGAGATATAGTAAGTCAAGCATATGGAAATATCATTCAAAGTGATGGATACTACGGGTAGATGGCACTAGTGATTTCGTTTCCAAGAAATGTCTTTTCTTTCGTTTTTCTTCCGGACGTCGCGTCGTAGCCTGAATTACACATTTTCTTGATTACTTATTCAAAATATCAAAAAATGGCAATCATTTTAGAAACAGAAGTGAATTTGTTGTCGAAGTATTTGATCATTGATGTTTTGAATATTCATTTTGATGACTAAACTTTCATTTCCATCATATACTTCTATCGTCAACTCTATTTCGAACTTTCATTACCTTTCTTTCAACATTTCAGTCAAACTGACAGACATAACTTTGCACCTCTCTTTTCCTTCAGAGAAGAAAACTTTGTCGTGCATTGTCAAGTTAAAATGAATATCGACATTATATTCTATAGATGGCGTAATAGATACGCTTCAAATAGGGTCACTGGATCTAGTAAGCTTCGGGAAAGGGCAATGGGTGGGCTCCTGGCGAAAATTGTTGTAAATCGGCCAATCCCAGAAGAGACCCAAAAATCGGCCAAGCGCAATTAAGGAAAATTTGTTTATTAGTCCAGACAATGACCATTTTCCCGTGTATTTATCCCATACAGCACCGATTCTCATGAAAATTTGGATTCAGGATCTACATACGCTCTTTTTCAAAATCTACCCTGTGCCGATGGTTGCTTTCTCCCTGGGGGTGGATGCCACCCCCTCTTGGAGGTGAACAAATTTTTATTGGAAATAAGTGCGGAAATCAATAGACTGACTAATTTTAAGCAATTTTTGTTCAATGAAGTGTTTTCTGAAAAGCAATACTTTTCGACTTATTCGCGAATAAAATTGTCGGTTTTCAGGCAAAAAAAACAAAGGCGATCGTTCATTTGTGATGTATGCAAACCCACTTCAAACTGAATAATTGCTTGTTGAAAGTTGATTGGTATTTTCAAACGCCAAAACGGGATGTTTCTACGTACATTAACCAAAAACCAATGCATTTTTCGGGGAAAACTCATTGGACCTTTTTTTCAAAAATCCTTCATTTTTATTATTTATAAAAGATTCTAGCATCAAAACTGACCGAGGTATGAAGGAAATAATGTTGAATCCTATTTTTTCGTTGAAAAAAAATTGTGAATAACTCATCCTCTTTCCCCCCCTCTTCGAAAAAAATCGTTGTTGCTCCATAATTCACTTCATTCATGTTCTCTTAATGAGTTCTGAGTTTTTCATCAATTGAAAGTACGTAGTTTTGGAAAAAATTGAGATTGAAGAGAAAAAGTCATATACGTAATTCAGCGAAAAATCACCATTTCTCCGAAATAACTCGAAAAGTATTGATCACATGCAAAATTTGCTGAAATACAAAATTGAGGATTATTCTTTTCTGGAAATGTTGGTGTTTCATTTTTTTTCTGCCAAATGAAAATAGAGTAAGATATGGCCAGTTAAATATTTTGAGGTTTCGCGCAAAGTAACTTCTTTGAGCCCTTTCAGCATGAACCTTTTCAAAAATAAAATCTGAAACAAAAAATCATGTCAATGAGCTTATAGCTCGTGAAAAAAGCTACAAAATACCTTTTTGGTGGATTTGATTGCTTGAAGACTAAGCGAGTTATGGGAAAAAAACCAAAAATAATTTTTATAGAAATTAGAGTATGTACATTAGTATACTGAAGAATGCACATAGTAACTATATTTTAGGCCTAGTGGAACTATATGATTTCAATCGATCACACATCCAAATCTAGACTCACCCGTTTTTTAATGGAGTAGTTTTCACCCTTAAAAAATCAAAAGCAATCCCGAGTACAGAGGTAATTTTAAAGTAGAGTCTCAATCTGAATTTCCATACAGTTGGGTTTCCCGGTTACTCAATAACAATTTCGATATAATTTTTTGATGAAAACTATAATAAGGGTGGTTTTAAGGGGTAGAAACTGTTTAATAGATCAGAAAGTGTCAATAAAGGTTAATTCAACGTATTCACAGATGATTGCACGCTCAAAACTAGAATTTTGTATTTTTCTTGAATAGGGGTAGTTTTCACCTTCGATGAATAAAAATCAACCCCAGGCACAACCTCAACTTTGAAGTAGATGGTAGATAGAAGCTAAATCTCAAATTAAATGCAAATAGATAGTGAATGAGTTGAATAACTGTCAAATGACATGTTAGTTATTATTTTCTGATAATATTCTGTTATAAGGGGGGGTGTTAAGGGCTGACACTAATTACTGAACCATAAATTATATTAACAATTCTCAATTGACTGATTTTATTGATATAAATATGATTTCAGTTTATTACATGCTCCAATCTAATATTTTTATATTTTTTTTCGAATAGGGGTGGTTTTTACCCCTCCTCCAAAAAAGCAACCCTCGGCACAGGGTAGATTTTGAAATAGAAGGTAAGTAGAACCTATATCCAAATTTTCATACGAATCGGTGCTGTATGGGATAAATACACAGTTTACACTATTTTTACCGTCATAGACTGGAGTATATAAGAATTCAGAGGATATGAGAAGAAGTTAAGATTGACGTGACATACCGCGAGCTCTCTTGATAGATGAGAACCCGTGAGGAATCAGTATTATTACCCTCTTTTTTCGACACTCTACATATCAAAGGATGAAAATACAAGAGTTCTGTTGAAGATTGCACGTGTTCTTACAAAATAATTCGCTAATAGAAATGACATTATCAATTTTCACGCAAATAAAAATAAACTTGACCTTGACCTGTATTCAATGTTTGTATAAGTAAGGCACTTAAAAGATGAGTATTATCATCCGCCATTTTGTGTCCTGTCAAAACAAGAGAGCATATGTTAAGGCACATTTTTGGGTACTAGTCTATAGAACCAGTGACACTACACGAAGTGATTCCAATTATAATTTAACAACCTTAATAAACGTAGAATGCAGCAACAACATGAATATTTACTTCACATAAACGGGAATGCGCTGATGGTTTCCAATTTCCGCCTCGTCGCATATTATGCAGCCATTTGATGTATCGTTTGTCCTTTAAACTTGGAAATCGGTACATGCGAAATCCTTGTTCTGCTCTGTTCTTGCAGTTGTTAGCCGAACAGCACGTCATTTTCAGAGTTTATTTGGAAATATCGCCCAATCGATCCACATACATTTGGAGCTGTAATGATAAATTTTTTGTGAGTCACAAACAATATGGTCTCAATGTTTGAAAAAAATTGATAAGAATTGTATATAATCAGCCATAAATTATAAATTCCAATGTTTATATACAACATATTATCTTATTTGTAGGTAAATTTGTTAAATCCAAAATTGAGGTTAGAAGTTATGATTGCGCCGGAAATTCAAAGAAAACTTCCATTCTGGAATGAGCTGAGGTTTTATCAGCTTAAGTTGAATTCAGTTTTATTCTAATGAGGGATTTGATCCAGAATTTCGGCCGAATTCACGCAATTTCATGCTATAAAACACTTGCAATTCCGGAAATATGTCACTGATTTTACTTTACATTATATTGATATTTAAGCAGAAATATGTTTACTTACTGCGTACGGGCGAAGAGAAAACACGATGTTGTATCACTCAGAGGCACTTTGATATTATTTTCACAATTTTTTCGGATGATAATAACTTTTTTTCTGGTGAAGGTCCCAATGTTTACATATGCTTCTTCACATCGCCAGGACACAAAATGGAGGACGATAATACCTATACTTTTAGTGCTCTAGTATAAGACATTCCACTATTTTTATTTTTTCTTTGAATTTTGCGAGTTGACATTCGATATTCTTGCCTGTGAACGTATAACTGGCAATGTCCGTACCGTGTTCAGTAAAAATTTATGCAAACAATATCATGTATTTTGTCGAACAATAATGTAAAGTACCCAATAAAATGTAGGAATTGATTCCCTTTTGATTGTCTGGTTAATTCATTTTTCTAAGATTGATATTAGTTTTCTGTGTAGCTAAACTCTGAAGATGAATTATTATTAGTTATTTGAGTCCTAAGTCCGTCGAAAGATGTTTTTCATCAAAAATGCCAGTTATGTGGATTTTGAAGAGTGCTCTACTGAAATATTAATGATTATGGGGATTGTGTATCGAGATATTGCCAATCACCTGGTTCACTGCAAACACAAAATGTACTTGGTGGAATTGAGTTAAGAAAGTTTTATGTCGAAATTGACAAGCCCTCCCAAACATGCATTATGGTTTTATCAAAAGTAAGTTACTAAATTTAGTAAAAATTCATTTGAACGTCATTATTTTGTGATATACGAGGTGTTGCTGACTAATTGGACCTGTTCTATGTAGAAAGAACAAAGAACTGTTTTTCCATAATAAAATCAGTGAAACACATACTTTTAGCCTATCACCTCATTTCAGTTTCATCATTTACACAGAAATTAATCTCATTTCCATGAAAAAAATTTCAATTTGGAACTTCGAAAGACAAAATTTCTGAAATTGGTGACGTCAGGCATGGGAGACGAATTTCCTGAACTTTTGTCATAACGGAATTTCAAATAGGCTTTTTTCATGGGATAATTTCCATGATTTATGAAAAAAAAAACTTTCCTAGCCCTCATATGCCAAAAATTTCAAACGAAGGTAGGTCACCACATTTGGATTTCGGATTCATGTTCAGTGGCTCAAAGTGAGTAGGTAGGTAGAACTTTTCAATAAAAAATATTTACTAAATATTTAATTGTGATCTGATTCGATAATTTGAAAAAAAAAACATGTATCTCATTTGTCTTGAATCCAAGATGAAATGCTCGAGATGTATTTTTATAACCCTATTGACAAGCTTTGGAAATCCGAAAAAATCAATTTCAAAGCATTTAATGATTTTCTAGATTTGATCCAAACTTTAGAATTTCAGTAACACGAAGATGAGAAAGAGGCATTGTTTATTCCTAAAAAATTTAAAGCGAGTTTTCACCTACACCATTTAGATTGCAGGCCTGATTGAATTATATTTCAGGTAATGGTTACATAATAACATAATGGTAATGAAGGGATACAGGGCAAGATGATTCAATGCCAATTAATGAGCTTGGTATCAAGATGCATCTCAGATGTCATTTTAATGTGAACAGAGGTCTTCAAACAATATAAAATATATTTTTCTTCTGATGAAGAGCAGCATTCAATAGTTCAACAAGGGTTCATATGTCTATACTGTGTAGTTCAAATCAATAACCCCTTTTTACATTTAGATTCATGGTTATTAAGAAATGTTTTCTTGAAATCATAGATTTTTTTCAACAGAACAAATACCATAGTTGCTGCACCTTCTGTCAGCAATGAGAATGGTCCACCATCGTTCTACTGTAATTGAAAGGGATACTACAGCCTTAGTGTTCAAATTTTGACGGACTATTATGCTCAGACTTCTTCTAAAAATCAATTACCCTAACACCAAACTGATGTTACTCGCACTCGGAGCGCGTTTCCCTAACTAAGGTTAGCATCCCCAGGATAAGAAAATTGATTCCAAATCTAAAGACTAGTGGCAGATTACAAGCTATCAATACTGGTGGAATTTCACTTTGCACTAACGAAATCCACAATCACGCAATACACACATACATACATCAGGCTATCGATTTTGAATTCTACAGCTGATGACAAAGCAGGCCCCCTGAGATACATGTAGACCCTCATTCAAAGCACATGTTATTCTAACCGTTACCTCAATATTTATTCTTGAAACAGTTGGTTTGATAAACAAAAATGAATCTTCTCTTGACAGATCTTTTATAACTTGAATCAACTTCGCCAACACGACAGTAATATGGATGCTCCCATTCCAACTACTTCACTTGTTGAAGATTTTATTGTTTACAATGGAATCAAAATGTTCAATCACCCATCAGCCGCAGTGAAAAAAATCGAGAACTGTGAACTTTTCAGAAAGGAGGTAAAAAAATCTTATAATTAAAAAAGCATATTATTCCACTCAGCATACTCTTTTCATTCGAGTTTGTGTATATTAATATTCAATTTACATTTTTCCTCATAAATGTTGTATACGATTAATTTTTACCTATTCACTTCTATTTTACTCAATGGGAGTTAACTCTTTCTGACAATGAAGTATATTATGACTTGACTTGACAAAAAAAAGACCAGAATATTATACGGAAATAATAAAAAAAACATTGTTCGTACACAGGATGTTGCATATTCTACATGCAAACCGAGTACTTGGTTGACATTTACATTCCTCACAATTATTAGACGAAGATCAAGTAAAACGACATCAGCTTTCGTAAAATGAAAGGTGCCCTGGTTAAGACAACTGTCCAACATACCGATTTTTTTTTCTCGAGCACCTGAAAACTGTCATCATAACATATAGTTCATATTTCGTACACCTCGCCACGCCATGCTGATGTTTCAAAAAACATGACAGCTGTTGAATCACTATTTCCTTGTCGTCGAAAGCAATAAGTAATACCCATCAATCATTGTTTTTCATTACTCTTGACTATGTTCTCGGTTATAACGACTAGCCCTCTTTCATCTCTCGACATTTCCCTAAATACTTTCTGATGATTTTTCAAGCGTTGCGGCGCAGAAAAATTGTTGAGCTCCTTAATAAATCTTCACGAATGCGAACGATTATTAAGGGGCGAGTTCCATCATTCTAGTCGCATCACACCAAAGCACGACTGGTATCGTTTATCGATTTGAGTATCGAATTGCATGTATTATATAAATACTATTCAAGCATAGTTTATTATTCAACTAGCCATTGATAGTTGGAGTATCAGCCAAAAATGTCTAGGACATGCTAAAACGCTGTGACTCTGGCGATTTGTTTTTTGGCGGTGAATATCGTTTTAATTTCCTGTTTTTCATAAATACCAAAAGAAATTTAGCAGCAATAGTAGCTTAGTAATCAAGGTCGTGTTATATTTATGAAGATTATTTCTTGAACCCAATTCCTTATAACAGAGAAACACAAAATGAAACGATTTGGAATGATTTATTCACAATATCAACAACAATCAACAAAATCCAAACAGAAACAGCACCACCTTTACGAATTATCTATTGAAATCGGAAACACAATTATTTTATGTGACTCCATACGCTATTTTAACTCCTCACTGTATTATGAAGGATTGTACACTGGATTACACTATTTCACAACACGATTGATTCAATTCGAAGTTTGAGATCAATTTATTCAAAGTACTGACAGATGCACTGGCTTTTTGATATGATTATCATACTGAATAGTCGCTGACTAGTGCGCAAATGATACGTGTTGATTGGTCTTGTCAAACAGGAAACAAAAGTGTGATTGGTTGATGACTGATATTTGACAGATGAAAAAACAATCAATGGTACTGAGTACATAGGAAAAAAATATGTGTATACCCACATTTATGTTCATGGGGAGCAGAGGTCAGGATGATTTTTATTTATTTGGTAGATAGTAGTAGTTATTCCATCAGATTTTTCACAAATTGTCTGTCTGAAGAGCGAACGACTCTAGTTTCTTTTTGAAGAGAGTTTTTGATATTATATTTTTTATATCTTCCGGTGATGTGTTATATGATTTAATTGATATTAATTTAATTTTTTCACGACAGTGGGGTGAGCGAGTTGTGCGCCATGTCCTGTGTTATATTGGT
The DNA here is from genome assembly GCA_032362365.1 of Zygogramma bicolorata. Lineage (NCBI taxonomy): Eukaryota > Metazoa > Arthropoda > Insecta > Coleoptera > Chrysomelidae > Zygogramma > Zygogramma bicolorata. Next base: position 462,950 of record JAVJAQ010001474.1, on the reverse strand, counting down.
GGTTTCTAGAACTTGCTTTGTGACCAGCGAATTGGTACTTAATGTTGGTACAGAAGAAGTATGGTTGTCTAATATCCATTATTTGACACTCTGCGTACGGAAGATCTGACGGATACCTCGACTTTTTCGACATTACTAGTTTGAGGAACCTTATTTTTAGTATTTCTGAAGGAGTAAAATGTACGGCTGAATCCCAGATAATTATTCCGTATCTCAAGTGACTTTCAAGGCAAAATACAGAAATGTTAGTTCTCTGACTGGCAATCACTTTGTTAGGCTGCAAAATTTGAGAAAGACTGATTATAGTTATCCTATGACATATCGTGTATGATAGTCTCATTTCAGGTTAATATCCATATATTTATACACCTCAGTACTTGATTTATCTCACGGAGTCGATTGTGAAAGTATTTCCTTGTGTTATCACGTTGATGTTCTTGAACGGGTAGATCTTGGACATGTTGCAACTAAATGGTAGAAAGTTAGTTTTAGCCATATTTATTGTCAATAGTCTGTGGTCACACCATTGTTTGTATAGTATGAAATCTGTTTCTACTTTATTTTTGAGTTCATTCCATGTTTCAGCCTCGCAGTTTCATCTGCATGTCCTATTATATGACCCACTGTATTAAGTCTGAATGAATTATTAAGGTTTAGATTGAACAATATCGGTCCCAACAAAGTACTCTGAGGCATACCACACTCATATTTTTGGGGTTACTTGTATCATTCACCCTCACGACTTATTTTCTGTTATGTAGGTAGCATTCAGAGATCTTCGGACAATTTTCTCTGATACCGTTTTCAGGGGTCTGTGGAAGTAATTGATGATCAACACTATAATAGCCCTTTTTTGAGTTAATTTATAGGGATAAGTAAGGTTTACCGTATTAGTTCCGTGTGTTCCAGTATGGCATCCTCGGTAGACGTTTTTTCTTTTAATCTAAATTGTTTTTCCCAAAAAAAAAAAGAAAAAAAAAAAAGAAAAAAAAAGGGAAGAAAAAAAAAAGAGGGAGAAGAAAAAAAAAGGAAAGAAGAAGAGAAAAAGAAAAAAAAGAAAAAAAGAAAAAAAGGAAAAGAAAAGAAAGGAAAGAAAAAAAAAGGAAGGAAGGAAAGAAAAAGAAAAAAGAGAGAAAGAAAAAAGAAAGGAAAAAAAGAGACGAGGAAAAGAGAGACAAAACGAGAACAAACGAGAAAGGAAAGAGAGGGAGAACAGAAGGGAGAGAAGAGGGCAGGAAAGCAAAAGGGGAATTTGTTGATGGATAAAAAAAAACAGTGATTCGACAGAGGGCCACTTTCCCTATTACAGTGTGCGGTATCCTTTCATCTATTCCAGCAGATTGTTTGCTTTTCAATTCACTATTCAGGTAGTTGACTTCTTTTTCATCTGCGGGGGCTAGAATAGTGACTAGGCAAAAATATATTCAGTCGGGACGTAATTGGGATATTTTGCGATTTCTTTCAGGCAGGTTTTCTCCTACAGCGACAAATTTGTCGTTGAATTATTAATACTTTCCCGGGAGTATTTTTTATAGATGAGGCTATGGGAATCGATAGGCGACCTTTCTACACGTGATGACGGACAAGGATTACCAACTACCTGGAACCGCAAAATTTCCGATGTCAAGTGCCGATTAAGACTTCCGGTGGTGGTAATTACTCTATTAACTTCTCTTTCAACCACAATTAGTTGCAGCTCATTGACCTCCGCTGATATCGCACTGAACACCAGTCGATCCCTCAGTTCAATCCGAGGTGTAGGCAGATTGAGACCTTAGAGAAAAATTGTGACGAGACCAGCGGCGGTTCACTCCGAATTCTATTTTATATATATAGACCAGCGGCAGTTTACCCCGTGTGTGTGTGGGTTCGGATAGGTTTCCGCGGTCAGTTTTATGTTGTTGTTGAGTTCGGGTTGAACCGCGTCTGGAGTTTTATTGTCGACGTTTCGGCTCCGATTTTGGAGCCATTTTCAAGAGGTCAATGTGACTTCACGCTGTGGTTTCAATCTGCCTACTCCTCAGGTGTTGTTACAGGGAACAAGGGTTTGTGACTTGACGCCGGGGCCTCAATCTGCCTACTCCCCAGGTCTCGTCACGAGTTCTTTCTATGGTCTCAATCTGCCTACTCCTTGGATCATTTCAGGAAGGTGAGTGATAGCAGATTCGATTTGGGTGATGAGTGATTCGGTTGGAATTGAAGTGGGAGTGATAGAGAAATCGGAAATTGAGGAATAGAATAACAACAATTTACAACTGACCGCGGAAACCTATCCGAACACATAGTAAGCATCTACGGGGAGGAAATACTAAAACACACCAAAACCTATTCCTCACTCCTCATCCGGAGATCCAAACTTCTCTGCGATGCCATTTTCAAGAGGTAAATGTGACCTCACGCTGATCTCCCAATCTGCCTACTCCTCAGGTGTTGTTGTCACAGGGGGCAAGGGTTTGTGACTTGACGCCGGGGCCTCAATCTTCCTACTCCCAAGGTCTCGTCACGAGTTCTTTCTAAGATCTCAATCTGCCTACTCCTTGGATCGAACTGGGGTATCGAGGGATGTTGGGTGGCATTTATAGCAGCGGATGCTGCTAAAGCACCGTCGGATGTCTTGGTGGGGACTGGAAATTACGGGTGTCCATGCAGTTGGAAGTCTTTGACCGTCGTCACGTTTATTTAAGAAGGAAGGTCGCTTCCCGATTTCGATGGCCTCGCGAAATATACGAGCTTGTAGTGTTTTTGCTGTGGCGATGGTCTTTGTGTTCTCAAAGTCTATATTGTGTCCTGTCTCTTGATGATGTTTGGACAGAGCTGAAGATGGGTCTGATTTTCGGACAACAAGTTGATGTTCGTATACTCTACTTGTCACACGTCTGTTGGTCTGGCCTACATATGTTCTATGGCAATCAGAACATGGTATTTCATATATACCCTGTGATTCGTTGACAATTTTGTCCTTGGGGGAGCGGAGGAATGTGGATATTTTATTGTTGGCTGTAAATATCGTTTTTATGTCCTGTTTTTTGAGAATTCTGCTGATTTTGTCAGTAACACCTTTAATTAGGGAAGGAAAGCTTTGTGGAAAACTTTGTTGTCTGTTGGGTCTCTGGGAATGAAAGGAGAAGTTTGATGGCGGCGGATGGATCTGTCAATTTTATGGTCTGTGAATCCATTTTGAAGAAGGGCTGATTTGAGTTGGGCTAGTTCTTGTGGTTTGTTATGGAGGTCTGTGAGGTTGATAGATCTGTGGATGAGGGAATTGGTTTGTGCTGGATGATGGTGGGAGTTTGCGTTAAGGCATCCATGGGTTCTCCACTTTCACTATACTTAGTCCTCTAATATGTTTGGAGGCCAGTTGCACAAACTCCAATTATCTGTGGTTCGTGTGACACTGGGATCAATTGTCAAGCAACGAAAGATTCGATTAACTAATGCTTAGCAGTTGAATCGCGTTCACTTGTAAAAGATGTAGACATAAACCTGGCAAGAATACCTTGAATTTATGAGATGAAAAACATGTCTAATCCTGACAGATATACTTTTTCGGGTTTCAAGAATGTTTTCAATTCATATTTTCTATCCATCAGTCCTCTGAGCACTAGAGAATGTACATATGAAAAAATTACAAATTTAAATGGCATCGATATTCTCTTTTATCCAATATATATCAAAATGTGGGAAATGGAAACGAAACGCTGTTTGCTAAGCATTAATTCAAGCCCGTTCATCGATTTATATCGCACCGCTTGTACTAAATTATTCGCAAGTATTCCCTTATACCTCGCTTGATGAATCGCTGGAATTAATTCAAATAGCGAGACATTCAGCATCAGATGAAGTATATTCGCTATTGGAGAATTTGAAATCCGTTTTGAAACCAGAACAATGTTTTCAGAATGGGGAGTCTCAAAAGATCTCACAGTTCAGACTTCACAACCCACTTCTGTTTCGAGCTGAAGGATTGTCATTTTTCTAATTTTGACATACAAAGTGGCAGTTTTTATAATTGCTAGGAATGTCAGAACGCATTATTTTTCATAATCAGTTATATAATTGATTACACATACCACTCAGTTACGAAAAGTAAAACAAAAGCGTTCACTCATGCAATGAAATCACACATGCAATTTCCCATATGCAGATTTGAGCAAAGAATAATTCACGTGAGACATTCTTTCAATGTTGAAGTATCAAAATAGTTGTATGATACAAATTTCACGATCTTGACAGAACCTCATGATTAGTGTGATCATATACACTTTCTACAAGAACTTCAAATGATCATTGCATTCTTGAAATATTGAAATTCAAAATGTTACAGAAAACTTTTCAAAATCGTGGAAGACGTCAAACTGACAATAGTTAGGCTGAACCAATTTGATACTTGCAAAACTGTTTTTAGTTGACAATTATACCTTTTGAATCGGTCGATCGTACTGGAGTTCTGAATCTAGATTAGACGATATCCCGAAAGCTCTCCTCTGTTCAAATGGTGTATATAAGGAACGCATATCATCGAGGGAATTTAGTCGAGTGAAGAATTTACTGAAGTTTAGTAAGGAGTTCAGTAAAGAACCTTGAGCTTTAGTTACAGATCAGTTGAGCAGTCTGAGTGAATTATCAAAAGTACAGTACTATTGAATTGGAGTTAATAAAGACATTTGAGTGTTGATCGGAGTATCATTTGAATCCTGAAAATGAAACCTGGGGATATTGGTGATAAATGATGATGAGTGAGACCTATTCAAGGTGAATACTTAGGCTACTTGCACACACACCGATTTTGGACGGCCGGTATAAAATCGGCCGATATTTTATCGGTAGCGGGTGCTTGCAGACTCACCGGATTTTTACCGGTCGAACAATCAGTTGCTTTGTTGTCATGACACGAGGTTATTGGAAAATAATGTATAATTGCCGGTAAACAATCGGTGGGTGTGCAAGCGTGTGTTTAGTTACGTACGCCACTACCTCCTGGTAATACCGGCCATGCAGTGGCAATGGACGGCTGCTAACCGATATTTTACCGGCACCGATCAGAGGTCGGCGTGTGTGCCAGGTCCCGTTCCCACATGTGGTTCACTATTGGAATTTGGACGACCCGTATAAAATCGGCCGTCCAAGATCGGTGTGTGTGCAAGTAGCCGAAGAGTACATCGTACGATGAGATGGAGGACATTTTGAAATATATTTAAAATCCATTTGCAGTTTGGGAAGATGACGGCAGGACAGAAAACAAGTAGAGGAAAGAAGCAACGGCGGAAGTGGAAACAAGAACGGAAAGGAAGGCTTTAGAAAATTCTCGAAGGGCAGAGAACTGAGCAAGGAAATGGCAAGAAAAAACGAGATGGTTGAAGGAAAGAACAAGAACAATAAAAGGTGACACTGATTCTTGGGAGACTCACCATCACAGACGTAGTATATGTTGCTGCACTCTGATTTTTTTTCATTAACAGTTGTCGAATGACATACGACAACTGATCACAATTTTGTCTATTGAAAAAACTGTTAATTGACAAATATGAAAATATGTTTTTTTTGAACTTGAAGAGGACTCTCTCAACCGCAACATGCACCACCTGCACATGCAGAAATATATCAAAATTGCGGTGTTGCCTCATTGTTAGAATATGAGGTGAAACACAAAAAATGCATAAATTTCCAGAAAAAAATTTCTACCGTGTATTTTATTCGAAATGAGTTACGACTAACTCAAAAAATGCTGATGAAGAATGTTTTAATTTTTCGAAGAATTTTAATCAGATTGCTGTAACCAGAACATAGGTTCACGGATATATTGATAGCTGAAAAAACTTGAAAATTCATCTTTTCCTAGATCGATTTTTTCCGCTACAACACTTCATTCAAGTCTGTTCCCTGATTGCTTGTTATGGATGTTTTCTGTCAATGATATTTTGTGAATAATGATGAACGAGTAAGATACTTAGAATACAGCGTTGCCACATGGTGCATATATTATGGTTTAAATACAGGGTAGAAGAAAAAATGCATTGATTTCCACAAAAAAAATTCCTTGGTTATTTTTTCGAATGAAATGAGCTACGACAATTACTCCACAAATATCCTACACAACAGTTTCGATTTTTGATTTTCGAATAGAAATTCTACGAGAGTGGCTGTGCTAACTTGATATCAAGTTATCTCTACCTCTAATCACTTTTTTGCTCAAGTTGTATACCAAAAACCTTTAACATTTTATATCTTTTTTCCCGTCAAACATTTTTATGCGCACAGAAGGTAGAGCCTCAAGTGGGCAGGGATTTGGTAATGTCCTTGAATCTCGTAACGGTCTGGGGTACCTACTGATTTTTAGGTATTTCATTTCCTATTTCAACCGAAAGGAATCCCAAGAAAACCAACAGTGCTACCGAGTTGGTAGAGTATTCGATTGGACAGGTTGCGTAGATGCTAGGATTGGAATCTAGGCAACCAACAGGCAACAATTGCCTACCTATTAAGCGGGCATTACTGTCACTAGTCCACCGTAATTTTAATTAACAAATAAATTCGAGTACCAAGTAAGATGGATATCAGGAAATTAATTCCGAAGATTAATTTCCTGTATAAGCATTTGTCGCGGATAATTGCTATTCTAAGGTTTCTATTTCAACCAGTAAGCCAGCACATCAGTGGGTGTATAATATAATCAAGTGTTGACGAAAACATGCCTTGTACGTCGTCGGATTATTCATTCAAAAACTAACACAAGGTCTACTGCCATCAGAATTAGAATTTTTAGCAAGTCTAGGAACGTTACATTTGGTTATTAGAAAGCTGATTTCGATATTGCAACTCTATGGTCGGCAAGGATACATTGTAATGGATACATAATTGTAGATAACGTATTTGACATTAAAGGACTGCAGAAATACAGTGGCCTTCGATACAAAAAAGGCAACCGCGACTCTTTGAATATTGAGAACGACTATTATCGCGGTTTTTGCTTTTATGAGTCATCAGTAGCGGCTGATGTATTTTAGCGTTGGAAAACATGTGGTTTTCGGGCTCATTTCATGAAGAACTGAATAATTATGAAACACAAGAAATAACCGGAAAAATATCCACCTCGATTCAATTCGTAATACTGGTAATTATCCAAAATCGAGCCGTTTTTTTGCCTTTCTGTTTTTATTACCAACAGATAGGTACTCACGAACAGTTTTGGATCAGGAAAAATATTTGGAAAGTCGTTCGCCTATTTTTGGAGAAGCCATATCATTTTCAATAATTTGCTCGAAATATCACTCCCGAACTTGAAATATATGGATTATGAGGATGCTTATTCATTCTCTACATTCTTGCATGAAATTGGTAGATGTATTTTCAGCATATCTCAATCGTTAACTAAGGATATCGAGCTGGTATACCGAAGGCTGATTAATGTTCTTGACGTTTTATATAAATTTTTTTGTTCGTTTTCCAAAATATACCCGAAAAACATATTTCCAGAACAAGGTATATTCTTTTGTCCTCAGTGTTCTTCTAATTTCCCTTTCATTCAACATTCAGTCGATTTCAGATTCATTATCATTCAAGTATGCCGAAAATCACAAAAGATAAACTAACATATGAGTCGTTTTTATTTTTTCTTTGTCAATAAACTCTACAGAATTTGCCAAAACGTACTTGAAAATGTTTTTCCGAGTGAACGAGAATATTATTTACGAGGCCACTCAGGCATGCCAAAATGTTTTCATTTGCAGAAAAAAATATTTATGACCTCAAATCGTTCTCAAATCATGGTTGAATGTACTGAAAAACATAAACAAACTCGGAGCACTGATGTCCATTCTATTTTCAATCTTCACCTGATACAATCATGGCTTGTGTCGGTTGATATTTTTGTTTTCGTAATTCAAAGTAGCATTTGCATCTCCATAAAGAACACTTTTTTTATAGTTTCGGTGATTGGTTATGGCTATGCGTATCAACTTCTCGTATGAATGATTAGTTAATTTATGTCACTGCATCCAAATGTAAAAAATCGTTATAATTAATTATCGTTAAGAGGTGTCGAGTGTCGGCTGGGTGTTTTTTTACGGTCTCTGGCATATGTCAACTTCATTCTTGGTGATATTTTATTTTGTATGATTGGTACTTTGAACTGCAACACGCTGAAAATTTCTAATGCCAGTTAACAACATCATTCTTTTGGGTAATGACTAGTTTTCAACATAGGAGTTACAAGAGACGATAACTCGTTACTTGTGTGGAAAGAAGAAACATTCTAGTGATAAATGTACCTCCCGAGATTATTGTTGATTTCTACGCGTTCTTTATTTTAATCTGACACCAGCATAATTTGAGTCCTCGTTCGTTTGCTTCAACCGCTTTTGAAACATCAGGCAATGTCAATGAGAGTCAGTAAAATTCCACAATAGCTCCATCCTTCTCATATCTCAAGAATACAGATGAATTGGTCCTCGAACTTCATTCATAAGACCCAATGTCATCAAATAAGGAAAAAGCTATATTTTCAGAATATAATGCCAAAGATGGTAATTTTTTTTCAAGCGGCTCAACTATTTTTTGGATTTATACCACTATAACATACAACAAACTGAAATCTCTCTTGGCAACCTTCAATAGTGAAGAAATACTCAACTCTTCATATAACCTACATGAGACTTAACTTCATCACTATCATGGGTAATGATCTCGTAGTTGGGTTTCTGTCGAGAGATGATTCAGAATAGTCTAAAAATTTCAACATTTCAATAACCTCTCATACTTGCTGAAACTGTCGAATGATTAAAATGAATCAATCTACGTTCAGATATCTAGAAGAGCTCGAATGATTTCTAACATCATCTCAGAGCGATTGGAGTGTACTATTATCTGATTCTCCTGATAACCACTTCAAATCAATATCATAAAACAAACACTCGAAAATATATCGCATCCACTACAAAAATTCATTTTGACCGCTCCGATGTAGTTCAATGAAAAACCAAATACACGTTCTGGGCCCATTCGATTAAACGACATTTGGGTCAAGATGAATTCTTTCAAAATGAAAAGAACAGAGTTCGGAGACTATTGGTGAAAACCGGTATCGATCATCCAAGGAACCAGTCTCTCTCTGTACCTGTAGCAGCTAGGGGTGTAACTGGTTTCACTAGGTTTGTTCGAAATGCGTTTTTAACGATTCTTCAGGGAGATCTCACAGAAAAAGAGATAAATTTTTTATTAATTAGAAGTCAAATGCACGAAAGGATACATCAACAACTGTGGCTATTGAATGAATATATTTAATCAGCAATTAGTAAATTTTTTACTAATGCTACGATTTGCAACATCGAGTGTCTCTATCTGTGAAGAATCAGGAATAGATAGAAAATTTGGTTATAGGTGTTGGTCGCGTAAAGCTGTTGAAACACTTAAAGTGTGGTGAAACTTTTTCTAGAAATCAATTACCCTAACAGCAAACTGATATTTTTGGACACGACGCCTGTTTCGCTAACAAGGTTAGCATTTTCAAAAAAAATTGACACAAAATCTGAAGCCCAGGTTAGCTGTTTATGTACCTAAAGTTTTTCGCATCAATGGACTTCGTTTGTTACTGCTACTTATTGTAATTAATTTCTCGACAATGAACTAGGGCAGCCACTACTAGTTGTTGGTCCGATATGGTTTTCATCTGTTATTATTCATCATTCTGATTAATTTATCAACAATAGATCAAGAAGCGGGCTGGAGGGGATATGTCCCCCGTCACCATTCATGCTGTTTCAACATTTCGCTATTTCTAGACTCTCGCATGCATCGAGTAGTCTTGTGTCATGCACATGCTTGATCATTTTCAGATTGCTTTCACCAATTTTGTGGTCATTGTCTAGAGCGTGTTTGACGCCACTGGATTTTTCTACCCTTCCGTGTTTCATGAGTGCAAAATGCTGCTTGAAAAGGGTTCGAACAGCTCGTCGGCTGTGGCCGATGTATTTTTTGTTGTGATCCTGACCACAGATTTCGTATATTCACGACTTTTCTCTGTTTAATGAGTTATTTTTTGGGTTACCAAGAAGCTGTTGTAATATGTAAGAAGTTTTATATGCAAGTTTCATATTCACTTGTTTATTGTCGAGAAATTGAATAGAATAAGTAGCAGTAACAAACAAAGTCCATATCGGGCCTAAAAAGAAAAAAATATTAGTTTGGTGTTGGGATAATAGACCTCTAGAAAAAAAATTATCTTTTATACCAAAGGTTCCAATCTCATCATTTGGTGTGGTGTTTATAGAAGCAGATGTAGATAATAATAAAATGAAAATAGAAGAAAGATTTCAGATTTTTGAGAAAAAACTTTTTACTAGATTTCACCAAAAATAATATTTGACAGACAGTTTGAATAAATTTAATTGAAGTCTTGACAATTCTGTGTGTAGGTCAAATAACAAACATTTATTTGCCTAAATACTTTTGGAACGGAGTTATTTTAGTGTTTCTATCGCAAGTTACCATGAGAAATTCAGCATTGATCTAACATTCTCTTCTGGAAGGCAACAAAACCAACCCATATGGAACTTTTGAAGGAAAACCGGCCTAACTCATTTTTTATACTACTAATGTTATTTCACCTGATATATTCAGTCGTTTTCTTTTTAGATATAAACCCGAATATGACTATTATGAAGGCAGCATTCTAATATCATACATCAAACAGACACCTACTCAACTGAAGCATTTCCACTTGTTTACGTAAAGCTCCAGATAATATATTACGAGCTGTAATAATCACTTTAATTACCTATTCAATAACATCGTGACCATCTATAGTGGAAGTTCTATTACGAGAAAAATCAAATTACTGAGTTGTTTGCAAGGTAGACTAGAACAAGCCTGATTATAGATTTTCAGAAAAGTGGAGAACAGAGAAAACATTCTAAGCATGTAACAAGAAATTTTCTGGTTGATAAAACATGTGACAGGCATCTGCTCTGCTGAGAAGGCACTCTTGCAAGCACTTCCAACCGAATCAGTGACAATAGTCAGATTTATACGCCATGTGAGCGGCATTTTAATTCTACTGATATTGTATATGCTTTTTTGGTAAACTTCTGCTATTTCTAGTACATTATTTTTTTGCACGATCCAGTTTTCTTGATAACTTATAGGCAGTGCCGACAAAAAGTGAGACTATATCAAATCAAAGCCTCGCAGCAGGAAAGTATACTTCGACCATTGCCGCATCGCCTTTGAAAATGTCTGCCGCAGATGCAGACGAAACGTCAGGCCCAGAAACCTGCAGACCACGACCGAGAAGTCCGTAAACTTCTAACAATTCATCAGTTGCCGGCCCTGAAAGTCTACAATCTATGGTATGAGGTTGACATCTTCAGAAAAATAAAATTTATACAGAATCTAAAGACATGGGTGAGCTATTTATAAACTTTACAATTTGAGGTAGTGCATAACCACCCGTAAAGTGTTTTGGTCCGACATGGACCTCCTATGTTACTACTCATTCCGATTGAGTTCTCAACTATGAAAAATGAGATTGGAACCGTTGGTTTAGAAGTTGAAATTTTTTTTAGTCTTGATAATGGCTCCAGACGAGTCCTGCTGCGGATCAATTGGAAGTTATCACATCTGTGTGTGTGTATATACTCGGCCAGGTTTCCGTGGTCAGATGTGGCGGAAAGGTTCTTGAATCTTGTTGATTTCCAATATTTCTGGAATATAATTGAAACATTGAAATCTTACAATATGGAGGCATTATTTCAATAACGACAAATGGAACTTTATTTACTTTAATTTCAATTGCAGTTTATATTGATTATTATTATTTATCCATTTTTCCACAGAAGAGCTGGGGAGATAATTTTCTCTGAACGAGATCTTGTATAGGTTGGAATGAAATAGTATCCTGGTGAGTGAGATTTTTATACAAATAGCTCTCTATTTGTGAAGATATTTTTATGTTTGATCTATCTATTTGATTCGATTTTCATGTGCTTGGGATGAGAACTGAGAAAAAAAAGATTTTCATGTAACCTAGTGCCAGTCGTTGCCATATAGGCAGAGAAGTAGCTGATTCAGATGGAATTTTTCTTCTTTTTTGAGAATAAATCAAACGTCTTTGAACCTACCAATCAAAAAAGAGTTTGTGAAATTTTTTGGTTTTACTTTTCTTCTAAAAAATACCAAATTTGGAAAAATTATGGAACTCCCCAGTACTCGATTCTTAAATTATTTACTTCAATTCATTTGCGGAGCTATATTCTTCCAACATAAAACTTTCCAATATATTCGTGAGGTATCATACTCCATAGAGTCGCATTTCGTTTTTCATTCTGCCTGTTCCGGACTTTTCCATTTCCCAGAACTCCGAGATTATAGTGATCTTGTCAACAGTACATGCATTCAGAAGCTGGTCCTTGTTGAAAAATCTATTTCAGATGTATTAGCTTTATCCTGTCATTCAGGGAAAAAGAAAATCCTGAAATATTTCCGATCCATTCGATTCACCAGCTCCACTGAATCTTACTCATCAGTTTGAGTTATTTGAAAGGGATATAGCGTCGATTTACGTGGTCTGAAATACCTACCGGATGTATTTACGAAAACTGAATAGCTTGAGGTTTGCTGATTTTGAACTGAAGGCACGGTTGATTGTGATAAAAATAAGTGGAATGGAAAATGATTCATGAGGTTCTGGTGTTGTTCATGAAGAAGATATAAGAGATAACCTCACCAAAGGGTTTAATGGATTTATTGATTCAATGAAACCCCCGCATGGAGTGTTATTTTTTCAAGGGACTTTATATATTTTGGTTCAGAGGGCACCCTGGAAACCAGTTGTATTACTAGAGAAACATCTTGGCCAAGGAATTCCAACGCTTTACTGCTGACGACCACTGAAGAAAAAAAACTTCGTCGGGTAAGCCGTGATATAACTGAAAAAGACAGAACTACTGATGATATTCCAGAGGAGCGTACGATCGTAGAGAATGTACAGAAGCTTCGCATACTTCTAAGATGTCCTAGAGAAGTGAGTGAGTCATTGCGAGATGGAAGTTTTTTTTGGAACGAATCAAAGACCGACCGTTGTGTTTTCGTTCTAGATTTATTAATTCTTATGTATTTTTTGTGTCGGAAGAAACTGGTTCCAAAAACAACCTTTAACAATGGACCTAGTTCTATAATATTACCGGCGTAAGGTGAAAGAACGAAACTAAAAAATTTTCGAAGGAACTCAGTCCAAGGAAGCAACAAATGTGTAGAGGAAATGTAGTTGAGTGGTGGATCCCACAGAGAGTTTAGAGAGAGAAACAATAATATAATCATAATAATGATAATATTCCTCGACGAACAATGCAAAACAGATCGAAACTTTTCCCCAGAACAGTAGTAGAGTTCGATAATAGATTATCTGTGAGACGATTCGTTCTATTCACGATAACTTCTATCGTGAACAAGGCAGATAACCACATTATACATCAGGAGTAGCAGGAAACATATTCACTTCGATAAAAACTATATTTTTAGAAGGCACAAGTGAAAGTTGAGTTGGACTTAGAATTCAGGTAGAGTAGATAGACTTATCAGGATTGTACCTTGATAAGTGAACTTGGTATTTGATTTGAGTATGGCGTAACGTGAAGTGAGTTTGATTTTTCAATAATTCAGTAAACTCATTTCATGTATTTGAAAGCACGAAGGAGGGAAACGTTCTCCAATCTTGATCTTCAGACCCATTCAATACAGCCAGTTCAAAGTGGATGTACCGTCGTGTGAGTTCACATTACAAATCAAACCAACACGAACAGGGAACAACACATCAAGTGAGACAAACAATGGTGAGGTTATTTTAACCAGCCGTGAACTCGGATGTTAAATTTTAACGACCCGCATGCATGGTCGGTAAAACGAAAATCTGCTCGAAATAAAAAACTGTGGAGGAGTCTTCATAATGGGTGAAAAATACCTATCTAACGAACGGAATAGTTCATTTATTCACTTTCAGAGGGTCACTCAACATACCCACTCTAAATTACCGAGTGGCACAAGAAACAATGATTAAGATTTACGCCACTTACTGATAAGTATGCTATATATATATATATATATATATATATATATATATATATATATATATATATATATATATATATATATATATATATATATATATATATCAGTCAAAAAAAGGGGCTAAATACACAAAGAAAACTCTTTGTTATCTGTCGAGCTTTTGGTAATGTTTATTATAAAAAGAAAGTAGTATTTTTTGCTATGAAGAAAAGAAATCAGGAAATTGATAAATAGATTATCAAATTCTCTGGTCTATCACAATTTGCATTCAATTCGAAATGCCCACTACATATATATATATATATATATAGCAAGAAACATTATCAACACTTTCGAACATGAAAAACGTTATTCCAGATAGAGAAATCAATTCTACTGAAACATATATTTTGCAAAAAAGAGTCTCAGCATGATATTTAATTGTCCTCATTTGAACAAATCAAAGTTCCTTATGTATGAATTCCACTGATAAACCATACCATTACAAAACAACAATATTAATGTGCAAATATTTACCCGTGCAGTACTATTTGTTACGTAATTTCGTTACTCAAGCATAAATGAGTTATTAACGTTGGTACGAAATATAGTCAATTTGCAGAGATTAACAATCGAAATTATTAATGTTTAATAGGCAACTATTTTTATTGTGAAAGGGAATATTCGCCAATAATGGTTTTCGTAATTTATCAAGGAACTTATATTTATATAACACTGATAGCAATATCCTGTGTATAATCGAGAAGTGTGTCATATTCATTCTTATGTTAATAAATAATATCAACAGACATAGTTAACTAGGTACAGGGGCTCGATTCTATTTCACGAATCGAATGAAATCTGTCAAGTCGACCATAATGATTGCTTATATTTCTAGGATAATCTATTTTCCATGACTCGATACCTTGAAATAATATTTATATTGAGAACAAATGAACATGAACGAGCAAATAATATATTTCCATTGATATTTTTTGGTACCATTACAACAAAATTGAAGATTTCAGATCATCGTTGGAAATTTTATTAGGTCTCTGAAAAAATGTTACAACTACATGTGTCGATGTTTTAATGTATAGAAAAAAGTAGTCTAGAAAATAGTAATTATTTAATTTCATTAGCGAGTAATTTTCGTGAGATTTATTCATTGTTATAAAGAATAATATATTATGGAAAAGTGTACCAACCACAATAGGTGAAATGATTTACAGTGAAATATATTTCACAAATTTCAAAGACTATTTTTCATATTGAAGGCATTGTACTGCTATTCACGCCTATTGGGATGTAGTCCAGTAATTCTACTAATGACCCAACGATAAAGTCTCGCGAAAAAAATACACAACGGATCTCGATCCAGTTGATGTCAATTGATAGTTTTTTTTTATTGTGTACAACCTAGTTCTTCAACTTTCACTGACAGGATGCTTAGTTTTTTCTAAACGAAAAATAAAACGATTTTAAAGGTTTAGGATTTTTCTAGGTTATGTTCTGCATCAGCAAGAGAGATCCAAAAAAGCCAATTTTTCACTCTATACTACCATATTGTTTGTTTCTGGGTAGCCTAGAAATAATAATTTCTCGTATAATTTCTGGACTAATGGTCACGTCGCATCAACGGGTGACGACCTCGCCCCAACCAGATATGTTTCGTTTTGTATAACAAAACCTTATACTAGCAGGTTCTCGTTTTTGGAGGGAATTGTTATGGGAGACACTTTTCATAATTGAATCGATGTATGGAAATGTATACCTTACAAGATATCGCATTTATGTCTGTATTTGGGTTCGTCTAAGTGTATGTATGCTCGTGTACTACTTCTTTTGGTGCGTCTTCGAAATATGTTTATGTATTGATTGAAAAAACAATTTTTTTTCTCGGAAAGGAATTATTGTATTTGCATTCATATTACGTCAATAAATACGTAAAATAAACGAACGCGATACCCTACAACACTTATCTTGTCAAGTCTGTTCATCGAATCGGTTGCCAGTTTAACGTCTTTCACAAGTTTTCACACCACTTTTATTTTGTAACTAATGTTACTGCAGTTTCGGCCTATTCGGACATGATGTACAGATGATGTTTATATATATATATATATATATATATATATATATATATATATATATATATATATATATATATATATATATATATATATATTATTTCTATGTATTCTAGATAATGACGTTTCTAACATTTGCTTATCGTTTAGATGTTTATATTCAGGAACTTGTGATTGTATTTCAATAAACGGACCTAGGATCTCTCATGTTCCGCATACCGTTTTGAAAAATGTCTGTCACACTGTCCCACATAAACGATATTGCACTCCAGACTCTGAAGATTATGAACTCATTATTTCTTCTTTTAAATTCCGCAATCTTTTTTTTTCTTCCAACAACAAATGTTGGAGTAACTAATTTTCCAACTTTCGTTCGATCTGGGGGAATATCAGCCTCTAAGTAAACTTGAGGCTCTGTTTTCTTACTACTTTTGAATTTTACATGCGTTGAAACTATTTTATTGTCCTTACTGCATAATTGGATAACTTTATCAATGATATAACCAAAGATAACAAAAATGCTGTGACATTGAATTGTAGGTTGCTGAATGATGACTGTTGGTGTGGAGAGAATCACTTGGGATTGTAATGTCTGCATAGCTCAGTTTTCTAAAAACACTGAGCTCACATCTATTATAATACTGTGTGATGGTCAGGTCATAGAAAATTTATCTCTTTCTATATCTCTGTTTCGGGTGTGAACTGTGTGTTTCTTTTGACTATGTAGACATTACAATCCCAAGTGATTATCTCCATCTCGACAGTCATTAATTAGCAGCATACAATTCAACCTTACAAGACCATTTTACTTACGTTCATTCGATGATAACCTAGACAGAGGAATTAAAGCAAGTTGACACACGCTTGGTTCATAGACCACACTTTTTCTTTTACTTCATATTTTACTTTAACTCCAAGGAAGTTCTTTCAATGCAATGAAGTAAAAGTGTCGTGTATGAACGCTTCCATTGATTAGCATTGAGAGAATTTCCTTGAAGTAAAAAATTAATTGAAAGTAAAAGTTTGGTCTATGAACCAAGCATCACAGACTAATATCCCCCCAGATCAAAAAATCAGAAGTTAGAAATTTTGTAACCCTAACATATTTTGGTGAAAGAACTGAGACGATAGCGGGATTCTTGAGAGAAACCAATGTGAAAATTCATTCAGATCTATTATACCTCTCTTGAATGACAAAGATATAATAGACAAGATGGAAAAATCTGGGGTTTCATAAGCTCAGGTGTCCAGATGAGTCGATATTCCTTGGAATGCAATCCCGAATCTCGACGATAAGCAGGTTTTTCAATATGCGAGGGAATGTTGGAGACTCAATCATCTAGAATCCTAGGGTATTCTACTAAATGATCGAGTGGATTTAGTCTATTCACCGGTATTCAAATTAGCATACACTGTCGCACGGAAACATCGTCATTAAATATTGTACTTAACGACTATTAATCATTACTGCCAATGATGGAATGATGATAGTCATATATAGGATAATATATAAACACGTTGTCAAACTTGTAGGGATCATTCTTTGGATAATTCAGGACAAAAAATTCATTTGCTTGAATCTGGTTGACAATGTTCCTTGCTGAGTGGTGTTGGTTCCGACTTCCATTGTTTACATTATTAACTTTATTCAAACCTGTTAAAATAAAAAAAGGACAATATATATATATATATATATAAATATATATGTATATATATATATATATATATATATAGGAAAGTAACTCGTGACTGATTAATGAATATGTAGTGAATCTTTTGGAGTTGCAGGCAATCTTCATTGCCTTCCTCAGGACGTCTATAATACATAACAATTTATCATATGATAATATAAAGGAAAGGTTACTTACTAACGTGAGATTGAATAATAAAAAAGAGGCAAAAATCGAACATGAAAATATGAAGGTGACGTTTAATTGAATTTAGACATATGATATAATTTCACTTCTAGATTACGGTGGGGAAGTCGAAATAGAGGGTGATTTTTTCTTCTCCTTCTCATATTTTATCAGAAAAGTGTAAATTTTGCTGAGAGCATTTAAATGAAGACTCCGATTTCGATTAAAAATAGATCAAATGTCATTTATAAGATTCCTTGTATGGATTGTCCTGAATCTTACATTGGCCAAACATCTAGAACACTCAACAGTCGTATCATTTCTCATAGGAGTGACTGTAGAAGAAATGTTAATTCTTGTGCTTTATCAGAACATATCAGTAACAGAGTTCACCGTATGAATTACGGACAAGCTGAAATTTTGGATAGTGAAATAAATCTTTCTAAGCGTGTATTTTTAGAAATGATAATAATGACCATTCCATGAACAAAAAAACAGATTTGAATGGTCTTAGCAAAATTTACACTTTTTTGATAAAATATGAGAAGGATGAGAAAAAATCACCCTCTATTTCGACTTTCCCACCGTAATCTAGAAGTGAAATTATATCATATGTCTTAATTCATTTAAACGCCACCTTCATATTTTCATGTTCAATCTTCGCCTCTATTTTATTATTCAATCTCACGTTAGTAAGTAACCATTCCATTATATTATCATAAGACATATTGTTATGTATTATAGACGTCCTGAGGAAGGCAATAAAGATTGCCGAAAGCTTGACGAATAACAAAGAGTTCTCTTTGTGACATAGCCCAACACAACTGACTGCAACCCCAAAAGATTCACTAAATAATCAAATAAGGCAATCGAATCCAAAAATAAAGTGGAAATGGAATTTTTGATGCCGAAAAAAATAGTTCTTTTCTAAATATCTCTATAATCCCTTAGCCGATTATTTTTTAATTTAGCGGTGGTATTTGGAATAGTGGGGAGCTAATTTAGCTCTTACCAGATTGAGAAAAAATGTAGGGTCAGAAAGTCTAATAACATTACAAAAGTGATTGCTTTGGATAAACTGAACAAAATACAACATTTTATAGTCCTGGAGATTTTTCGAAAAAGGCACCCTTAAGCGATTGACAGCTGATTGCACCCACTTTTTCTTATGAACCCATCAACAACGGACTTTTCAAGATAGGTGAGTGTTTATCAATGGGTTTTTAATAATCTTTCAAACTATGGTGCAATCACTGTAGTGGATTAAATGACCTTTAATGGCCCATTAGCCTCATGCTCACATGAGAAAATCTCGGTGAAATCGGCTGTAAAGGTAGAAATGGACCATTTACATGTGTCCACGCAAGAACATTCTCTGCGAGTTGGACTTCAATTTTTTGAGCCCCTTTCCCACCTTGTTGATTTTGCGTTTGAATTTTCATAAAATATATGCAAATTCCCATAGTGGTTAATGAAATAGGATGACAAATACTTGTTCTGAAAACCGCTAAAATATTTAAAAAACGACCCCCTTTCGATAAGTGGTTGAATGTGAAAACAGACTAAAAATTAGTGTTCTAAAGAAATCATATCTTCACTTCATCGATTATATTTTTTATCTTTCTGAGAGTTGTAATCGAACGTGATCTTTGTTGATGATTAAAAATATCTGGTACAAGTGAAGATACGATTAAATGAGAATTTATTTACGCATAACTGAAAAGAAATGCATTTTTGGGAAAAAATTTCAAAAATAAACTATTAAGTTTGCAACTTCATTTGCAAAAATCATTCCTGTAATATTATTCGACTTTGTTTCGATATTACAAATTTTTGTTAATGATAGGTCAACAACCATTCGACGAAAAAAAAAAAAATGGGTTTGATGAGGCAATGGTGAAAGAATCGATATCGAGTGAATTAAATCAATAGGTTTCTATGCGTCTTTTCAGGGGTGGATCGCTCGCTTATGAGGCGTTTTTGCGCTTTGCACTCAAATTCTGCCAGTTCTCTTCCACTTCATCTTCCGACATTCTGTATTTTCATCGATGTACATGCGTAGAATACAAATATAAATTATCAGAAGTTTCCTAGTCATGAGATTACTCGGTTTTTCCTTCATCTTCCACTTGGTATTCCGACATGTCTCTCCAATATTCTCTCATGCTATCCAATGTTGCTCAGACGAACTTTTTTCTGACAATAATCTGCAACTTCAGCAGCCCACCCACGCGTTAATCTTCCAAACTGCCTCCTGGCATTTGTTTTACCGACAGTAATCCAGTGAGAAAATGTTGCTCGACCTATTGTCTGAGAATATTAAAAAACAAATTTTCGAGTACAATTTTGCAGAATATTTCATAATCCGATGGACCTTTCGCAAAATGATGAAGATTGAGACGGGATGTGTATATGTCCGAAAGAGGTAATTTTGAATATACAGGGGGTTGATAATGCGAAATGAAAATACTTACTTGTCTGTTTATAATTTCAAATAATATGATTATCGGAATGAAAACTCAATATTTCATGCTATCTCGTAGAACATTGGAAGTTCGACCCGAAAAACTGAAAACAATTGTAGATTGCGTAGTGGTTAGCATATTCGCCTTTCAAGCGGAAGACCGGAGTTCGATTCCCCGCCGGGCCACCGTGCTGGGTAATCGCACGTTAAAAGGTAAGGCCTCGTTGATCCATTGCTCGCACAATTTTCGACTTCTGAGGGTTGACGTTCGTCAGCTGGTTGACGGAAACGAACAATTTCAGATCATTTTTCAAAGATCATTTTTCAACTTTTCGTTTTCGAAATGCAGTCGTTTTCCGTGCATTTTTATACATGAAATTATATATGCAGTTCGGTTAACCACGTTACCAGGTATTCGAAGATGGCGATTATTCGTGAAATAGAGAATGCCTTCAGCTTGAATTTTCCATTTGATGCTCTAATGTTCTGATTCTGTGCCTATACCCAATTGAGCTGGATGCGGAAAATTACAGCTATTATTCTCCCTCATTAATGTCCGATTGTTAGTGGTGGGCCATTGTCAGTTCGCAAGTCACAATACCAAATGATAATCATCAATCAGAATCAAGCTGACAGAGATAACCTGACAACTTTCTTTTTCACCGTTCCAAAGAGAAAAAACCCTAACTGCCATGTTTCTTTCGAGATTTCGGGTCCATTATAAGGGTTGACAATCTATTAGTCAACTGTCGAGTTATCCTGAAACGTATTCTTTTGTCACTCAATTCTTCTTTCTTCGAATGGGGCTCGTTATATTTCCTTAAACAGTCATTATTCGTGAGCCAATCGAACTTCTGTTCAACTTGTTAGATGGTGGAAAAGTTAGTCAAAGCCTTCATGGTAAACTTCTCGAGCGGTGGAGAGTGGTGAAATGAATCGATAAGATGGAAAAGGCCATGAAATACTGCTTGAACTTCATTGTTGTTGAAAGAACTTTAAGGAGAGTCATAAAATTACTCATATAGTTAGGTACCTGTGAAATATACTCAACAGAAAAAAAACATTCAAAATTATGATCGATTATATTCATTGTTATTGTTGACAAATGAATCAAGTGATGATTATGTTTCGAAGAAGGGTGAATATTTTGAAACAATAATGTTTTTTACTGCTTGAAAATGTTGAAAACAAGTGAATCAGGGCGTGTGTGGCTTTATGACCAGAAAAGAACAAATTTTTTGTGCAGTGAATAACAGAAATGTGAATAATCGTGATTTTCTTCAACAAAATTTTGACCGTCAATGAATTCATTTGCATTTTTTGGATTTTTGGAGAGGAAACCAAATTACGTGAGTTCCACAGTTGAATTTTATTTGGAAACATTCAAAAGTGAAATCCGGAAGGAGGATTATCCTGGATATAACTTGAAAAAATCTCAATTCATGAAGCCTATTGGGGTTAAAATGACGTGAAAATCAAATTTCAATATTGTACGGCAGATTGACAACGACAGTTATATGAAATGTGAGATAGAGAACTAAATTTTGTGCTATGCTTGAAAAGGAGTTACAAATGTCAAAATAGAGACAAGACTTTTCGAGGAAACCTGTCAAAGATCTGAAAATATCAGACAAATGATAACCTACCACATTCAGTTCCACGCCAAGATAAACCAGAAAAACTGATAATGATTTGAATGAGGATATGAAATTTCGAAATGAGTAGTTATCAAGTTTCCTGTTTTTTTATTCTGGTCCTGTAAAAACTGGGGAATGCATAATCAAGATTGATGTATGATACTTTTCTAGTCCCGGAATACAAATAATTTTTACCTCTAAGTAATACTAGGATGGCACTATGATCTCAAATGGAAAAAAATATTTATTCATCATGATCGTTTAACAATATAATATCATGAAAAAAGAGAAGCAGCATTAGTACACAGAAAAAAGAGAGTATATGCGCGAATCGCTTACAGAGCTGACAGTTAATTAGGGCCCGTATTTCTAACTACTAAGACGTCAGCTAAGCCCTCAACAGCCAATCGAATGTCTCGGCCAATCCCTTCGATTTGCGAGCTTTCAACAGCAAAAGTTTTTGCGTCTCCGAATGCGAACCTAATGTCTGCCTTCTAGACGGTATATAAATTTGTAAAAAAATGAGAATTATTCCTGTTTCAAGATAGGTGAATTTTTTTTGAGAGATGAGATGAAAAAGGGGTAATCATTCAGTTTAACGTCCCTTCAGATGAATAGCTAGACTATATTATTTGTATACGAATTTAAGGTATGTGTGTTTTTACATACATCAATATAGTTGTAATCTTTATTCTCTTCCGAGTTTAATTTTTGTGAAATGGGTCATTTCGACCATTGCTTTATTACCATGGATAATGAACTAGCAGGTGTATACTGAAACACATCAACACCTCAAATGAAAAGGTTCGAAAGGAAAACGTATCGAATCAAAAGTAAATCATATTGTCGTCATCCAGAGCCACCTATTGAATCTTCACACTGATAACGAAACAAATCCTCATATTCCTGTCCATGCGTTTCTCACTCACAAGTATAAACGATGCATCCACCCCTATGTAATTGATTTGAAGTAGCAGCTGGAAAATGGCCCAGCATTGAAACCTACTGCTAACCGCTGTCCTGTCATTTTAGGATTGATGAACAAACTTTCATCAGTGCCCTTAAGTTAATTATGGTGAGAAAACTCCCGATGCCAGCTATCATCAATCATAGGAAAGAATTTCATTATTTCATTTAGATTAGAATTTATTGAAATATAACTTTTAATTTTTTAAAAGTTAGACAATATGTCTATGGGGTAGGGGAAAAGTCCAACAGAGGTCAGAATGAGTAAACTGAGCCCACTGACAAAAAAAGTTCTTTTCTCTCATTGACAAGGATTCATGTATATGGTAACATAAAATATAAAGTCCCGACTTGAATTTTCACAAATTCCTTCTCAAATGAGAAAATCAAATTTATTCAACTATAGGTTTTTGCTTGAAAGTGGTTGACAATGTTCCTTGCTGAATGGTAATGGTTCGGACTTCCATTGTCTATATTTTCAACTCTATTGAGAAGTGAGAAGAAATCAAATCAAAATCGAATTTTCGGTCAATGATGAAATTAGGGATTGATTGATCAAAGACAATACAAAAAATCGAGATATCGAATATGAAAAATGAGTCAAAAAAAAATTTGAATAACGAAATAAATGAAATAATATTGTGACAAGAAAATTGAGGTATTGAATATGAAATACTAGTCAAAAAATGGAAATAAATAAATTGAATGGAATATTATGAAAAATTGTTGAAACCAAGTTTCAAGTTGAGTGTACTCACTCAACTTGAAACATATTCGATATCTCGATTTTTTGTAACAACAGTATTGTCTTTGATCAATCAATCCCTAATTTCATTATTGACCAAACATTTGATTTTGTTTTGATTTTTTACCACTTGATTTGTATTTCAATCCATCCGTTCTTAGCAACAGGTTTCAATAGAGTTAAAAATATAGACAATGGAAGTCCGAACCATTAGCATTCAACTATAGGTACTTGTTATGTTTACATACATAAATTCTACAGCTGGCTGGTGACATATTTTTCAATAAAGTAATACAATTTTCTATTCCTTGGCTCTCATTTGAATATCGAAACGAATTAATATTTTCATTTGCAGCTCTCCTGTGAAAGCGGCGGTTTGGACTTATACCCTTTTGCCCCTCACCTCAATTTTTTTTGTGGTGCATGAATCTTCTCTTCGTAATTTTTTTCAGTTTCTAAACATCGAAAATATGTGATGTTCAAGATTCAATGTTGGAATATATACGAGTGAAGAAGGCACTTAGATCTCTTGTCCACACAGAAATATTGATTCGGCAATTAAAACCGTTCCTACTTAATGGGGATTACACCAGATTCTACCAGAAGCTTGTATAACCCAAAATTGCTTATAGAAATTTATTCAATTCGTATAAAGAAGTTTCGCCACCTATCATTGAATAATAAAAGTTTCAAGATTATCGAGAAAAAATGCATTTGAAAACACATAGACCAACGTATTCAAATATTCATGGCTGGTGAAGTACCCTCAGTTTCATGTATATATTCCGATAGCTGACTAAAGGAATAAATCCAAAGCCAATTGAATATATATATATATATATATTCTGATAGCATATTGAAAGTTCTTAGAGTACTAAGAGCTTCACGATATCCCTACGGAAGGAGAAGATACAGTCGAGAATGACTTAAAATTTTTCGTTTTTTTTTAATATTTTGGAACAGGAAAAGACTTAAGTCACCGGACCCTCAATTCTTCCCCCCTTGAACATCTTTCTCGGACTCTGTCTTGCTTCCTGCTCTCCCAAGAGGAATATAGGATTTTTTTCAATTAACATAAAGTTTTCGAACGAATTGTAAAACCCACTTACATACCTACTATATTTCTTCACATTTATGGAATATACACTGTTAGCTTTGATGATAGTGGTCCGAAACTGAGCATACCTGAAACAAAATAAATGACGTTATTATTACAACAAAAAACTAGTCGATGTTATGATGCTCAAAAAGACAGACCAACAACTTTTGAATAAGAGTAAACAACTTCAAATAAATTCTATAATAATTGAATTTTTGGAAAACATTAGTTTTCGTTCTGAAAACTCAGAGATTGATACATTTCATTTGACCACGTTATAAGAAGTATATATGTGACGAAACAAAACAGTTGGTTCAAATTTAGTGTACATTGGAAATATCAAAATGAGTGTGGATTAAAAAAATTTAAATTACATTATTACGCAATCGATATATATCTAGGAAACTGAAAGTGCCCCCAAATAGAAAATGAAACAATATCATATGTATATTCAGTCTGAGAATGTACATTTTATCTATTTCGGGGCATGATATATTGCCTGCTTTGAACAGAATAAAAATCGATGTACTGTTCGAATGACAATATTTGGTGGAAGGGATAATAGTATATATATATATACATTTTTTTTTTACAAAAAAGTCATTCCTATCAAATGGTAGGATTCATTTCCTGATCGAGTCATAAATGACGCGATCCGAACTCACTCTTCCATCCAAGCTGCGGTTGAAGTTAAATCTTTTTTTTGACATTACAGACAAATAGCTTCTCATTTCATTTAACCATCCGCTACTACCAATAAAGTATTTAATTCCTAGGCTCGTGCCTCGTATTTTTCTCTCGACTGTACTTCATGTAACAATTCATTAAGTGACTAAATTGAGCTCACTATAAAATATCTGACTTCATATAATTGAATTGAATAATTAGTAAAAGCCTGCGGACGATATAATTAATTGAGAGAAAAACGAGCTTCGTTGAAAACGGTTAAGAAATATTTTTTTGACTACTCATTTGTGGCAGCCTAATCAATCAGGTTTTATCAACTGATTCCCTAGATCCTGATGGATTTCCCAAAAATACAAGGTGCTTTCGGGAAACGTTAAAATTATTCGCTTATTTGAAAAATTTTCGAATGTTGTGAGTAGGTTTTCAGCTCTGATAGTTTGTATTTACCATCACTTTGAATAACACTACTGATATGAGAATTGGATCGATCACCTTGGGCTTCAATATATCGAGTTTCCTAGAGTTTCAAAGGCCGTATCATTCAGGAATTTACCAAGAATGATCTTGAAACCACTTTCAACATTTTTTCAAATGGTATCTCTGAAAATATATCAGTTTGCTGGAATGTTCCCGTTATTGTGAATATTTCCGTTCCTTCATGCTTCAAACGAAACCATTTCATCTTTTCCAGTAAAATTTGTCATAGATTGACAAATCTTCGCCTGGAAATTATCCTAAAGATATACCCAGAGAGCAGACTCACTATGTATTGAAATAGGATAACATCGTGCATGTATAGCAATATACTAGCTATGACACTATCAAGCTAGACGAGGGAAAGAATTGCTTGTTGAAGGAGTTTAAAGCACCCACCAGTGGCGGATTTCTCATTAGACACGATAGGCAACTGCCTAGGGGCCGCAGGTCTGAAGTGGCCGCAAACCGCAAAAATAAAAATAAAAATGTCCTCCAGTACATAAAATTGTTTTATCTACACCCGTACTCTAATAATACACTTATATGCCCACAACCCGTTTTATAATGAAATCCATTACGATACAGATTTTCAATCAATAGAAAACCATTATTTTTCAATCAAGCATGATGTGCAAGCTTTGCATTTTGACGTTTGTCAAGTCAAAATCAGTAGGTATTGAATTTTTGAAGAATTCAGTCAATTTTCGATCATCGAATGAAAATGTCTTTCAGCAGTGATATAGAAGAATCACCAGCGACTCCTCCACAGATGTCTTAGACAAGAAAAAAATACAATCGAAAGGATTATATTTTTCATTCGACAAATGCATCACATATGTTTTTATTTTCATCTAAATTGAGTGAGCTTTCATGGCCGAGTGGTCAATGGCGAGGGCAGCGATCAGAGACGACCGGGTTCAAATCCTGACCTCGACAGAGACTTTTTTTCATTTTTTTTTCTTCCAATTTCTCATTATTGTATTTTCCGTGGTTATACCATTAATTAAAATTCTGTAGAAATTTTCAAAGAAATACGATTGATTACCTACTACTATTGTGTTCAATATGAATACCTAATATAATATTTTTAGTTCTTCATTATTTATTGGGTGTAGATGAAATAGCGTATGCAACTCTCATGTAATGGTTATCAATACACTCGCACAAACCATACGAAACTCACCTTCGGCTCGTTTCGTATCCCGGTTTATGCTCATGTATTAATAACCATCATTACACGATCGTTGCATAATATACTATTATTCATATAAAACGAGTTTTTCAATGTACAGTTGACTCCCGATTTACCGCGAGCGGCTTAACCGCGATGCTATCCGCAACGAAAATAAAAAAACCGTAAAACGCTACACAAGAACTGTAGTAATTTAAATGCGCGATCGCCTTCGTTCATCTTAAAAATTACCCAAAAATTTAAGGTAGGGGGGAGGCCGCAAGTTAACATGTGCCTAGGGGCCGCTAAGGTCATAATCCGCCACTGGCAACCACGTGTATTGCAATTAATTTTCTAATGAGAAATTTGATAATTAAATAATAAGATTTTTTCAATTTGATATTGTAGTAAAATGAAGTTACTCACTCACTGCGATATGTAGCTTTCAACCTGATAAACTTGATCTCATGACTACATTCAATAATTGAATGCCCAGTCCAGTCCAATTGTCCAGAAATCAAATTCTGCGAATTTTTGCCCCAAATTCTTTGTAAAATTGAATAAAAAATGATATTTTTAGGAAATTCATTTTTCAACAGTTGGTCCCTCGGCGCTGAATTTACAAGCATTTGATTACCTATTTGCTGTCATTCGCAGTGCCTCGTCTTTGGAAATAGGTGATAATGAAGAAATTTGTGCTACAAGCTACAACACCAGAAATTACAGCACAAGAATGGTGGGAATAGGTTCTTCTGCCTACGCCCTGAATATGAAGCAGTGTTGTCAGAGCTGACATTAACCAGATCCGTCTACCTCCATCGATATCAAGTTATTGCACATTCATTGTTTGAATGTCATTAACTCGTGGTGGATGGATTCGTCCTTCTAGTTTATTTGAGTTCTCGACCTATACACTTAAGAGACATATGTCGATTTTCAAATTTCTGACATTTACAAAAATCGAACATGAAGAAGAAATTGAATTTTTCGACAGGCAAATTTGATTTGGAAAAGTTGCTGACTAATTGAAAGTATTTCATTCAGGAACTGTTTATCAATTATCGTAGCAACTTATCGGGGTTGATTGGAAATCTGCCCTTCTACATTTGTACATATCTCAATATTGATGTGGTATGTTGAGAACCAAAAATAAAAAACTAGAAGGAAGTGCACATTTATTTTGATGAAATAATGCAAATTTGTAAACTTAGCCTCCCAATGTGACTCAGATATAAACATGACAATTGTAAATTACTTAGGCAACAACTGGGGTGATTTCATGGCGAAATAACTGTGCTCTGGATATTGCGGGAATCACTTTGATAATCCTTCATTTTGTTTTAAGTCACTACATTTCATTCTCGTTTCCGTAAGATTGAAGTGAAGGAAGACACTTATCGAAGATACCAGTGAATAATTCGCATTGAATTAATTCCATGATTGAGTAGAGAGAAAGAATAAAGAGAAAGAATTTTTTTCCAGAATGATACAAATACACTAGAACTTCTCAACACCGTACTATCCCTATGGATACTAGTACAAAGTTGTAAATATAGATTGACATCTAAAAAATATATACATTTGTTATAAACTCAAATGTATGAAAAATGGATAAAAATAGAGAAAAGTCAATCGGAGTAACTAAGATATTGAATTATTCAGATATTACTCAAAGAGGTAAGCACATTCAGTTAATAAATTTTTTGCTGCCTTTCTGAATTATCTGAGAGTATTTTTCCCGATTCATGAATCTTGTCACTGTACTCGTATGTATGCAATATAGTACCAGTTTTTGCAGCGAATAAAGTTCTATAAGCTTTTTCAACATGATTTTCTTATAATATTTGAATCAATTGTCTTTCTGTCTTGTATCAGTTTCACTTTTGAGATTGTAAAGTTCAAACTTCACAATTATAAACGTATGATTGGCTTGAATTATTACTATATTTTCATATCGTATACTTTTTACATTGATTATACCTGTTTCATAACCAAACCTCCACTTTATGAAAGTTGTCACTTTGTGACAACTTTCCTACAGTAACAATTTGGTCTATTAACCGGACATTAATCTCGATTATACAAACTTTCATTTGTTAAAGGATGACTTAAGTGCAAAAGGAACTGATGAATAACTTGATCGTCTCATCAGTCCAGTTGATATTTGAAGGGAGAAAACGGATTCTAGACCTGTTCCAATCATTTGAGTGGTGTCTCACAGTAACATTACCAAGATGAATATGGTTAATATCGAAAGGTTAATATCGAAATATTTCTCAATTATCATTTATATTCATGGAATACAACCACAATAGAAAAAAGGATGTGTATGCAAAATGTTATTGTTCGCAATTCTAAATGGATTTTTCCCATCTATAAAAACAAATTTTGACATCTACAAATTCAGTGATGATAAAATTTGTGATCTGAGGCAAACGTTCCATTCTTTTTTCTGATGAATTCTTCAGCTCAATGTAAAGAAAAATAGGACGCTAACCCACGTCCTAAACTGTCAACATCTGATCAAACTGTAACACTGTAATCGATGAAATTCAGCGGTTGTTTGGGTTACAGAATTAATGACAAGTTTGACAGACTACGCCTTCTTGAATCTGATTAAAATGAATTCTTGAAATCGGTTAGACCGATTGTGATTGAAAATATATATTTTTTATTTATGGGAGGCCAAATTTGTAACCAGACCAACCAAACCGGTTTACGGAACATGTCCCAAATGTGATGGCCAATTCGCTAGAATGTCTCCAGAGGAAAATGATTATAAAACGATCGCCAGTGCGACTCATTCATCTAAGAAGTCGAGCATAGTGCTGCGTATCGAAGCGTGGGCCTTTGTCAGCTGGAGTAGGATCGGCTCAACGGAAGTCGGACATTGCATTTCCGGCCTAATGTAACTGAAACAGCTGGTAGGCCGTGTCGTAACATAACATTTAACGATAAATTACAAAATGTATTAATTTCGGCAGCTACCGGGGGTGGAAATATATTTATGCCGCTGGTCAATCGGCAGGGGCGTTGAATGTACGTTGGGTACACTTCAACCAAATATTACAAGCGTGAGAGGTAACACACATAGATTATATATATGGTGGTCTCGGTATTGTAGTGGTTAGCATATCTGCCTATCAAGCGGAAGGCCGGGGTTCGAATCCTCGCCGGGCCACCGTGCTGGGTAATCACACATTAAAAGTTAAGGCCTCGTTGATCCATTGCTCGCACAAGTTTCGACTTCTGAGGGTTGACGCTCGTCAGCTGGTTAACGGAACAAACAATTTTACAATACTATATATATATATATATATATATATATATATATATATATATATATATATATATATCAATTTCGATAGCTTTGCGGGTAATTCTGCTTTGGAGATTTTTGGCAGATTCGTTTTTTGCTACGGAGCGCTTTATAATAAACAATCCCTGCGATATAAATTTTGTACAAACTCCTACGAATTGTGGTTCGAGTGAACCTACATAGAAGCAATAATAATTAATTCGTTACCTGATTTCAACATCAATATTATCCATGCAATGAAACAGAATGACAGCATTTAAGTAATAAAATAATGCGGTGATTTAAATGAATTTGTGTGGTGAATTGTTCGAAATAACAAGAGGTCTCTGAGTGTCGTCCAGAGGATTTTAGGCCAATTAGGTGAACCAATGATATCATTCATAGATTATATCATTTGATGAGCTAAGCTCCCCTCCTCTCACTTAATGTTCAAGACACAAAATATTTCAGCATGCATGGACAAATGATATGATCTGGGAGAGACATGAAATAATATGAACATAAACTATGTTTACGAATGAACATTTACCTATGGAAGTTGTATCAGTTGTTTTTCTTCATCAAATTGTAAATGAGATGCATGTCTACAATTTCAGACTGCTGTGAAAGAGGATTCGTACAAGCCTGTAGTATATTCCGACCACTCTCAGTAGAAAACTGCTTAGCAGCAATTTAATATTCAAAGCATGATCTATTTTCGTACAAGGATTTCTCTACACAGTGAACAACGAAAATCAACTGGTAATCGTATAAGACAGCAAGATGTCTGAGAATGAGAATGCTATTAAAGCAAAACAATAATCGATTGTCTTTATGGAGTATGGAATTGATTATGCTGGGCCGTCGAGAGAAAAATATGATATCGGGGAGTTGATGCGAGTTCCCATCTTCTCTTGAACCTAGCCATTGTCAGTATCGCGATATCAACTTTCATCAATTTATAATAAATACAAATTTGTGAAGTTTTTGATACTATGGTATAACAGAGCAGAGTCAATTATTATATTATTATCAGAAAAAAAACATGTCCTGGGCAATGGAAGTCTGTGAATATTTCGAAAGAAACGATATTTATTGGATCTGACCAACGATAAACCAGATAACTGGATTCCCTCTGTGATTCCATTTGACCATGAGAGATCACAACGAAAGGTACTTTTTGTACTTCCTCGTATCCTCTCATTCACATTCACTGGGGGATCTCTTAAGGGCGTTGAGGGTGGATATTTCTTCTTAATTAGCTCTTGTAAATTAAAATTTGGCATAAAAACCATCTGCTATCGAATATATGTGCCACCGATAACATTTCGTTGGTGACAGATAAGAATGCATTTGTTATTCGTTATGCATGACGTAACAACGAAGAAAGAAAATTTGGTGGGAGTGAGACGAGTTGATGCACTGAAAACGACCCATGTGTAGCCTGCAGGGTTAGTTGAAATTTAGTTGTGTTTGAACTTTGTTAAACCGATTCACACAAGGAAAGATTCGAATGAGGAGTGGTCAGAACTAATCCTACTTCGAGCCACGTTCTCATAGACCAAAATGAGTAGAAATATTTCGTTGGGAAAATACCCAAACGAAACTATAGATGAAAATGTGATGAAATGAACTGGTGATCGTGTAAGGCGGCAAGATGTTTGAATATGAGAATGCTATTAAGGCAAAACAATAATCGATTGTCTTTATGGAGTATGGAATTGATTATGCTGGGCCGTCGAGAGAAAAATATGATATCGGGGAGTTGATGCGAGTTCCCATCTTCTCTTGAACCTACATTACAATTTTAGCCTTTCACTAGCGCCGAGTGCGGAAAAACTCACTCTCTAACTCACTATTATCAGGCCTGCCACTATGTCCTTAGTTTTCCTCAGCACCACATAAGAGTTTTCAATTCCTGTTTCATGGATATCTCCAAGTATTAGCCTTTTCATCTTTTGCATTTTCATAGCGATCGAATAAACGAATGCAGCTTTCTCTTATCGTTCCCTTCAGAGCTCGATTATCAAACAGAACGGATAAGTGAAAAGTTGAGCTGGATGACTGAAAAAAGGCCTTTCAAGAGATTCACAAGCTTCGAAAATTCACAGCCATAATAAATACATCGTCGCTTTTTACGGTCTCCAGTACTTTTTTAGGTGGACGTAGAGATGAAATAAGTCATGGACGAATGTAGAGAAGTGTATCATTTGACTGATTCAACACTTTTCTAATTGATTCGAAATTATCTACATTTGTATCAGAAAAATACATCCGGTATCACTGGCGAAAAAAAAACTGTATAACAGCTGATTAACGACAGAAGAGATAATAAAATTGTAATTTCTGTATTTCAGAACACATTATCCGTCGCACCATCAGCATGTGATCTTAGGAACAATCTTAATATCCTACGAGCAATCTCGAATCTATACATATTATATTCTCTCATTTGTCAAAATCTGGTATTAAATGTATTCGGTATTGAAATTTGTATGGGTCTGATTGATCCACAATATGTCGAGATAGCTTTTGCTTTTAGTGGAAATTTATCTTGTCATGATAATACCGGAAACGAATAGAGGGTCAAATTTCAAGTGGAAAAAATGCGTGTTTTCGGAAGGTCCTAAAGTCGCGTTCAATCAGAAAAATTGTTATGTTCAATAATTAGGAATATGAAACGATCCAGAGACTGGTTGATTTTATGAAGGCTCTTGATTCAAATAGTAAGGAATGATATATTCAACGCTACATAACAAATAATCAATGAATTTTTTGGGTAAAAACTCAAGAAAAATTCTTTGTGGTTCTTGAATCGACTCATGAAATGATTGATGGAATAAGTTAATAGGTGGAAGCAGAAGTGTGGTCCACTAGAATTATTGAAAATAATGAGGGATTTAAACCAGTCAGTTTCCCTCCAGATTCCCACCAGATTTGATATCAACTGGTATCCCTATACAAACTGATTTATTTCATTATAACTCAGGTGATTCGTATGTTCGGCTGGGAAGGAATACATATTTTTCGGAAAAAAAATATGACGAAAAAAAAAATACAAATATTTATCAAATTACCGAAAAAAAATTTTTTTCTAAATAATTCTGAAAGTATGACAAATACTGAGAAATGATTGACTATAACAATATAGTGTTGAATTCTTAGCAGAAAGTTTTTTTTATTATTTGTGAAAAACTGCTAGAAGTCTTTTCAACTTTTGAAGCTACAACGTCCAAGTCCAATCATAAACTATGAAAGATAATTTCGAAAGCTACAAGAATAGAAATATTCCAAATGTACCCAAACCTAAGGTAGTCAAAATGTTGAATGGCACGGAACGAATACAATAAAATGCAGACTTCTAATAATTATATTACCCTTTCCATATTTTTCATCATACAGAAACAAAGGAAGACCCAAACTTTTTGTTGAGAACAAACCTACATTTCTGTAGTCTATCAATCGTGATTTGCTTAGTTATAATATTATAAATTTCAAACAGTGCTCAATTCAAATGTCTTTTCAGATATTGACGTTATTTTTTCTGGAAAACGATTTCCTAACTTGGCTTCAACTATTTGAAGGTGACGGATTTTTCTAGTGATAAACATGACCTACGAACTCTTGCGGGTATTTGTGCCAAAGCTGTCATGTTCATTCTTGTCGTTATTCTGTCTGATTTTTAAATATTCCTAAAACCTACTGTTAGGTGATGAAAAAACCCATAACTAATGTCATATCTGAAGGTAGAGATGGCGCAACTATCAATTCATATCAATTTCATTGAAAATTGGTTTTTGCTGACCTAGTGTCGATCTTGAAGGTGAAGGAATGGTTCTATTTATCCTGACTGTAGACTAGCTGCTCCTCTGGTCCCAAAGGTCGTCCTTTAACTTGTGCGAGAGAAGGTGTAGGGCTCCTCACTAATTCCCTACACGCTTCCTCAGCATGGCCATTCGCGGCCTCGTCAACCATGAAATGTGGCCGAGTCATTCTCTGATGCAACGGAGAAATTCATGAAAGAAAAACATCTGCCCTATTAAAAAATATAATTCGAGTCAGGACCTTTCCATCGTGACACAAGAAATAATCCATTGGGCTAATTCCAAGATGATGAAGTAGGTATAACTCGTTCAATCACAAGAATACACGAATCTAAGTGATGTATTCATGAGAAAATATAATAAAATTGAATTCTCCATAATCATAGTTAACAAATGATGTGAAAACGTGAAGACCGAATTTGGTCAGCAGAAAAGTAACGTGGAATTTTGTTTTCGGTGAGTTTCGGCTTATACAAACTT
Organism: Zygogramma bicolorata; assembly: GCA_032362365.1. Classification (NCBI taxonomy): domain Eukaryota; kingdom Metazoa; phylum Arthropoda; class Insecta; order Coleoptera; family Chrysomelidae; genus Zygogramma; species Zygogramma bicolorata. The sequence goes on along the minus strand of JAVJAQ010001474.1, from coordinate 428,119 downwards.
CAACCAACGAGTACGACACTGACCGTGGGATACTGGACCTCAAATGCTCAAGGCGTGTCTCTACCTTCTCTACCAATTCCGAGTCCGACCCAATTGAACCGCACTATATAATTACAGTTCCGTCTGTCCTTCAACTTGACTTTTGTGTTCAGCTAGTCCGACAATAAATCTCTCGAGAAAAGTCTCGAATACTTTTCAAGACCGGTCACGTCTACATACGAAATCGTCACTGAGATAATAGGATTTTGTCTTGTGTAATTCATTTCAGTCACGTATTTTATGAATGCACCACGTAATGTAATTGAAAAGCTACACGAAAGGGTCAGCGAATGCATGAAGGATACTTCGTAATTTCATTCTTATTGTTAGAGTTGAGATATTTTTGGAACTTTCACAAGAATATCGGCTTCAATCTGTTTTCGCAATGATATTTTAGAAGTTAAAGAGCCCCAGAACTTTCTGAATAGGTTGGCACATACCTACACTCATTACAACTCACTATTGAATTGAAAGTTCGAAAACATTTTTTTTCCAGAGAGCGCGATTGCTATCCCACAATGAATTGATTCAATAAAGGAAAACGTTGACGATTGGACATCTTTTCGGTTATAATTGCACGAGTGCATAAAAATTACCGATAATTTTGCAAGAAAGCGAGATATCTAAAAATTGCAAGTTTATTTTCATATTTTGGCGAAAGTGCCCGAGTCCGAAGGACGAGGGCTCTTTTACAAAATATGAAAATAGCCGAATGCAATTTGTATAAGATATCACACTTGAATGCAAAATTATCTGGTCATTTTTATGCACGAATGTAATTCATTGAAATATTTCACGAATAAAGGAGTTCTCAGGGAAATTTTATTTTTTGTTCATTTATACTTTCCTCTATAGATTGTATGGAGTACTCACCTAAACGCGAAATGTTTTTCTATTTTTGAAGTCTATCTGACATTTATTTGTGTTGTTTACTAATGTCTAGCGATACGGTTTCAAATGTTATGGTGACTTGATACAATGCAATTACCGCTGTAAGTTTTCGATAATTGCATTGCTCTTATGGAACATTTTATATATGAGGGAAATATTCATGTCAATCATGTTGTTGCTGAAGGTGAAGTTAGAGAAGCTGTCACTTTTTTCTATCAGGCATACATGTTTTCGGATAAGAAATAAAAAGCTGATCAACTCTCAGTCATTCCATGCACTTTCCCTCAATTCTTATTACTTTTCGACTCATCGGAAAATCCAAATTTTCGAAAGAAGATAAAGAAAATCCCCCAACGAAGAAAATTGCATTTATTTTAATTTCAGTCGATAATATATGCATAAAAAAGTAAGCTGTTTAATTTCTTCTCGGTTGGAAGTAATGCCACTTTGAAGATGCTCAGTAGATCCTTTCAAATTATTAAAGAAAAGCATCACCCCATTATTCACGGGCTTCGTCCATTAGGTACAAAATACTAGCAAATCAGTCACATGAACAAAAAAAACCTGATAGATTTGTGAGGTGAGGGAATAGTATTCAGTCAGTTCTCTCATTTCAATATAGATTTTTGCAGGATTTTCTTGTTTGCACCAAAGTGCATTCTGGACGCATTCGAAACAATGTTCGACAAAGGGAAATATAAATGAGCCAAAACATTTTTGAACCTTTCGAAATCTCTTCATTTCACTGCTCTTTCGCTTTGATAAATGGTTGAAAAGGTTCCATAACTGTGGTATAATAAAAATGGGAAATATCAGTAGAGGTCAATTTAAATGTCGACTTGACAATTTAAAAACACACTCGTCGCGCGGTTCGTTAACAAAGTTAGCATCTTTAGTATCTTGAACGAGTTTCGAATTTCCATACAGGGTTGATCACTGATAAAGAACAAGGCATGTAGAAAAAAAACTCAACCCCGTCGATTTTTATTTTGAGTGGTGAAATTTTCGAACATATTTCCAAAGTTTGAAAATATCTTCGAAAGTTTGCATCTCGAAATTGAAATTGTCAGGATAGAGTAATTTTTTTTTCATACGCCGACTATGAGAAATCGACCTTGTTTTGTTTTCATTGGCCTACCCTGTATTTATATTATTGTAGGTGTAACATGAACTTCGTATCGCTACGCTCCTCTGAAGCTGAAATGGTTTGGCTTCCGTGTTAAACCTGTTGAATTTTTCGATGGAACTTTACACATATATAGATTCGTTATGAGCTTCATGAGCTTTCAGAATAACAAGGTCTTTTTGTGAATGGACCATTCGAAATTCGGAAGAAGGACATATCCCGCGTTATTTTTTGCACCAATAAAAAGATCAGAGATATCCATTTCCATTCTTCAAGCGGCCAGTACACATAAATACACATTCTTTATCAGTTTCTACCGTTTTCCAACATGAAACTAACAACACAGTTTCGATACGATTTGGTGGTTGTGATAAATAAAGTAAAATAAAATCCCGTCAAACGCTTTCATTGAAAAGAAAGTTGATAATGTTGCAGATAATGTACTTGAAGCTGAAAATGATTCGGTAGGTCGTAGTGTTCAGTCATCACACCTCTCTCACCTTATCATTCTAGGGCATTGATCACACAAAAAATTGTTGGGCGCAGCTTCACACGAGTAAATACATAAATATTATTAACGATGATACAGCACTCGGTTTGATAGTGATTTTGCACACCAACGATTCAATTCTTCTTGATGGGAAGATTGGTGAGACGAATGGTACCCAGGACCTACCAGATTAATTTTCAGTTTTTCACATTATCTATATCATTATTATCTTCATGCCTTTCACGTATTCTTGTCCTCCCTCAAACAATTTCGAACCTAATTACATAACCTCGCGTGGTCTACAGTGCTGCCTTGCATTTCGTGGACAGTTGAAAGTTGCTGAAGGGAACAGTATTTTAGTAGTTGAGTCCTTTCATTTGATACCCATATTGAAGGCGTTGAGACAAGATATGTACTTGAACTGCCATTTTGTTCGTGGTCATATTGAAATTGCATATTTTTCCAAAATGTAGGTACTTCAATTTTACTAGTTCAACTTTTTCTTTTGATACCCATATTGGGGGTTTTAATTGTCTTTTTGGCGGCCATATTGGATTTTCATTTCGTCACCACCGTGATCTCTATTTAACTAGACCTTTCATTTGATACCGATATTGGGGAAGCTGTGGAAAAAAATCATTCCGCTATTTTGTAACAGCGGCCATCTCGCTGAATGAAAGCATTTGAAAAACAAAACGTGCCATACATTTCTTGCTGCTCAAAGAAATGAAATTAGTGCTTCATTAGAATTCGTTAAATAACCGACAATTGATTTCATGACTTGGGTTTGTCATTTCGGCAAGTAAAGGTATATTTCCTTGAAAATAACAAACATCGACAATTAGTCAAACCTGAAGTGAAGGTTATCCTTTCATATTGTTCGCGGATATTGATTCAGGCAGGGCAAGGCTATTTGCTGCTATTGAATCTTTGAAGGTTGACCCACTTCTGAACTTAGATGTGAAAAAAGAAATCACGATGTTCCTTAATGTAACTACCAGAAAATCTCCGTTGGAAAAAATTATATCAGTAACATACAAATGGAACTCTTTTAATGCTTCTATATCACCTGTGATAAATAAATATATTGACGTCGGAATATTTTTCCACATTCCGTTGTCATATCATTATGTTTTTCTTGAAAGCAGTTCATGAATCACGAGAACAATTCCAAGTTAGATTAGATCGAATACTCTTGTGAATGAGCAGGTTAACTCTAGCAACAACTTTCAGGAATAGATCGACCATCTGCATAAAACGCTTGAAATTATTTTCGTCATCTAACTTTTATCAACCTCTAGCACGAAATGACAATTTCAGTAACGCTCAGCAATTTTTCGTAAGGACTTGGTCTCTTGGAACCCTATTAGTACTGTTCTCAATCTGGAAAATATAGACTAAGTTTTGAATCTATCGGCCGCTGGTCTAGCGGTCGTATATTATTCGATGAAGCTTTTTCACTGCTGGTTCGAACAGCGATCGGGGCAGATGCAAATGTGCTAGTGGAAAAATCAGTAGGACCCCCCCAGAGCGCTCCGGCACCCAAGATAATCAGCCGACCCTTGCCCGCACAAGGGCCATCAGCCCTAATGAAGAATATATACTGGTGTGGAAGGCGCTCTGATCATGTTTCTTTTTACTTAAGCTCTCGATCCATGTCTCCTCGTTTTCCACGAATCATATATTTGACACCTCAACTCCTTGCTGCGACTATCTGTGGCGTATTGTGATTCCCAGGAAGACACATTAACAAATCGAAGTCGTACTCATATCAACCTAGCTTTTCTGGGTTAATGTACTGAAATGACTTGGTCTCCGATTCATCTATATAATAGATGTTTAGTTTTGGTTGGCCAGATACCAATCCTAGCAACACAGTGTGTACAGCTTATCCAATCCATATTGGCATAGAACTAATAACGCATCTGACCAGAAATCTCTGTGAAGTATACTAATATAAAAAAACACCTATTATATGTGTTCACTGTGTTGAAATTCATTCCTAGAAGGTTTTTTTCCTGTCGCCATAGTCTTCACTACCAGTGTGCAACTGGAATAGTATCTGACTCTGTGCCAAGATGGATTGGATAAGCTGTACATACACCGACTGACTGGGAAGTATTGTAGGTTTACTGCTATTCTGCTATGTTAAAATAGTGATTGCGCTACCAGAATTCAGTGGGTCACCTTGAAGCACGAAAGACAAATTGTAACAATAGCCATCTCTTGCCTGTACAAGGCTCTACCTCCTGAGCACGCTCGTAACAGTATGTGATGGAGGTCCTTCTATGTGAAATGAAATAAAACATCCACTTCTGGAAGAAAATGCAGTTACCACATCCTACTCACTACTTTCGTTCCATTCGATAAAGTTTCTCGTTCTTTTCTTATACTGTTTTCGGATGTTGGATGGTGGCCGAATTGTCTACGGCGCCGGCTTATATTCGTTTAGGGACGAGTGTACAAAATCCAGCAGACTGTGGCTCAAGGAAACCGACATCAGTTGTCAAACAAGGAAAGACTTCACTCGAACTAGATATGAACGTAATATATTCGACTGAACCTGAGATTTCTCTCTGCCGACGGTTCAATCTGCGGTCACGGCAGACTTTTTCTCACTGATTCGGTGCGATAGGCATCAGCCAGTTGCCTAGATATCAATATCGGAACGTGGGGTCGCTTGATAGAATACGCCAACCGACCCGGTAACACTGTGGGCATTCTGGGTTTCCCGACAGTTGATTAGCAAACGCACTATTGTATAGCAGCCAGGCGGCAATTACGGCGCTCAGCTCATTTCAAATCTTCTCAAGATTGGTGGGAAGTTGTCTGAGCGCACTCAAGGAGCCAAGTATCCAAAATAGGGTACTCGGACATGAGGGTCACAAGGGCAACGAGGAGGCCGATGCTCTAGCCCGTGAAGGCGCATCCAAGGCTATGATCGACCCAGAACCCTTCTGCGGGGTGGCGAAAGCAAGTATAAGGACATCCATAAATTCATGGATGCAAAACGAATCGAGAGATTGGTGAAATAAGCTCCCTGGAATGAGGCAGGTAAAAGAGCTCATGAAGGAAACAGCGCCCAGATTCACGGAAGACCTGCTGAACCCAACCGTAAGGTTGTAAGGGTAGTGGTGGGTCTACTAACGGGGCATAGCCGGCTCAGGAAACATACGGGCAACATTGGCCCGACAGAAGGAACCCAATGCAGGTTCTGTCAAGAAGAGGAAGAAACCGGAGCTGCTAGCTATATGAAGGGGTCAGTGTCAAAGTTATGGGGTCTCATCAACGAGATCAAGCTAGACAACGAGCTCTGACAACCAAGGAGCATCACAATAGATCTGAAAAGGTCGCAGTGAATGAGGCCATGGGCTAGCTCCCCGATTATCTAATCTAAACGCACTACTGTGAACCCAAGATAATTAGCCGACTCTTGCCCGCACGCGGTTCTGCCCCTGGGCACACACTCAAGAGAGTTTAACGAGGAGAAATATGAAGAAATATTCCAAAAACTTCCAGCTAGGAATAAGCTATTGTGTTCAGAGTTCGGGCAGAGCAGAAATTTTGTGTGGGAATACAACTCAAAATATCGTTCAAACCGCTCAGATCAAACATTCGTATCTTTACGACCTATTTACATTCACCTCACTCGTAGGCGAAGGCGCGAGTCGTTTCAAATAAATATGTTGATTTATGTTGGATTTCTTTGTTTTCCAGTGGCGGTTACACTTTATAGTAGAAGGCTCTGAGCCAATTTATCAGACGATGAAACTTAAACAAATGTTTGCAGCTTGTTAATTAAGCACCTCCGAAGATAATATAGTTGATGTAATTTCGTCGCTGCGTGCTCCACCGATTATACCGGCGAGATATTTGTTAGATGTTCAGCCGAGTAGTTTCGAAACAAGAGACACTGTTTTCACAGTTGTACTCACCACTAGGGATTAATTTCCTTGTTTACCGTTTACGCCGAAAACCAGGTTGTGTGAAATACAGTTTTCGCCCACACTTATGATTCCGATTTCTGAAACCTACAGTGTCCGCCAAATAGGCGAAACAATGTACAGGAAACATTTTTATTATCGATTCTTCAAAATGTTGTTTTATTCACGAATTTCATGAAAGTTAATATATAACTTGTAATGCAATAGTCAGATTTAATTTTTTCCATCGTTCCTACAAGAGGAACGAATAAAACTGGTATCAACAATCAATTTTCTTCTCCTGAAGATGCTAACCTTGTTAGCGAAACGCCTGTCGAGTGCAAAAATATCACTTTAGTGTTAGGGTAATTGATCTATGGAAAAAGTTTCATCTTTTACAGCAATAGCTCTAATCTCATCGTTTAATCGTTTTGAATGTATTTGAAACTCCTTGTGAAGTGAAATTTTCATATCAGTAGGAAAATGTCACAAAATTACTGTCAAATGGTAATTATGGCCAGCTTACAAAATACCGAATGGTAATACCAAACTTGTTTAGTTGGGTATACGCATGATATACATAGAAACGAAGCAAACTTTAACACCTTGCCGAATTTTCAATAATATACAGGGTGTTCTATTTGACATAATACTTTTCACTTAACTACAAACCAAATTTCGATACCGTAGTATTTCTCAACTCATTTCCGAAGAAGAAAATTGAAATTATTTCATATTTCGAAAACAGTCACAAATAGATTTAGAAAAGTTGTCGGGTTATTCTTGTAGATTCCAAAAATAATATTATATAGGGTATTTCATTTGAAAAATCAAAGTTGTTACTGATTTCTAATATATGTGGCAACACCGCATTGTCAAAAATATTTCAGTTGGGTAGAGGCCACCAGAAACGTCAATTATTGTTCCATCCACCGTGAATCACCCTGTATATACTCACACTTTTTTATAACTTCAGAAGAATATCTCCTCCATTTTTCGAATGAGTGCTGGCTTCACTAAATTGTTGAAACAAATTCTATTTATAGAAAATAAAAATTAACACTTCACTTTCAGTCCAACCTCTGAAGGTAAAATATATTCGTTACGAACCATTTAGGGTAACTTGACGATTATACTGGTACATAAATGTATTCAATTCAAATGGGTTTGAACGTGGAAATAACCAATGTTCATTTTGTGGAAGGCGTCAGTGGCGTGCCAAATGAGCAGGACGATAGATAGTTCCCTTAATGATGACATTTATATGTTTCACCATTCACTATTACATTGAAAAATCTATTACTACCAAAGGCACTTGCGGAAATATTCAGCGTATCATCTGCCGTCTATTTTTGGTTATAATTGCACGAGTGCAAAAAAATTACCGATAATTTTGCAAGAAAGCCTGATATCTGAAAATTGCAAGTTTATTTTCATATTTTGGCGAAAGTGCCCGAGTACGCAGGACGAGGGCTCTTTTGCAAAATATGAAAATAACCGAATGCAATTTGTATAAGATATCACGCTTGAATGCAAAATCATCTGGTCATTTTTATGCACGAATGTAATTCTTAAGAAAATATTTCACGAATAAAGAAATTCTCAAGGAACTGTTATTTTTTGTTCATTTATACTTTCCTCTATAGATTGTATGGAGTACTCACCTAAACGCGAAATGTTTTTCTATTTTTGAAGTCTATCTGACATTTATTTGTGTTGTTTACTGACGTCTAGCGATACGGTTTCAAATGTGTTGTTATGGTGACTTGATACAATGTAATTAACGCTGTAAGTTTTCGATAATTGCATTGCTCTTATATATAATATATATATATATATATATATATATATATATATATATATATATATATATATATATATATATATATATAATATATATATATATATATATATATATATAATTATATAGATATAGAGCCTCTTTTATTATTGTTTATTGCAATATTTCCTAACTGCGTCTATAGGAAGTGCCCCATTTCAAGTTGTTTGTTCAGAGTGAAGAATATAAATGATCTTTCTATTTTTTTCAAGAGAAAAAGATTTTCGTGAAACGCTCACGAACACATCTCCATCTTTAATATTTATTGGATCATATTTCCTTCATGAGGTTAAATTATATCAACGAACAAGACGACCATCACGAAGTGAAAGACATCTGCTTGAACCTCGGCTTGAACCGAAATCGTTTAACATCATGACATCATTCAAATTTCTTTTCTTTCTGTTATAATTTTAACTATGAATCATTTGCCACATAAACTTGTCTGTTGGGGATCAAGCTATTTACTATTGACGCAAGTTTACCAAATCTGAACGATGAATAGACAGAGCATTTGATTAGAAACTCGGATACTTTTGTGGGGAGAATGAAGTTTGAGGATTCATTTTTTGACTTTCTTCTTCTCCGAATCGAAAAATAAAAATCACAACTACTACGAAAGAAGTAAAATCAAAATGAACCACTAACAATTTCTGTTTACAGGTGCGAGTATATCATTCAAAGACCTTTCATTCATCCACAAAAAGGAAGAGAGAGTCCAACCGAAACATCTACTCCTCTGCCTATACGGCACGACGATAATACAAGGAAAAGAAAACCTGTTACTTGAAGGGAAATCGAAAAACCTATAGTGAATTTATCTGTTTTCGATAGCTCCAACCGAGGCTCCAACTGTATTCGAATGCGAATAATTCTTTCTAAAAGGTACCCATTCCCTACTTCATTCGACCGCATTTACCCATCCTCACCAGCATTTAACAGTATGATTCACAGACTGGTAAATGTCCCCTTATCGACAGAAATTTCGAAAAAGAACTGAATATCATAAAACAAATCGATTATAATAGTGATTTAGTAGGCACTATATTGTCCAAAAAGCTGTATAGTCAAGTCCTGAAAGAAATCTATCCAGTCACAACGAATTATTATAAGAATGACAGGACGTTGCCCTATTTAGGTCAACCGAGTGATTTGTTGAAACCGAAAGATTTGGAGGTTGCATATAAAACAAAGAATAATTTGAGCTCTTATATCAAAACAACAAAGATAGAAGTTCAGTATCAGATAGATCAGGAGTTTATAAATTATTGTGTAGTACATGTCCTATGTTTTATGTCGGTCAAACGGGAAGAACATTTGATAGACGCCTAAAAGAACACAGAAGTAGTTTCCAAAAGAAAATTAAAAAGTACCAAAGAGTTGCAATTCTCATCATAGATTATTGCTATGGCTGGTCCTTATTTACTTTTTCAAATGAATTATTATGAGATATTATGAGAAGACAATGTTTGTAGTTTTTGTTTGTATAGAAACTCATAAAACATCTTCGTTATAATTGAGCATAAGACTATTTTTCGAAAAACATGTTTGTGCTCAAGAGATGGATCATCATACCTTATCCTTTTTTCCTAGGAGAGTCCATTACACATATTAGGTATAATATAGGTTTCCTAAGATGGACCTTTCAGAAACTAATGGAAGTTTCCAGTTTGCCCCATTTTCCACCATTTATTTTCACCCATTTTCGCCTTGAAATAATAAATGGGTTTTTTCAGATTGGTACTCGCGTTCCATAGTCATCTTATCAGGAGAGGTTCATTAAGTGGTGGTCATCAACTCAATTCAATGAAGTATGATTTTTTCGAGGATTTTTTACTACTATTTTTTACTTTACGTTTATAGGTTCTGGTGGAGGTGCCAGTAATCCGGAAAATTATAATCAAATACTGTGCAACGTTGACACAGGTAACCAGGTGAATCAGTGCACTGTTGGATCACGATGTATAAACCAGTCCATTCTAAACCCAATTCAATTCACTGGTCATGATTGTCTGAAAAAAAAGATTGAAAGTCTCTCAGCGTGATGATTGGATAAGACTTGAAGATACTTTCGATTTCCATTTCAAGCGGATCGAGAACATTACAATCGAACATCGAGTACTCTCTAAATGAAGCTACTTGTTTGGAGTGTTGATTGGGTAGAATTTTTCAATTGTGTGAGTCATCGTAATCTTTATCAAAATGAGTATTCTGTCACTTTGTTGATTCAGGTGAAAATTTTCATGATCTCTATGATGAGTGGTATGTTTGTTTACAAATGGTAATAGGAGTTCTAAATGAACTGGATATCGAATGAACCCATGTACTCATGTTATAGGATTATTGGGATTTCTCTAGTCGCTGTATCAATTACTCCTGGATATAGCCAAGAATATAATTCCAATTGAAAGGGAATATAAGGAATTTTTTTATATGATTCAAGTAGTATCACTACTTTTATTCGGGTTTGAAGGCCGTCGTACCCGAATAAAAGTAGTGATACTGAAAACCTCGGCCGCGAAAGCCTTAACTATTTTGATTCAAGTAGTTTTCATAAAAATATATTTCAGGATATCTACATTGGTTTATTCAGTTTTGATAAATAAACAAATTATTCAAAATGATAATTGTAATCTTCTGTTTCATTTCATGAATTCATTGCTTATAACCTTTCGTGGAGTTTCAAATCGCATCTCATGTTGGAAGCTGTGCCCAAGACTGTGAACGAGAAAATTTTTGATATCACATATTTCATTTAAATTTGGGAGTTATTTGATCACAATTCATACTTGAAATGATGATGCTACCTGACTAAATGTTTGGACTTCCGGCAAAATCTACCAGGATTGACTCACTTCAAGGAATTATATATTTGAAATGCAGAAAAGCTCAAAGAACTGAGAATTATGTTGTGCCACCTTAGTAGTTCAAGAAGGGATATAAAAATTTTTTTCTGTAGGAGAACTCGATTCACCCAAGGAATAAAATATCTCGGGTAATTGGGGAATTTTTTGTCATTTTCCTCATCGAATTCTTGTAAACAGAATGAAGAAAATAACACTTCTTTCACAGATGAGAAAAAAAAGGAAATAATCATTTTTATATCGTTCACGAATGGGCATGCTACTCACAAAATTGAATGAAGATTATCTGAAATAACTACCTTGTTGCCTGAGTAGTACACCTGGGAAATGAGCGATATTTCACATGGACTTTTTTTGTGTATTTGCCTCGGTATTTGCTGATCTGTGAATGATAGACGCATCCGAGGACGCATCTCATTTCCGAAACTGGAAGTAGATTGCATCAAATAAGAACAGAGGATAATCGAGAATGAATTGAAGGGATTCATAAAACTGTTTACCAACTGCTAGTAAGTGATTCATGAAGTTTAATCATGGAAATGTACTATTTCTTGATCAACATATCAATGAAATTACTCTGTTGGTTTCTGTGGAACATGCGAATCGAGATGTCCATTCTGACAAACCCGTAGATAATCCTTGATGATAAGTCTGATACCACTGTACGTTTGAGTTACTAGATAATACTCTCATTTGCTTTTCTTCATGTCCCCACAACAGCCATCGTGAACATGGGGTTCCAAAAAAAAATTCGTTTTTCAGTAATAAAGTAGTCGTACTTTATTTTCACAATAAAATTTGAAATTTTTGCAGACTTGATTGTGAAAGTACGTTTGCCTATCATATATAAATATCAGTACAATCAGTAGGGCTGAGGGTTGCCTGCACTTAGCGCAAGAATCATTGAGACGCTCTAGAGCTCTTTGGCATCCAAGGCAATGAACTGGCCCTCGCCTGCAGAAGCCTCTACCTTCTGGCCGCACTCGAGAGAGTGTTCATTAAGGGAGGCATAAATGAAAAAAAAAAAAAAATACATATATGCATGTATATCCTTATGATCATTCTAATTTTGTGGTTTTGATCATCTGAGCTTAAGGTATTTCCTGAGCATTCTATTCGTTGATATTGTTGTAATTAGTAGACGAGAGTCATAATTGAAAATGTTTCATATACCTTGAATATAACAAGGCTCAGAAGGGCTGTTCACGCTGTGCACATATGTAATATGACGATATCCAGAAGATGAGTCCAAATGACAAGGGGAAAAATATATCAATATTGGATTATTAAGTCTCAATAGTGTTACTTAATTGTATCATCAGTAACCAGGAATTCAGTTTTCTGAATGAATTTATAAGTGAGTCTTTCTTGGCTTGTTTTAATTCCTAAATAGTTTATTGATCTTGTTTGTCGTACTATTCATTATTATCACTAGGATTGATAGGCGATTTCTGATTGATATGGTACAGTCCGGTATACTGAGTGGTTGATTAAAACACTATTCAGTTTTTCGGCTCTGATTTCTTAAATTCGATTGTATTTTATGTTATTAGTTAATCACCCATTTCCCAAATTTATTTCATTATCATGTTCAACATTGTTCGGAATTTTCCAACGGGTGTTTACATTCGTCTTAAACCGAGTCTGAATCTCTTGAGAATGACTTTTTGTCTTCATAGATCCAGATAGGTGAGAGTTTTTGCCCTTCGGTGCTTGCCATTCAGATTTGTCAGGGTCATCCCACAATAGTTTTGAATGTTCGGTTGAATCAATAATAGTTGATGGTAATGCCACTCTGAGGTCTTCTTGGTCTTATAGTCTTGCTCATTGACCAGACCGATGGTACTTGCATCTTCAAAGATAACCGAGAATCAAACAAACCGGCTGGTGGCCGAATGTGCAGATCTCGGTGCAGATAATCTCTCTATTTATTTCTTTCATTGCCGATTTGCTATGGGTTCAATTCCTGATCACGACAGGAACTTTTCTGGCCAGCTAGCTAGTCCAAGTAAAGACGGTCTTCGTTTTTCATTTATATATTTCGAAGAGGCCATCGACAACTTTGATGAGTTAATCATAAAAACACTCTTACTATCGTTTTGTAGTGGCATTGAAGCAAATCATTTTCAGTAGAGTTTGAATGACGGGATGTGTAGGTTTTTCTCAAGGTTTTTCTGAGGTCACCTTATTGAGTACAATTTTCAATCGAATTTCTGTAGGCGTTGAATTTCAGTTTTTACTGATTTCATCTGAGGTTGGTCATTCGTCAAAGAAATGAATGACAAACTTTCAACCATTATCAGATTCAAGCATATTCAAAAGAATGCTGGTGTGACACGAGTTGCCAAAATATCTACTATTGACTTTGTCTGTTAACGTGACATCGATTTATCAGGTTCGATGAATGTCAATAAAACACAATTTTTCATTTATTGGCGAATGAATTATGGATACAATAAAGTAATCCCGGTGAATAATTCTTGAGGAATTTGCATGCTTCAAATTAGTATGGAGTTCGAGTTTTCAACGTTTTCCCTCAAATCATAATTATTGAACTGATTTCTTGGCCTGAGTGAAAATAAATATCAAAATTGATAAGGAGGCGAAAGTTGAATTTGAGTGTATTCGTGAGATAGCTAAGAAATCCCTTGCTCATTTTTCAGAGTCACTGGCTATTATTGTCACAATTAACGGGAGTGAAAGAGGGCTTGGCAGATTTATTCGGATTCTGTTCAACATTAGGATGATTTTGATCCCTGGATACTTTAACGTTTTCCATCCGTCTTGGGATTCGTGATATCAGAATGATTGAGAATAATTATTTTTCAATTGAAAAAAGAAGGAAACAATCGTGTTGAATGTTGGTGGATTTGATTACTCCTCATCACAATTTCCTTGTTAGAATGAACCGAGTAGCCATGATATGGGAAATGAAGTCTGCTGATTGTGGGTTTTCCAGCCACGGAACTCCTGTAGATATTTCACGTTTATTCAAGTGAAATAAATGAATAGAAAACAAAGTAGTCATAGTCTCGACATTTTTTTCAGGTATTTCAAATGAGTACCATTCAAAAAATTGCAGCTTTCATCCAGATCTTAAACGTTTCACAATCAAGAAGCTATCTGAATCAAAACTTTGATTCTGAACGTTCCACCGGCAATTCGAATTCGTAACTCGATATCTTCGTAACAGTTAACACACCTGGGAACTCTTCGAGGTCATCGAAGGAAGAAAGAATATTGGATAAAGTAAAAGTACAGCCTCAACCGAGGCCTCAACCGAGTACCGGTTGAGGAATTTTCAGGCGTGCAATATCTAACGCAATAAGAATGAAACACCTTTTGTTTATTAATGGTTATAGGAATGATCCCTAATGTGTATCATAGTCTCAATTCCGTGAATGGAGGAAATTAAGTTTGAGTGCACTTGTTAGGTGATTTTGAAACAGTTTGCCCACATCGTAGAGTCTTTTAAAGGCTGTAGTACATTTTAATCTTCATTTCAGAGCTTTTAATCATCATGAAATAGCCAATGCTTGTTCGAAGCACTACTTATATACCAAAGTACATAATGACACGTTTTGTGTTCAGCCGATTTCAATGATCTTCACTGGGTTAGTACTGAGTTTTGAGAAGCTCCAATCCCTATCAGTTTCTACAGGACTGAAGATGAATAAATTAAATTCTTTCTTCGTCCCCATTTGGCCAACGTAGCATTGTAGGTTTCCTCACTTACTTGATGATGAATGCATTTAGACATTAGACACAAAACTGAAAACTTCCTGAATGAGATAATTCTCACCGTAAACACCGCTTTAATGACAATGTTACACAGTTTGAGTTGAGTTTTAGTTACCTTACGAGCAATATGAAGCTTTTATCTGAATAGATAAACTTTCCACAGAACAAGAGAATGCCTTATCCAAACACAGCCGGAAATCACAAAAACGCCGCCCACTTAGATACAACTCGTAAAACACTGGTTGAAGAATCATCGACTCGTTATTTCACTGTTTTGTATTCTCGTACAGACTTATTGTTTCCTGTGTGTAGTGTAGTCAACGTATTACGCAAGTATCTAACATAACCAGCCGAGTGAAAGTAGATTCAATCTAGCCACCTTGATTGCTGTATAGAGTTGCATAAACCGACGTAAGATCAAGCAGGCATGGCTCGGCAAACTCGCGAAACAACTGCCGCGAATAAGATTCACTTTTCAACTAAGCTGAAACCAGTCTTGTGGAGTTGGCGGTGGCTTTTGCTCGGCCAACTAGACGGCGGTCAGGATGACGTCGTCGTAGGTCAAGTTGCAGAATTGAGTCGGTTTCTTCTTTGTTCTCGTCATCTCGAGGAAATCGTAGTCGGCGAGGAAGGAGGCTCACGTCAGCACTCGAACATGGAATTCTGCTTTTTTCACGGAAGATAATTGAATAATTCTATCCGAGGTCGATGCCTCCTCCAAGGTCAAGTGAGCGATCCATGAAAATGTGTACAAGATGGAAGGCATCCGGTGATCAACAGCGGAATTGATCCCTGAAACATGCCGGGTACTGAACTCCACCGAAGTTAAGTGACACCACATGAAAAAGAGGAACCAATGAAAATATGATAAAAAAACAGAGAGAGAAGTTCAACTTTCGCTGTTCACCACAAGAAGTAGCCGTCAGTAACTTATCTCAATATATTCGAATACAGGTAGTGATTCATGGGTATCAGGGTGACCCATCTCATAGGCGGGTGAAATTTTTTTACGTATTTTTCAAGTCTCACCCCATGAAACAACCCGTGCCACAATCAGGGTGAAATTTGAGTTGACTTTTAGGGAAATAAACCTAAATTGAAATTGCTATACAAATAATATCTAATTGGGCTAGGGATTATCTCTCTCAGAATATTCCATTGGTGTACAGTACTCCACAGAAAATGGCCTTGAAAAAGTTAAACGTCTAGAAATATATATGATTTCTAAGGAAAAATTTCATGTCGTTCGCAACTGTGTTTCACAGTGGTGAAATCCCAAATTTCCGTTTATTTGTAAAAAGAAATTTACGATGGCCGATGTTAGGTCCTTGCTCACTATATGTCACAATTGAAAGTTCTTTTCTATAAGGAACTGGTCAGCGCCTATTACGTTTGCTTATTCAGACCACCTGACTAATCCTGAATTAACTCTAACTGATCGTGTATCGAATAGGCAATATTTTATGATTTCGTTAACTTTGTTATATTTATAAGACCCGTAGACTTAATGGAAATGGAAAAAATATGTTTCAAGGACAATTTGGTTTGGTCAATTTCATTAAAAATTTTCAAAACAGACTTGTAAAAGTAGGCAGACTATCTTCCGAAACGTTGTCAAGGGTAAGTATAAGCATTTTTTTCAATAAATTTGTCAATTAAATCTTCAAATTCATAAGAAACATTTAATTTGTAATTCTGATCATCAGATTACATCATTGGTGAATATCCATACTACTGTTTCTCTTCGCCTCCGACTCATTTTTGGGAAAGTTTAGAAAAACATTGAAAAAAATAATTTCTCTGATAATCGAATACCGTAATAATAATAATAATACTAGGCGTAGATTCCACCTGTCGTAGAATGCGACTAGAAGAATAACCTTACCGTATCAACTATATGTGCTGTGAAGTGTTAATTCACGTTTCAGTATGTGGTTGATATTACCTGTTTTTCCAATTATTGACTTTGAGAAGTGATGATAATGTCTCCCACAGTAAAAAACCCTGAAAGTAGAATACCTACCAAATCGGATTTCCGGGTGGGAGGTACACGGGGGGTTCCTCCATCGAGAGTATTCAGAATCGATTATCGTAATATTCGTGGAATGAATAAAATAATCAATGATGTGCATCACCATCTACAAACCGAAAACCTGACATTCTCATTCTGACTGAAACTCAGGGCAATATATATAAGAATGAAGTACATATGCTTTGTCCAGGTTATGAATTCTATTCTCGCTTGGTTTCAAAGGTGTTTGTCTATAGTCTAGAAATGATTTATCGGGAGTAATTACACAAGTGCTTCAAAATTACCGATAATTTTCCATGAAAGCATGTTGTCTAAAAACTGCATGAGTTTATTTTCATATTTTGTCGAAAGAGCCCGACTCCGAAGGAGGAGGGCCCTTTTAGCAAAATATGAAAATAATCGAATGCAGTTTTTTTACTTACAACATGCTTGAATGGAAAATTATCAGGTTCATTTTGATGCACGAGTGTAATTCGGTAGAATATTTCCGGAGTTAAAACAACGACGTTTAAAATTCAGTATTTATGCCTGTCAAGATGACAAATGTACATTCTAACAATCGTTACTATAGACACACGGACCGAGCGGGTATTTTTCGATACCTACCGGGTATTTACCAGTCCGAAAATGTCCCGCCGGGAATTTATCGCTGTAATTGATTGAAAATGTCCCGCTTCATATGGGATTTTCAACATACGATGGAAATATTCGTGATAACGAGAAGAAGGGCTGGAACAAAAAAATTTTGACATAGTTAAAGCTTATCAATCATCAAGAAACTGAATTTGTCTCTTATCTTTATTTATCATCTAACAATGACTATTTTAACAGACTATTCGAATTGCTATTGAAAGAGATCGACTTCAAAGAGAACCATTCAACTGCTGAGGTCACCATATTGGGTGATTTCAATGTACATAAATCGTCATGGCCTAAATTTTCGAATGAAACAGATAAAAGAGGACGACAGGCCGAGGTATTTGCAATTACTGATGATCTGAAACAACTAATAGATCATCCCACTCGTATTCCTGATGTTAATGTTAATAGCCAACTTGCCAATACAATGGACTTCTCTCATACTACTCATCCTGATATTTATCAGATTGAAATTAACCCCTCCCCCCTGGGTTATTCTGATCATACTTAGATTTCAAAAACTTGTTCATATTTAGCTCCAATAAATGGTAAGTTACCCGCTCGTCCTGTCTGGCAGTCAGCAGACTAGGACGATTTTCGAATGTTTTCCTCTAATTTTTTTTGGAGAAGGGTCTGTTTTTCATCTGGTTATCCCACTCTATGTGCTCAAGAAATCTCTGATATCATTATTCTGGGAATGGAAACATTTATTCCAAGTAGTAGAAAGACGCTACAATATGAGAAACCATGGTTCAACAAAAGCTGCTCTAAGGCTATCACATCCAAACAAGCCGCATTCAATCGCTGGCGCCAAAACCTCTGGTAGTATCTACATGGATGACCCGACGATTACAGAATTTCCACCCCTTTGTTGTGAGTTTGGAGATCTGTTGAACCTCTCTTACTCAGGGATCTTTTTTCAACAGAACAGCTGAACTCCTCGCCGAGAGAGGTTTCTCTTGAGGCTTACAAACTTCAAAAATTCCTTGTGAATAATAATTCGTATCTTCTCCCCCTTGATTGACGCGATTCAGACCGAAACCGGTCTGCAAGTTCACCGGTTGGATGTAATCCCATGCCCTTCGTGGTATTAGCCAGGAAAGTAGTTGTTTTCTGATGTTAGTCCGTCAACCTACAATATAGATGAGTTGATGCTGGCATGAACGAATTGTTCATTTAAAATAGTTGATAACTGTGCCTGGATGAATTTGTTTTTGAATTGTTTTATGCCTATTTGCATGAACAAAATGAAATACCCTTGAAAAACTGTTGCATTCAACAAAATAATTTTCTTTAAATGTTCTATATAGTTGGTGCGGTACCACAAAGGTGTGGAGCTTCAACTTGTGCACATCAACCAGAAAGTTCGATTTATGTTATTGAATATGTTCATATCAGATTTTTAATTCAATTGTTTTTGGTATGACTCTCTCTTAGCCATGATATATGCTCTTCAATGGTAGTTTATTTATGGAATAATGTAAAGAAATTCATATTGTTTTGAGTTCTGATTCACCGAAGATCAAGGTTCTGCTCAAATCCTGCATGACTTCTGAATTGCTCGATGTATTTTGAAAAAGTAATTTTCAGAAACAATACGACGATGGAAAATAAAATGTGTTGTTCCACTAGGGTAAAAATAACATTGATGAGCCACGCTGTTAATCAGAACAAGACATACTGTTAAATAATTTGGGAAAGTTGAATGCAATGATATACATGTGAAACTTCAATATGAAATTATTTTTCATAACTTTACTCCGAAGTTACAATGGAAGTTCGATGTGACACATCCCTAAATTAGCTGAATTTCTTTTGTGTGATTTTTTCAAATCAAAGATTTCGCTAGAGCAACCAACCTCTTTACTGTAACTCATCAGTTACATTTCTAAGACTTTGATTAATGAGATAATTTAATAATGCTGATGCCGTGCGAAAGCAAATTGCAAAGTTACATAATACTTTTCTGTTTATCAATCAACTGCTGACTAAACATTACTAATACATATAAAATGATGTAAGATTTATTCTATATAGGAAAAGAAGGTCATTCTAGTCATTCCGAGAACTGGCACTT
The DNA here is from genome assembly GCA_032362365.1 of Zygogramma bicolorata. NCBI lineage: Eukaryota > Metazoa > Arthropoda > Insecta > Coleoptera > Chrysomelidae > Zygogramma > Zygogramma bicolorata. Next base: position 408,457 of record JAVJAQ010001474.1, on the reverse strand, counting down.
ATTACAGATTTTTTTGTGGAGAATAATTTCTTTGCCGTTCATAGTAACAAAAGGAACATTTGATTAATTTGATTGAAGAAAAATCATCGAAAAATGGCATGTCTTGCATGTATATAATAACAATATCAGAAGTCATGATAACGGTTTGTTCCACCTCACAATACCATTGGAAGATTTTCAACCCTCTGTGGTTTAAATTCTCTTGGGATCATGTGACTAGCAAAGCGTATTTTATGAATCCACTTCTCGGCCTCGGTTCCAATCATCCAGATATTGACGCAGGGTAAAATTCACTAATCTACTGATTTGATGCCTTGGAAAGTTCGGATTGAATTTCAAATTTTGTATGTGTGGTGATTTGGTTCACTGTTGGCAGCATATCCGATGTCCCCGAGATGCATTTGTCATTTATCAGTTGACAATTGTTATGTGAAAGTGACTGCTTTGTGTTTTGGAGGATATTCGTGATTTTATCTTATGACTGAAAACTGTGCTTTTTGGAACAATCATTTAATAAAAATTTTAGACAATTTTCAATGAATGAGTCTCCGTACCAATAATATTTCACAAATCTCAGTTGTATCTCAGGATTACCGAGATTATGCAATGTTAGAATTACTCATTCAAATAATGGCAGCATATGGAACAATAAAAATGGACTGGTTCTGATGACCAACAACAATGTACCGCGACAGATGCCGTGCTTAGGAAAATGGCTGATGAAAAGGTAACGTTTTATTTTTGAAAACTGGGTGAAGCTTCAGTTATTGAAGAAGTGTGTGGTAGCTATAAAACTGTGTCCGGGTTAGCCTGTTTCGTATAACTTTACATTGATGTTAACACGTTATCGGTGATCTAGAAACTTCGCAAATCCCGACGTTTCGATTGAAAAACTAAGAGGTTGGAATGTTCCGAAACAGGACGAAAAAGATATTTATCATCTCGTCTTCAGTTGGTCACTTTCCAAACTGAACCCACGTTAGAACATCATTCATAAATGAGGTTGGGTATATTTTAACGAAGATATTACCTCCTTAGTCTTTCCGGTGATGAGATAGTATGGCTCAGGCTTAGCTTGCTTTACATGCTTAGGAAATCTAATAATAATAAAAAATATGATTGTCGAAAATCGCAAAGAAATCGTCTGAATCGACTGAAGAGCAAACGGGACAAAAGATGAATGTTCAAAAACTTATTAGCAAGTTAGTTTTAGCAAATAAGAAAAACAGTTCCTTCTAATGTGTTTTCTAATTTATGTGAACACGTGTTTTAGCTAGCAGATTGACCTATCAGAAGATAACCGTCGAAATGCAATATTACCTTTCATCATTTTTCCCGAGTATGTGTATTTTAAAATTCACGTTTTCTATGTGACTGTTAACGATATTCGATAAAAATGCAGCTTTTTGAGAGGAAGAATACTATGTATACAAATAAATTTGGTAAAAAATGGACTCTCATCATTTTTCCATGTGCTGTTATCAATGTCATTGGGTAACACAAATTCATTAGAAATTTTGTTCATACTGCTGTGAAGAAAGGGTTTCTGATATGATCAAACTTCTTGAAGATTCTCCTGCCTCCAAGATTAGGGTTTCTCAAACTATGGTTCGCGAACCACTGGTGGATCGCGAGATAATTTTTAGTGGGTCCTGTCTGTAGAAAGACGTACCAACCAAGCCAAAAACTGTATTCGAATTTTGTTTTTCAGTTGAAAATTCCGCATACTCATATTGCAACAGTAAAATTTCCTAGAGGTGGGTCCCGAGTTTGATAATAATTTGTTTCAGATGGGTCGTATTACAGACAACTTTGGGAACCACTGGCCTAGACGCCGACATGATGTAATTAATAATAATAATCGACTTCATTCACCAATGAGATACAAGTTTGTACATTGGAAAAAGAAGAGGTGAATAGGCGAAGAATCAGCTGAAGCTGTTTTTCATCTTAACCATTGGAAGCACATGATGCTGTATAGAATTATACTATATCAAATATAAAGAAGATAAAGATTATAATAATACTAATAATAAGAATGTTATACATTTTTTCTGGTATTCCGAGAGAATATTGAGAAATGAATAATAGACAGGTCTTGTTCAACAGCAATAGTTCAGTCCTGAGCACATTTAAGGGTTACCTCCAATCTCTTCTAATCATTGTTCAAAGAAAAATTCCAGAATTCTTTGGGGAGCAGATTATAATGTTTGGATCCACTGTAAGAAAAGCTACGCGTAAATAGTGCTGTGGAGTGTCTAGGGATGACTAGTAAATAATTTTTTCTCGTGTTTACTTGGTTTTTGTTCATAAAGGTGACTAGTCTATCGCGAAGATATGTTGGTTCGCCTGACTGTAAAACCTTATGAGTCAGTGTCAGTAGATGAATTTTGTGCATATTTTCTAAGTTTAGCCACCCAGAATCTTTAAATTTAGAACTGATGTACTCATATTTTCGAATACCGTAGGCGAATCGAATACAAGAATTCTGAATTTTTTGCAGTCGCGAAGCATCAGTCTGTATGATTGCTGGACCACAAATGCTGTCACAATATGATAGTTTTGACATAATTAGAGATTCGCAAAGTTCAAGTTTTATTTTAGATGACATAATGTCACGATTGGGATTACTCTTTTATATGTCACTATAAGAATCCATATGAAAGATAGACATACTTAAGTGGCTACCTAATAAAAATGAATTGTACAGCAAATCTTCGGACCCGGTTACAAAAGTGAAATTTTTTGAATCTCTAATCTCAGTTCATTTTTTTTTCTGTGTCAATTTGGCAAGCAAAAATTGTTAGTTGCATTAACGTTGAGTTAACTTACGCATACCATAACATCAGTTATTCAAAACCTTTTTAGTAGGATTTCTTGTTAAATTCAATAGGTTATAGGATATATATGACTTGATATCATAATTAAATCCACTAGAAACAATGCTTAGTCACACTTTTCATACTCGAATGATTTCAACATTGTTGTGTCAAACATAGAACATGTGCGAATTTCAATGACACTCTGTAAAAAACGACGAATGATGCAATTGTTTCGCTCTGATAAAAACGTCATGCACCAGATTTCGAATTGTGAATTTCAAAATCTGTCGCGTTTAACAATTCGCATATCTCGCTGTGGAGTTTAATCAAATTCGTTTAATAAATCTGTCTGTTGAAAATGATACGTTTGGAATACCTTCCAAGCGCCTTATTGGACCTTATATTCTTCTCCAGTTGCAGGAATCTAGTGTAGTGAAAGAGCATAATATTATGATTGATGATCTGAGCGAGAGGAGAGTACCACACTCAGGTTTCATTAGGCCCTATTTCGATATAACGAAGCTTTGAGCAGTCCAAGTAAAAAACAACAACTATACTAGGTATTTCGAATTGAAAAAAGAGAGTCGAAGACGGTTGAAATGGGTCAAAGTAGCGGATTAATGTGACCAACAAAATGCCGTGGATTTAGAAAAGTGGTTTATTTTTTCTGGCTTCAAATCATGAAGTATTATCAGAAGTAACACATTTTCTTTGCCACATTTTCCCCACTGCTCAAATACCGTTTTATACTTTTTATTTGACGTTTCATCTCTCGGTTTTTTTCATGAGTACTTTACTGAATTTCAGCTGGAAGAAGTGACTCTCAACGAAATTCCAATTCGGAAGTTCTGCTCCTCCAATAAATTAGTAGATTTTATCTGCTAGTTCTTTTCTTTACCTGAAAAAAATAGGAAAAGAGTTATTCTTAAAAATCTAAAATCAAATTCATCTCTTCACTTGTAAGTAAAATTGAAAAATGTTATGTACCTTCTGTGTGGTAAATTTCAAATTCAAACCAACTAAGTTTTGTATTTTTTGTTCCTTCTTCAATGGTAGGAGGTATGGACTACTACGACCTCACAACATACACCTATTTGTTGTAAACAGTAAAACTGCAATACTGAATTTGAAAAATGTTTTCCGATTTTGAGTAAACAAAAATTAATAACCTACCATATTTTTTTTATATGCAGATTCACACGAAAGGGAAGCCCTGTGATGTTCAAAGAACACCACAGGGACAGGAGATACGAATTAACATTTACTTTGAATTTCTGGAGTTTGTAAGCCTCAGGAAAAACCTCTTTTGGCAAAGAGTTCCAAACATTAGACGTTCTATCGAAAAAAGATCCCTGAGCAAGAGAAGTTCGACAGGTTTCCAAATTCACAACAAAGGGGTGGAAATTCTGTACTCGTCGAGTCATCCGTGAAGATATTGACAAGCTTGGAACGATTGATAACAATTCGGAAGAGGATCGACCGTGAAAGTATCTATAGGAGAGAGACAAGTCTCCGACCCTTCTACGATTTTCCAATGAAGTGAGCGAGTCTGTGAGCGAAGAATCACCAACCAGACGAATTGCCTTTCTCTGAATAGAATCGAGAAGCCTCAATGAATGTTTTGGTGCCGAACTCCACATATGAGAACTGTATTCCATGACAGGTCGTATCTGAGCCTTGTAGATCATTAGAAGCTGACGAGAAGTGAAGTATTTCTTCGCACGAAATAGAAATCCAAGTTTCTGGGAAGCATTTTGAGCGATCGATCTCACATGGTTTTCCCATGAGAGATTATTCGCTGATCGTAATTCCTAGCATCGAGATACTTGATTTTGTAGGAACAGTTACTCCTGACATCTGAATATTTGATGATGATAGATCGGCTTTTCTTGAGAAGAGACATGCCTGGGTTTTCGTAGCATTAAATTCCATGTTACCCCATTCTATTATTTTTGCCAAGTCGTCGTTAATTTTATTGACGTCAATGTTTCTTTGAACTTTTGTTTCTTGAGCTGGTATGGGGACTCTGGAAGAGAAACTGGTGTGAAGAGTACTGTCGTCCGCAAAACTATTATTGAACAAGATGTTTTCTCGAGCAAATCATTGATATGAAGCAAAAACAAAATGGGCGCCAGAACTGAACCCTGTGGAACACCTGCATTCATTTGATATGAAAATGAGATGTCAACTGCTCATTTGGTGTATTTTCAGTTTTGTATTCGTGTTGACAGAAACATATGAGTGAAGGATACATTGAAATTCGGTTATCCATTCATAACACAGCACATTTCTCGTAGAATGAAGTACTCCCCAAAATAATAATATTGAGCGTGAATTCTGTTCGTATTGATATTTTGTCTCGTTCAAAACTAAAAGTAAAGCAATTATTGTTCACGCCTCCAATGTTAATATCAAAATATGCAGAAAAATATCGACTGATGCGGAGGAGTAAATGGAATTAGTGGCCTTGCTTTCGGGTCTCTGAAATAATGAAGTAGCAAGCGTTGGTGATTAAATAAAACCGTGAACCTCAACAGGAATTGCAATTCCACTGTCGATTATCCAAATTGGAGATTGAAATCGAAATCTCATATCCAGCAAAAACTGGCTGGCGGATTCCAATTACTCGTTTTTGCGTTGTCGTCGCCGCCTACCGATTGTTTTTATTGAAGCTGTTAATTCGGCGTTTCGCGCTGAATGATGTAACAACGAAGTAGGCCGAGTTGGTCGGTTCAGTGGCCACTACGGAATTGTAAAAGACCGAAAGTCATCAAGGACAAGCGTAACATTTTTTTCGTCATTCTCTAGGCCACCAATCAAGCACGTCAAGGAAATTCACCCAAACTAATTCTCACTCAGCGAATATTTCGATGTCCGTCTACCGGATAACTAGACATATATCTTCACAGGTCGCTCGCAGTCACTAGCTAATTGAATATTTGTGAGTTGGGGCTGTTAAAATTATTTAACCTCCTCATTTATCGGGAGTAATTACACAAGTGCTTCAAAATTACCGATAATTTTCTATGAAAGCATGTTGTCTAAAAACTGCATGAGTTTACTTTCATATTTTGTCGAAAGAACCCGACTCCGAAGGAGGAGGGCTCTTTTAGCAAAATATGAAAATAACCGAATGCAGTTTTTTCACTGACAACATGCTTGAATGGAAAATTATCAGGTTTATTTTGATGCACGAGTGTAATTCGGTAGAATATTTCCGGAGTTAAAACAACGACGTTTAAAATTCAGTATTTATGCCTGTCAAGATGACAAATGTACATTTTAACAATCGTTACTATAGATATACGGACCGAGGGGGTATTTTTCGATACCTACCGGGTACTTACCAGCCCTAAAATGTCCCGCCGGGAATTTATCGCTGTAATTGATCGAAAATGTCCCGCTTCATATGGTATTTTCAACATACGATGGAAATATTCGGGAGTAATTACACAAGTGCTTCAAAATTACCGATAATTTTCCATGAAAGCATGTTGTCTAAAAACTGTATGAGTTTATTTTCATACTTTGTCGAAAGCAAAATTTTAGCAAAATATGAAAATAACCAAATGCAGTTTTTTTACTGACAACATGCTTGAATGGAAAATTATCAGGTTTATTTTGATGCATGAGTGTGATTCGGTAGCATATTTCCGGAGTTAAAACAACGACGTTTAAAATTCAGTACTTATGCCTGTCAAGATGACAAATTTAACAATCGTTACTATAGGTACACGGACCGAGCGGGTATTTTTCGATACCTACCGGGAATTTACCAGCCCGAAAATGTCCCGGCGTTGAAACAACGACGTTTAAAATTCAGTATTTATGCCTGCCAAGATGACAAATGTACATTTTAACAATCGTTACTATAGATACACGGACCAAGCGGGTATTTTTCGATACTTACCGGGTATTTACCAGCCCTAAAATGTCCCGCCGGGAATTTATCGCTGTAATCGATCGAAAATGTCCCGCTTCATATGGTATTTTTAACATACGATGGAAATATTCGGGAGTAATTACACAAGTGCTTCAAAATTACCGATAATTTTCCATGAAAGTATGTTGTCTAAAAACTGTATGAGTTTATTTTCATACTTTGTCGAAAGCAAAATTTTAACAAAATATGAAAATAACCAAATGCAGTTTTTTTACTGACAACATGCTTGAATGGAAAATTATCAGGTTTATTTTGATGCATGAGTGTGATTCGGTAGCATATTTCCGGAGTTAAAACAACGACGTTTAAAATTCAGTTCTTATGCCTGTCAAGATGACAAATTTAACAATCGTTACTATAGGTACACGGACCGAGCGGGTATTTTTCGATACCTACCGGGAATTTACCAGCCCGAAAATGTCCCGGCGTTGAAACAACGACGTTTAAAATTCAGTATTTATGCCTGTCAAGATGACAAATGTACATTTTAACAATCGTTATTATAGATACACAGACCGAGTATTTACCAGCCCGAAAATGTCCCGCCGGGAATTTATCAATGTAATTGATCGACAATGTCCCGCTTCATATGGGATTTTTAACATACGATGGAAATACTCGAATTAATAGGTAGGTTACTGCGAGAAATTATTCGATAAATTATCAAGAAGGTCTACTGGAGGAAAGAAAATGATAATAGTTGCGGAGTTCATGATTCTATTCCGCAAATTTGGTGTATCTCGCTTGAAACAAGCCAGAGAAATTTGGGAATGTTTAATTATCTGAATGATGGGAAAATTGTTATGACCATGAGAGTACTTTCACTGATGAGAATGAAGCAATTGCATTACACGATTCATTATTCAGATCTTGTTCAAAAAGTAGGCAGCAATGTTTTCCATTATAGTTTTGCATCTGGCAAGTATATGTAGTAGTAGATCTCACGATGCTAAATCGGGATTTACTCGAGCGTCATAGAGACCTATTGGGTTGCGAAGCTTAGATGATAAAAAGAAGAAAATGTTATATAATGTATACCTTTTCATCGGTGGGAGCAGCGGCTACAGATTTTAGAAAATATAAAAAAAAATATTGCATGGACATACTTGAACGCGTCAGATATTGATATCATCTATGTCCTACATATTTTTGAAAATGTATGTATATGTTAATCTGATTGTTTCCATGATGGGGGTGGTCGTACGTAAGGATGGAAAATGAAAAAAAAAATTTTTTTCTCGAGCGCGTCAGATTTTCTGAGGGGATGTTAAGTGAACCTAAAAAAAAAGCTCCTATATAATAATCTGACGGTTTGGATGTGACGCAGACTCGCGGCCGTTATTAGAATGTGGAAAAAAATTCGTCATTTCGAAATACTCAAGCGCGTCGGATTAAGATATATATGGTTCATCTTCACGCCCTGGACGTTGCAGTATAATCTGACGATTACCTGGAGGGATTCGCCTATTCTGCAAATTAAATTTTTTTTTTCATTTTTTTTTTATCATTGAACTTGATTAATTGAAAAGCTCAGGGGAAAGCATGCGAATAAAAGAATGTATAATTTTTTTTGTAGAATATTTGTATTCATAAGAAAATAATTATAAGCAATTAAATTATCAAAATTTTAAAACGTTGGATATTCGTTGTAAACAATATCATGCCACCAACGAGTGTGATCAACTGTCTTGGCATCATGGCAAAAAAAACAGAGTGGGGACTGAGTGAGAGAGCAATAGATAGAGAAAGAGTGAGAGAGAAATAAAAACGTGGACAGGGGAATATAGGCATCACGTAGCCGCAAACATTAAAGGTTATCGATGAATTTTTATTATATGGGATTGTGGAAATCGTCAGATTATATATTTTCTGCAATTCTTGAATTATTCCCTTCAGAATGAAAATAAAATTAGCCACGCTCGAGAATGTCGAGATGACGTTTTTTTTACAACTTTGTAGGCCTCGTCCTTCTTCAGGTCACTCTCGAATTGTCAGATTAGTGGAATAGACACGTTTCAGGGATGTAACTAACTCACCCTACCTTAATCTGACTCGCTCGAGAATTTCAGATCATTTTTTTTTACTAATCTGATCCTTTATCCTTGAAGGGCGGCCATATATATATAAGATGAATATGTTGAAGATGTAACAGAAGTAACAGAACGTACTCATGAGAAGCCATTCCTGACGTTTCTTTGACTCATTCAATTTTTGTCTCATCTCATACTGAACGCATATCAGTTGACCACTTCGTGAACTGACTACAAATAAACGTTAATTTGGCACTGGGATAGGCGACTTGATGAAGAGTTTGGAAATATTATTGAAACTATATCTGATTCACCAATTTGAAAATTCTTTAGTGATTTGGCAGATTTCGCTGTTCAACCTGATGCTTCGATTCGAAACCTCAGCATGAAATCAGATGAACTTTTCGAAAATGGCTCCAAAATCGGAGCCGAAACCTCGAACACAAAACTCTAGGCGCGGTTCAACCCGTATTCAACAACATCATACAACTGACCGCGGAATTGTATAAAACATGTATCGTCTCAGAGATTGCGATGTTTATTGACTGAGAACATTGTAGAAACGTAAAGATTGTTCTTCCTGGATGAGTTAAGCTGATTTTTTTCGAAAATTATCACCAATTATTTTGATTTTTGCCAGTTTTTATTATTTGAAAATCATTTATTTATTTTACCCTGTAATCAACTTGTGCTTGAATTCACAGTTGTCACATATATTCACATGTTGTTGCATTTTCTTGAATATGGCCAATATCTGGTATAATCTATTTCATACTTATAATTCATTCAACAAAATGATATTTTGATTATAGAGGGTAGTAAAAAATACCTTCAAATACTGTCGACCAGACTTTCGACAATTTTCGGAATTATTGATAAATCACATATCTTCCACTATTATCGGAGTAATCAGTAAGTGCGGAGACTTCAAATCTGCTCTTGATGTCTCGACCAAATATATGTCAAACCTAAAAACGAACTCAACCAGTATAGCAGCAATTACTGGAAAACATTTCCGAATAAATAAAGCGCTCGATAAAGCTTGTCCTCTGAAAATGGCTACAATTATTTCTGAAAGGTTTTCATTGCCACTCTCTCCGATCGATACAGTATCAGTAGAATCATCATCAAGTCATTATGATGGTGTCGTGAATGCCATTTCTCGTGAATTCGAATCGACTGAAAGCTTATTTTGTGGCAATAAACGACACCCAGGAAGCCAATGCCCAGCCTTAGGTACAATTTGTAGGAATTGTTGGATAAAGTTTGTTGAAGCAGGAGAGCGGAATCTAAAGCTGTAGTGGCTATCGCATAAACGCTTGCTTGCTTGTCATCTGCTAGGTCACCTATTTCTCTTAACGAAGCCACAGCATCAATCATAGTCGAAACTACAGGGGTAATTATTACCGAAAACACTTCAAGTTTCATTTCTAGTGCCTTTGTGTTTCGTTTTCGGAATGCGAAGAATTTCTCCCTACATAAAAATCAATATGGCTTCTTCGAACCAAGTGTCGCAAGTGGGGGAAAGCTGTATAGTTGATCTTGAGTTGATAAATCATGCATATCATGTAAATGTCGATTCATGTCGAACTGTTGATCATGGGCAATCTTGCTACATATTATAATCGGATATTATAATCTTGAATAATCTTAGCACTTAGAAAATGAAAGCATATCTTCTTGGGAGAACCTTCCGTTTCTAAATTCAATAGTCTGTTTCATTCATTCCAAGTAGTTCAAACAGACCACAGTCTGAGAAACCATTGTTCAATAAAAGGCTGTCACATCTAAACAAGCGGCATTCAATCGCTGGCCCCAAGACCCCATTTTGGAGACAATATTAGAGCATGTTAACGCAAGAAATAGGTGAAGTGCAACAGTTGAAGCTACTGAAGAAGCACATAATCATAAAATTCGTTAAAAAATCGTTGAATATCCAAACGGTTCTCGTTGGTTTTGGTCATTTGCTAAAGCTGTCGCAAAATTAATAATATTTTTATGCACCTGAAAACGAATAAGGCTTGCGGACCTGATGGAATTCCAGCTGTTGTTTTGAAAGCATGTGCCCCCGAATTGACACCAGTACTTTTCGAATTATTCAATCTTCCATATAACTTGGGGGTTTTTCTCAAGTCCTGGAGGACAGCAAGAGTTCAGCCAGTTCCTAAAAAGGAAAGAAAACTTTATCTTGTAATTACATGCATTGTTCTCTATCATTTACAAAGTCATGGAAAAAGCAATCACTATGAAGCTTATCAAATATCTAGAGAAATCAGGAATGATTGATGATCGTCAATACGGATTTCGGTATCAACGATCAACCAGTGACTTATTGGCTTATGTTTCTCATATTTGGCAGCATTCAATCGGAAATTCGGAAAAACGATAGCTGTTGCCCACTATATTTCAGAAGCCTTTGATCAAGTTTGGCATCGGGGTCTCCGTTCTAAACTACCATCTTACGGTTTGCCTCCTCAGTTGTGTGCTTTGTTGAAGAGTTTCTTGTGTGATAGGTCTCTGTAAGTGGTTGTTGATGGAGTATCATTTGATATTCTCCCAATAAATGTAGATGTTCCACAGGGTTCAGTTCTGGTACCCACTCTGTTTCTGCTTCATATCAATGATTTGCTCGAGAACACATCTTGTTCAGTACATAGTTTTGCGGACCACCCCAAGAGCCGCTTCAGAGGTCTTGCTCAACCTGCCCCCACTACACATATACATCCAAGCCGAAGCCAGGTCTGTCACGAGCAGGTTGCTTAGAGGACAAGCTCCCATAAGCAACATGCACGGGAGAGACTACAACAAGCTATATGAGGAGTTGGAAAACGACCCGGTTACAAGAATGCCATCAGATGGCATACTTACCAGATATAGCTTTGACAAAACTTTCAAGACAAGTATAACGGACAGGGATGCGTGGAAGCGGGGGCCTCCCATCAATGCGGAAATCGCTGTCTACACCGATGGCTCCAAAACGAATGAAGGTGCAGGAGCCGGCATTTACGGAACCAAGCCGAAGATGAAAATCTCATTGAGCTTGGGCAAATATGCGACGATATTTCAAGCGGAAATCGTTGCAATACACCATTGTGCACAAGAGCTAATAAGGCATGATTTTTCAGGAAAAAACATTGTCATATACTCAGATAGCCAAGCTGCAATAAAAGCAGTCAACTCAATGCAAGTTACCTCAAAACTTGTTTGGGACTGCATAGACGCCCTAAAAGAGCTGGGCAGTCAGAACAGACTGACCTTAGCCTGGGTACCAGCACATACAGGTTATAGAGGCAATGAAGAGGCCGATACACTAGCCCGAGAAGGAGCAAGTAAGGCCCTGAATGGCCCAGAACCATTTTGCGGTTTAGCAAAAGCTGTACTAAAAACAAACACTAAATCATGGATTCAGCAGAAGTCTCAAGATTGGTGGAACAATGCACCAGGAATGAGACAGGCCAAAGAGTTTATCAAACAACCGCTGCCAACATTCACAGACTATCTACTAGGCCAGAAGAGGAACACTACTGGAATAGTAGTAGGACTTCTCACAGGGCACTGTAGGCTCAATAAACATATGAGTACAATAGGCCTGGCAGAAGAAATGCTATGCAGGTTCTGTCAGGAAGGAGAGGAAACATCAGTACACATACTATGCCACTGCGAGGGCTTGTCAAGACAAAGGTTTCTAACGCTGGGAGAAGAAAAACCAAGAGCTCCCAAATTCATGGGAGTTCTAAGAACTAGCCTGTGGAGTCTCGTAAAGAAGACAGGGTTAGACAAAGAACTCTAAACGATCTCGAGGACAAACACAATAGATCTGTAAAGGTCGCGGTGTAAAGGCTCGTAGCACGAAAGTCCCTAACATATAATCTATATAATCTAATAGTTTTGCGGACGACAGTACTCTTCATAACAGTTTCTCTTCCAGAGTCCCCATACCAGCTCGAGAAACAAAAATTCAAAGAAACATTCACGTCAATAAAGTTAACGACGACTTGGTAAAAATAATAGAATGGGGTAACATGAACTTGGTGGAATTCAATGCTAGGAAAATCCAGGCAAGGAAAGCCGATCTATCATCATCTAGTATTCAGATGTCAGGAGTAACTATTCCTACGAAGTCAAGTATCTCGATTCTAGGAATTACAATCAGTGATATTCTCTCATGGGAAAACCATGTGAGATCGATCGCTAAAGGTGCTTCCCAGAAACTTGGATTTCTATTTCGTGCGAAGAAATTCTTCACTTCTCGTCAGCTTCTTATGATCTACAAGGCTCAGATACGACCTGTCATGGAATACAGTTCTCATGTGTGGAGTTCGGCACCAAAACATTCATTGAGGCTTCTCGATTCGATTCAGGGGAAGGCAATTCGTCTTGTTGGTGATTCTTCGCTCACAGGCTCGCTCACTTCATTGGAACATCGTAGTAGGGTCGGAGACTTGTCTCTCTTCTATAGATATTTTCACGATCGGTTCTCTTCTGAGTTGTTATCAATCGTTCCACCCTTGGCAATATCTACACGGATGACCTGACGAGTACATAATTCCCACCCCTTTGTTGTGAACTTTGAGACCTGTCGAACCTCTCTTGCTTAGGGATCTTTTTTCAATAGAACAGCTGAGCTTTGGAACTCCTTGCCGGAAGAGGTTTTTCCTGAAGCTTACAAACTTCAAAAATTCAAAGTGAGTGTTAATTCGTATCTACTGTCCCTTGATTCACGCGATGTTCTTTGAACATTAAAAGGGCTTTCATTTCGTGTAAATCTCCATATAAAAAAGCATACTTGTTAGAACCACAAAGTACTGCGCCACATCCCTGTGGCGCAACTATTCAACAAAATTGAATGGATTTGAAAAAACAGTAGAAATGGGAATACAGAATATTGTTTTATCGAACAGCTGATGACGGATTTTTCATACTTGAATCGTTCGATACAAATCAATCAATGAGAAAAATCCATCTCGAAACCAAATTACAACACATCTCCTGTGCGAGAAGACGATTTCTTCGGTATATATGGCGTCACATAACCTAGGACGACTTAGGGTATATGATACAGTTCGAAAGAAAACATTAATTTTTGGAAGTCATCTGGATTTTTTTGGGAAATGAGAGGGTAGTGTACGTCTTATTTCAACGGTGACAGCGTGAATTCGGACAGAAACTGTACTCTGAAAAAAAAAATATGGGTTGAAAATTCGATTCCCAGGAGATTTTTATAGTTTGGTGGTTTCATTTACTTGATCCAATAAATAATAATAAACGAAGACTGTACCGCTAATTTTTTAGGAGACATGGTCTCCTCTACTGTTGAATGGAAAACCCCTCATAACTTGCAAAAACCATTCAGTCGAAATATATACAAAAGTTATTCTTCAAAGTATGTAACATTTCAGAAACGCATTACATGTCAGATAGACGTCAAAGTGAATTGAAACTTTCATAGAAGTTGAATAATTTTAACTGAAGAACAGATTGTCAAAAGGGGCCTTCTGTGCACTTCATGAATCTGGTAACGTAACGTCATATTTCGTGCCCACCCGATGGCAGTTTTGTACGTTCTAGGCTTCAAAAAGAAGTATCATAGTGTCAAACTTAACTGTAAGGGGTTAACTTTCTATAAGGGTATACCTTTCTATGAGGTGGCATATTCACACAAAGTTCATGTAGGTACTAATGATTCTATTGGTGAAAGAAAGATCCCGCTAGAATTCATGCACCAGTGTTTTTATGCATCTTGATTAAGATATTCCACCCACCAGATTTGATCCCACCGAAACGGTAGAAAAAATTATGTCTCGACAGCATATTCAACAGCCCCATACACCGTTTGGCCACCACCGATATTAAAAATTTCGCCAAATAATTATGATTTTTTATCTATTCCCCATTCACCGCTCCCACGTTTCTGGTTACCATCATCATCTGAAAAAGAATGCATGAACAGGAAATCTTTTTAATGAAACCGTTGAAATTATATAGGTACTAAAGTTGTCAGCTGCGGTACACCGGCAGCTATAGGCGAAGCATAGAGAGTAGAGTACAATTACTACATTCACAAATTATATGAGGTTTATAGCAATAGCCATATTGTACAGATATTTTATTTATGCCAGTTTGACGAGTAGTCATTGGAGAAAAATGTGATCAGATGACAAAATAGTTAAGGCTTTCGCGGCCGAGGTTTTCCGTATCACTACTTTTATTCGGGATTGAAGGCCTTCGTTTCTTGGAATTTCTTCCTGACGTTTCGCTGGCTCGAGTGGCTAGCTTCTTCAGAGGCTCATTCATCTTGAAATTCACTCCGATGACTGGAGATTTTTTTTTTCGCAAGTTGTATTTATGCCGATTCAGGTAGTTTGCGGTGCTAATTATTCCATTCAGATTAGGGAAATTGTCATTAATATTGATTACCTTGTTTACCTCATCTGGGTTCGGAGAATAATCATCATTATTATCTAAATAACTACCTGCAGTTATTATCGATTTTCTTAAAATGGGATTCCATATTCGGTTGAGGTTGACAGCTTCTTCTTTTCTGTTGAAATTATCCGTGTGTGTTCCGCCACAGCCGACTTGTCAGTTTGCCCTAGCCTGCAGTTCCTTTGATGCTCTTTGAGCCTTGTTCCCATGGATCTTTTGGTGGTACCGATGTATACCTTCCCACAGGTGCACGGTATGCGATGAACACTTGCTGCAGACAGTGGATCTCTTTTGACTTTAGCCGATCTGAGGCTCTGTTGAATCTTCTTTGTGGGTTTAAATACAGTTTTTATGTTGTATTTACCCAGGAGTTTTTCAATTCTGTCTGTGACCCTTGGGATGTATGGCAAATATGCATGTGCAACTATCTGAACGTCCTCCCTGTTTCGAACAGTGGAATTCTTCAGTTTCATGGCCCTGTTGATCTCGGGTACACTGTATCCATTCGACCTCAAGGTCATTTGAAGATGTTCCAGTTCTTCCCCCAGATGTTCTGATTCGCATATTCTTCGAGCACGTTCGTTCGTTCGAGCACATCGTTCGATCAGTACATCCAGGAATGCTATTCGTTGGTCCTGTTCAGTCTCCATGGTGATCTTAATACTGGGGTGTTGAGCGTTCAAGTGGTCGAGAAAAAGTTTTAGAGCGTCCCTACCATGTTTCCAGACGACGAATTCCATGGGAACATTCCATTCCATGGGAACAAGGCTAAAGGAACATGAGAGAAACTGCAGACTAGGGCAAACTGACAAGTCGGCTGTCTCGGAACACGCACTTAGTGAGGGTAACCACAGGATTCTCTTTGAAAATGCAAAACTGATTGCACCCAACCAGGGATACCATAGCCGACTGGTACGGGAGGCAATAGAAATCCACAAACACACGGATAATTTCAACAGAAAAGAAGAAGCTGTCAACCTCAACCGAATATGGACTCCCATTTTAAGAAAATCGATAATAACTGCAGGTAGTTCTTCAGATAATAATGATGATTATTCTCCGAACCCAGATGAGGTAAACAAGGTAATCAATATTAATGACAATTACCCTAATCCGAATGGAATAATTAGCACCGCAAACTACCTGAATCGGTATAAATACAACTTGCGAAAAAAAAAATCTCCAGTCATCGGAGTGAATTTCAAGATGAATGAGCCTTGAAGAAGCTAGCCACTCGAGCCAGCGAAACGTCAGGAAGAAATTCCAAAAAACGACGGCCTCCAAACCCGAATAAAAGTAGTGATACTGTGATCAAATGCTTCATAAATTTCGTCCGTTACGTTTTCAATTATTTATCATTGCTGAGGTGTCATATATGCAAAACGTAAACTAGTGTCACTAGTTGCAGTTTTCATTTCGAGGTGCTGGATGAACTCTGGATATTTTTCTAATTTCCAAATACTACCTTCAAGTTATACAGTTATATTAGAGTTCCATCAGATCTACAGGGTTTAATGGAATATTATTTGTTTTGATCAGACGAGTACAGGCCTTCGTTGTTAAAATATCTTCCACATATTTCATTTTTCTATCTCACAGCAATGCTGTGAGCATGTCGTTGCATCCTTCATGTCGATATTCCCACAATGAATGTGTTAGAATGGGTTAGGTTAGTTAGGTTAGGTTGGGCTAATGGAACATTGCATAATATTCGGTGGATTTTGCAACAGGCATCATTCGGGTATTTTTGGAGAATGTGGGTGTTACGAAACGTGGGTAGAACGCAACGCACCCCGAATGAAGAGCTAAAGAGCTACAGGATGCCGACTTTCGTGAACCTAGACAATGAAAGTTATTTCGAATGAACCTGCTGGAACCATTAACTTGCTTGGAGATCGAATACGATGGACCCTAATTATGGATCTCTGTGAGTTTGATATAACCGACTGTAAACAAGTTCCATACTCTCAATCTCCTGCTGAAGGGTAAACAAAGACTACCGATGACCGTTACCCCGTCATCAACGATTTATCCCCAAGAACGCATTTTATGTATGAGAATTTCCGCCAGCCATATGTCATATGCGCCTTTGGGAAATGGCCCTTTGAAATTGCCCACTGACCTCAAACTTGGTCTTTCCATACGGAGTGACGTTGTTACAAAAACATACGAGTCAAACAGCCCGGGGCTTTTCCCATTATTTCAGAATCCCTTTGATTAGTCGTTGAAAGAGCCATGGGGAGAGCAAATAGGAAAAATATTGACATCTGGTGTAGTTAGTGAATGATTAACCTGAGGGGATATTTGAACAATCGATTTCAATGTATATAGTCGAACTTTCAGTTCTTCCTCGGTGAACACTATATATCGTGTTAAAATATATATTGTTACGTTTTTGTCTCTGGGTTCGAAAATAGGTGACAATTGGTACGGCAAAATCAAACAACTCCATTGTAATAAGCTCAACAAATCACTAAACAGCTAATTCACTACTGCATAAATCACTCGAATAAATATTACTGTTTCGCCTATTTATTCACTTGATCGCTGTCTGTAATCAACTAACGCCATACTGCTCAATTTCAAGTTCTTTTTTGCTAGACATAGTTTATAGAATAATATATTACAACAACTAGCACTGTTGTAATAAGACAATTAAAACAGAACATTAATTAAAATATCATTTTTTTTTGGACTGAGGTGGCCTTTACTTGATGGAAATCCATAGTTATTACGCTATAAGGTAGACACGATTAAATTTCCACAAAATTTATTGTCTTCGCGACATGTTTCGGTACACTGTACCTTTATCAAGCGAATGTATTTAAACACTAAATTATTCTTCGCTAAAAGCTCCTTAAATATATCAGGGCCTACTCTAATTATCTATGATTCCTAGAATAATACCATTGACAATGATGATGATTCCTAACTGATGCTGATAACTGATACTGATTCCTAATAATAATTATGATATCGGACCATAGTTACTGCTTATTGATTGAATAAGTTCAATAGTTCCCCTTTGTTGAACTTATTCAATCAATAAGCAGTAACTATGGTCCGATATCATAATTATTATTAGGAATCAGTATCAGTTATCAGCATCAGTTAGGAATCATCATCATTGTCAATGGTATTATTCTAGGAATCATAGATAATTAGAGTAGGCCCTGATATATTTAAGGAGCTTTTAGCGAAGAATAATTTAGTGTTTAAATACATTCGCTTGATAAAGGTACAGTGTACCGAAACATGTCGCGAAGACAATAAATTTTGTGGAAATTTAATCGTGTCTACCTTATAGCGTAATAAAATATCATTATTATTTCGAAAGGAATTGTGAAAATCGGAAATGGGAAGGAACTTTTTTTTCTCCTAACAAGTCATGGAGACCATGGAAGTGAGGTCAATGATCGGATTGAAAATATAGTTGACAATTGGCAAGTGATGACAGTTTCCTGTGACCTTGTTGTCAACATACAACGAAATGAGAGTGAAATCAACAACTACTCATGGGTAAAAACGTATTGTTATCATTCACTAAAGGGGGACGACCTTATAAATAGGAATGAATTATTCTCACACTGTCTATGTCTGTTATTCATTGAATTTGGTTCTTTGAAAATTTGTGCCATTTCAATGTTCTTATTTCGAGATTAGATTCATGCTCCAAGATAGACACATCATTATCAGAATTGTGATCTGATGTAATGATATGCTGAACTGGATAACAAAGTTTTTTTGAATTTCTAATATCACTCTTGTGGGAACATATTCATCTTCAAACTTTCATTTGGTTCGGCAAATATTCTCTTTCTCATATTGTGCGCATGAGATGCAACATACAACATTTGAATGACCTAATACAAGATCAGTATCTTTCAATTTTGAAGAAAAATGAGTACAATTTGGCTTTCGGAAGCTAATTTTATGTTCGGAGTTTTTGATAAAATACCGTTGAATTTATGATCAATCGAATGTATGGTAAAGAGAGGTGAACAATTGAGAGAGTGTTATGATTCAATGAGTTTTTGTTTAAATTACTAGTTGAAGTATCATTACTCAAGTGCGACCTGTTGCACATGTGTTTATGCAGAAGTCTCCTTGGGTATTTACTAGAACTAGGTCGATTATATCTGTTCTTATTGATGGTAAGATTCGAAATGTAAACATTTTCCTGATGCACCAGGTTCACCAACTAGTGATTTATGAATGTTCTACCCTCTGTCGTGAGAGTTGTAAAGAAGTAAAAATTCTTTCACGTTCATCCTGAGGAGCACTTAATATTATGCCATCAATATATTTTTTTAAATATGGTATATCAGAATGAACTCTGCCTAAACAGTCCTTAATAAGGTCATCCATGACATACTGAGCTATTATGGATGATACTTGGCTGCCCATTGGCAGCATCCATCTGAATATAAAGATCTCCTTGCCATAAGTATACTTCCAACCCTTTCGAAAATTTTAGAAAGGGCAATTGAAGTCCAACTTGAAACTCATATCGATCATCACTCCCTTTTATCCGATATTCAATCAGGTTTCCGTGCCCTTCTTCATATTGTAGGCGACATAATTAAATCGAGAGATCTGGGGATGTGTACAGTATCAGTACTCTTGGATTTTAGTTGTGCATTTGACACTATCAATTATAAATCAATGTTGGCTATTTTGCATTATCTAGGCTTATCGATAGCGACAGTTGAGTTGTTAAAGGCATATTTACATGGTCGTAAACAAATGGTATGTATCGACAATATCAGTTCGACAACTTCGAACCTCAAATCTGGTGTCACGCAGGGTTCAATTTTAGGACCGCTTCTGTTCTCTCTATATGCTTCGACAATTCTGAAATCTCTTGAACATTGCTCTGCTCACTGCTATGCTGACGATACACAGATTCATTACAGTTTTGATCCAGAGAATATGGAAACGGCCTGTAGTCTCATTAACAGAGATCTACACAACTTTTTACAAAAAGCATCAGACCCACTGTCTTCTGATAAATCCTAGTAAGTCGAACGTCATTATATTTGGACCAAAAAACAAATAACCTGCTCTTCAAAATGTCAGAATTACTATTAATGGTGACCAAGTAGCTCTTGTAGAGCACACAAGAAATGTTGGTGGGGATATAGACTGTAATTTAAGATTCGAAAATCACATATAAATAAACTCGTTCAGAAATCTTATCTTCCTTTGAAAACGTTATATGGAGCCAGGCATTTTCTGACAACGAATATAAAACTGATTTTGTGTGAGTCGCTAGTCTTGTCCATTTTCAATTTCGCCGACTGCGTTTACGGTCCTGATTTGTTACGAAAAACCTCTTCGAAAGTACGAAAAGTTCAGAATCCTTGTTTGAGGCTTGTATACAGTGTTCGTAGACGGGAGAGAAACAAATTAATTTCTGCTGGGTGGTTGAGTATGGAAAAGAGAAGATTATTTCATTCTGCTTGTTTATTTCATAAAATCATATGTACCAAAAAACCCTCATATTTACACCGTAAAATTACATTTCGTTCTGATATTCATAATGTGAACATAAGATTTAGGGGTACACTGACGCCACCTAAGTTCAGAACTCATATCAAATATGCGCAATATTCAACTCCTTACCTCTAGAACTCAAAAGTCTATCGTTAACAAATTTCAAATCAAAATACAAAAAATATCTAATTGACCAATGTGGATTGTCTTCCATTGTTTTTTTTCTCCTCTTGATACCTGAAATATTCATCTATGCAGGGATATGTAGCGATCATACGACGGCGTAATAGCGCCACCACAATTCATTTTTTTTTGAAAATGACAAAATTTTGAGATTATTTCTCAAAATTTTGAGTTTTTTCCCAAAATTTTGAGATTATTTCTCAAAATTTTGAGATTTTTTCTCAAAATTTTGAGATTTTTTGTTTACATTTTGATCCATTACCATGGCATGTATTCAGTTACAATAATCACATAAAAGTATGAAAGTATGAGCATTTGAAAGATGAGCGTCTGCGGCCTATGTAATAGAACAGAAGAAGGTATAGATTGAGTCAATTTATTAGTGGAGCCACTACAAATTTACAACCCTACTCATTGAATATCATCTAAAGCCGTAAAGCGTCAAAGTCGAGGCAACCTACGAACAGTCAAAAGTACGAACATCAACGCGTCGACGGTTTTTGAAGGTATTCTGTTCGATAATAATATCCAAGAGACCTACCTAGTCACCCATTAAATGGAGAAAGAATTGGAGAATTATTTGATTCTGAAAGAAATTCCCGAGGGGACCATAGAATTAATGAAGGCTGAGAAAGTTAGTATATACTAATATGGGTCGACATAACCTAATTCTAATTAATTTCGACAATGAAGCATCGTATATTTTTATAGCTATCATAGTTGTGCCTTTATGGTACGTGATGGATTAAATCATATTGTGAAAATTGTATATGATATGTATCTCCGAAATAAATATTATTATTCAAATTAAAATTTGTTCACAAAACAAGTTACGACAAGCTCTTGATTTGTCCTGCCGGAGCCGGCGTAACTGCTACAAGTTTTGGATAAATGTATCAACACAATGAGTTATATGATACTACACACAGAACAAAAATTGTCTTTATGAAATATTAAAATAGGTATAGGTACTTGAAATGATAATTATAATAAAAATAATATTACCCCTTATTAACTAGTATAACCAAAGGCAGAACCTGTGCAGGTAGATGCGGGCGATTAACTGATTTTCTGATCCTACACACAGAACAAAAATCGTGCATATAAAATATTAAAATAGATATAGGTATTTGAAATAATACTTATAATAAGAATAATAATACCCCTTATTATCTAGTGTACCCAAAGGTTGAACCTGTGCTGGTAGAGCCCTTGAGCTGCCGGCGATTAACTGATTTTTCGTGACGTATTCACTTCTCAACTGTAGGAAAACGTACATTACCAGCACGGGTATTTGGTGCGCACTCCAGGCAATCTTTAGACTTCGGAGCTGGCATCTAACTTCATCCTTGCTTTACAACAGGGTATGCAGTTGCCTATTTGAGGAAAATGCTCTCGCACCAGAGAGTCGTTAATATACTGCTGGGCCATCGGATTAGGGTATCCAAATTATCATGATCGATGTGTGAAAGAACTATATTGTTACGAAATCTTCTAGCGCCGGCCCAGTCGCTCGTGAACGCAAAATAATATGAGGGATCGGAGAGAGGACGTTATTTTCCAAGAAATCCCTATTTGCGCAGAGAATTCGATACACATCATCGGAACCTCTCTGGAAGATTCTCCATAGGCGTACGCAAGTATAAGAAGGGAGACACTTCATTGCGACGGTAGAGAGTAAATCAGAGTTTCTCGTAGAGAGAGCTTTGGTATTGCTAAGTGCAGAAGTCGAAGTGTAGAGGGTTTTAGTACAGAGCGTTGGATAGTTATCCGAGCAGTTTGAGTGATTAAATTGTATTGTACTGTGATAAAGAGTTGTAATAAAAGTAGTGAAGTGTTGTTTTGAGTTTCAATAAACGAACTCAAGGAAATATCGTAACAATATGTTTGGTGTGTACAAGGTATTCTTATACATACCTTGACACCTACCTAAAGCCGGAATGAGAGATGATGGAAAAAAACTTGGGGTGCTTCATTTTTATATATACAACAGTATCAAAACATTTTCCTCTATTTTAATTATAGGCACAACTGTCAGAAATTGTTAATCATAATATTGAAAATGAGTCCGTCTTATTCTGTGGATAAAAAACTGATTTAATATTTTTTTTTAGATTTCTATGGAGACAATCAAACTAATGGAGCCTGAAGCTTTGGAAAAATTCATCAGGAAAATAGGTGATCGTCTAGCTATCTTGGATTATTGTACAAGGGAAATGGGATCCAGAAACAAAAGAAAAGGTAGCCTCCTAGAGAAACTCAGATCTAAACTGAAAAATAAAAAAGAAGATACCCAAACGGAATCCGTAAAAATGGCCAAAAATAAAATTTTTCCTGCTACAAAATCGACAAGAATGATTGATAGTGGTTGGCTGAATTTTGAAAAAGGCCGACTAATACAAGTGAGAGTTAAACAAGGCGGAGGTACACGAAAAATTTCCATTAAGAAAGACGCCACCAAAGATGAAATATTAACGATTGGAAAACAATTATTTTTCGTCGATGGTATATCCCAAAAAGGTGCGGAGTCAGAATTCGATTTCACATTATGTGATTTTCAATTCAAAGAAGTCGCATCCAAAAGTACTGTTGCTGAAATGTATACAATTACAGGATTTACTAACCTTCGATTTTATGTAACAACTTATAAAATAAAAAAACAGCTGAAGCTTCGGTGGTATCTAACTTCATCGCAACATCTCAAGGACCAGAGGATGATGAAGATGTTATGAGAAATGAATGTGTCATCGAACAACACGAGGAAGAATTTGCTGAGATTTTTACACCGGAAGAGACTGAAACTCTGGCTTTACCTATAGAATTTCGATTGGACAAATCAATGTATACATTATCAGATAGCGATAATGAAGAAGGAACTGATACTGATGAAGTCAATCATGATCGCCAAGGATTTACACAAATAATTGACCTCCCTATTGAAGATACCACAAGTGGTGTTAACTTAGACCGTATTTTTGATTATAGTGTAATCACAAACGAAGTGCCTGAGAACATTTTCAATGCTAGTGAAGATAATCTATCAGCACTCGTTATTTTACACAGAGGCAACTTGTTAGAAGAACTGATCGTGCAATTCATTCCATTACAAGTAGAATCGAAGCTACAGTTAGAAATATATGTGCCTAATGGTGAACAAGAAAAAGTAGCAGATATTGGAGGTGTTTTTCGGGACGTTTTGTCAGAATTCTGGGAGGAATTCATCAATAAATTAACAGTTGGAACCTATGCTAGGGTTCCTATTCTCAGACATGATTATGATGCAATAAGGTGGACTGCAGTAGCTAAAATATTAGCAAAAGGACTTTTGGAGGAAAACTATTTACCCGTACAACTATCAAAAGCTTTCATCGAGTGTTCCATCTTTGGCGAAGTCAAGTCTAACATTATAGATGATTTTTTGAAGTATGTATCAACAATGGATTCAGAAATAATTTCGGGTGCTATGCAAAACTTTCATGAAGTGAACTACTCGGAACTTCTCGAATGTCTAGACAATTTAGATTGCAAATGGCAACCAAAACAAGACAATATTAAAAAGTTGATCGAAGACTTGGCACATAAAGAAATAATACAGAAACCAATGTTTATAATAAGTCATTGAAATTCAATTCTGAGAAATATAGTTTCCCTCAAACAACTGGAGGAAATATATGAGAATCAAAAAAATCTCCCAAAAAATATTTTGAAAATTCTAGATTTTGGGCAGGATATGAAGGAAGCAGCAAAAAAACGGCTGGATATCTGAAAAGATTCATCAGAGAAGGAGATGATAAGCTGTTATCAAACTTCTTGAGATATACTACCGGGGCAAATATAATTGTAGGAAAACGGATCGAAATTTCATTTGTAGAAACTGTAAGTTCTTTCAGTAGAACGCCTGTAGCTCATACATGCAGTTGTTCTTTGGTATTGTCTGATAATTATGAATCATATCCGGACTTTAGAAACGAGTTTCAATGTGTTCTCAACTCGAACATTTGGGTGATGGATATAGTTCAATTGGATTTCCTTTGTCGATGTATTTTGAAGAAAGCATTTCTTGTCAACTATTTTTAATTTCTCTTCCTTCTGGGATCATTTGTGTGTTCAGGACATGTGAAAATGAAGATAACTAAGTTCCTATATTATATATTGTTATCATCTTTCAAGTTTTTGAGTTTGACAGAATGTTTAATTGGGTTATATTCGAAATTTGAAATGATGAGTCCATTTCCCTGATTATCGTCATCAATAAACCCGAAGAAGATGTTATGTTTGTTTCTTTCAATGTAAATTACCGGCTTCGATGGTGTTTGCCAAATTACTACAGATACATAGTCAAAGAAGAGTGGGTAAAAATCAAATATAAATTATATTAAACTGTTCGAACTCACCAACTTCAAAATAATAAACTTCTCAGATGGATATAGGAAAGTAGGCTTTCACGGCTGACATTAATATTCTGGTTCATTTGCGGGCATTGTTGTGGTCTGCTTTGGTCCAAATCTCCAAACGTTTCAACTGCAATCGCGGCAGTATCAACTTCGACCACGCCACTGAAGATGTCTGCCATGGTTGGTGACACGTTTGGAGACTCTGAGCAAAGAAAACCAGTTATATCTGGAAACTACAACAATTTTCCGATCATATAATTTTTCTTCTCCTAAAGATGCTAACTTTGTTAGCGAAACGCGCGTCGAGTGCAGAAATATCAGTTTGGTGTTAGGGTAATTGATCTCTAGGAAAAGTTTCAATAATATTATAGCTTTGTAAAGTGAGAATACCCGTTAGGCTGAATTCAGACAGATCCGAAATTCAATCGTTCGACGATCCGAAAGCTTTCTCATTAGTCTAAATTTAAATTTAGACCAATCAGAAACATATCGGATCGTCGCGTCGTACGATCGGATTTCGGATCTGTCTGATTCCAGCCTTATTTGTTATATTAGCTATTAATGAAGTAACCAATGCAATTACCATGTACTTTCTGCATTTTCGAAAAAATATTACTGGAATTAACCTGTAGATATGAAATTAAAAAACACTTATGTTCATAGGACCTTATATTCATGAAATTAGAATGAGCTGAGGAATTGTCTTCTTTAATATCTACATTTAGGAACACAAGCAGAATGGTAGTTTGGAAAAAAATTGTAGATATATTAACATCAATTTACTCAAATGAAAAATGAATAAAGAAGAGTAGGTACAAAAATGTATTTATACTGTCCGTTCAATATAACACAAGCCAAGTCATCTTGCTTAAAAAAAATATGTGAAAGATAGGCTATAAATACGATTTCTGATCGCATTATTGAATATTATTCTATATCAACCTATTTATTTCTTCCCTCAATGCCAAGTATAATTCAACGCCCTTATATGGATCCTCCTGTACAGTATATCCCTTTTCTTCCATGATAATTTTACACAAACCGTGAACATCTACATCACAGGGAAATTCTAAGTATTTACATTCATCTTGACAAAGTCTTATCCCATATTGGGAAATTAAAATCGAATAATCTCTCGTTCCATACAACTCTGGCAGTTCAAACATGATGAATGGTCTACCTTTGGGAGTAACAGATGATTTTTTTCCTGTGATACGATGAGTGTTCCATTCTAAACAAACTTGATCAAGATCCCTCTGAAAAAAATATAAACATTCGATACTGAAAGGAAAAGTATTTGTGTTTATAACATATCAGTTGTGGATACAATGTTGTATTGCACTTCATGTTTTATTATCATACAAAATACTCAAAAAATCAACACTCGAGCTGCGCTGTTATGTTCCTTTTCTTTCGTGTTTTATACGGCTTATGAGATATCAATGAAATCAAAAACTTTATTGGCGCAGAGAAACCCTAGAATGGGTTTTTGTGGAACGAATTCGCATAGCTATTTATAAGAAAGTTTCAAAAAGAGCGTTTGAATAAGTCATTGAATCCTCACCTGAATGATATCCATGAAGACAAACTGTATTAATGACTTGTCAATGAATGATCCGCTGAAAAAACCGTTATCTTTGAGACTCTGGAATAAATTCATCCAAACCTGAGCTGAATGCTTTCTCAATATACACCACCAACATTCTATCCTCTGGTTCGAGGTACTCTTTCCATAAATGAACAATATACTTTTCAAAACTTCTTTGTTGACCAAAAAAAGTTTGTATTTGTTCTATGTAACCATGTTCAGTACCCATATCTGTTCGAATCATTTTTGGACACCCCCCTAAAGACTCCACCGTATCCATGAAGTAACCCCCAATAACTGCTGGATCATTGTTTGTGAATGCTGATTTGAGCCATAACACTTGTCGAGAAAATCCATCAATGCAGCCGTTGATAGCTATTCCATATGGCTTCAGTTTGTCATATGATTCGATGTGCCACAAGAAATTAGGCCCTTTGCTGAAATATTCTCTTCTTCGCAATCTGTTTCTCCTACGTGAAGTGATTCCTTCATGATCAAGAATATTTAGAGCCAGGCGAACAGAGTCTTGTTGCACTAGAAGTCCATTTTGTAGGCATTTCAAATGCATCCACTTATATCCATGCAATTGTCCCGAATTATCAATTTCTTTATTGAGAAACGAAAGTAGCTCATCATCGTTTGTATGAAATTTCCTTCTATATAATCCCATTGATTTCAATCGTCTTTGTAATGTTCTTCTGCTGATGATTGTGTTATGTGCTAAATGCAAACACTCTAAGATTTCAACGTAATTCAAACCCAGGAAGAAATAACGCTCTATAAGTTCATTGATACTCTCCATATCGGATATCACCTATAACTAACACAAAGCACAACTATTTCAAAACTGGATACATACATAACAACATGACATTGCAATTGTAAGTTCTCTGAAAGAGTTTCAATATTTTGTGAATTAATCCTAAAATTTTGACAAATAACCCCAAAATTTTGAGAAAAAATCTCAAAATTTTGAGAAATAATCTCAAAATTTTGGGAAAAAATCTAAAAATTTTGAGAAATAATCTTAAAATTTTGTGATTTTCGAAAAAAAAATTTATGAATTGTGGTGGCGCTATTACGCCGTCGTACGATCATGATATGCTGATAATATCGACAAGATCAGGGCAGCATTTTTGGGGTTGAGTGGAAGAACAGTTCAGTGGAGATTTTATCACCAAATGAACTGAACTCCGCCCTTTTTTCCCTTGTATTTATCGTTATGCTCATAAATGTAAAATTAGAAATTTCAAGAGAGAAATAAGGTCGATTGTTATTATTATTATTATTATTATTATAATACCCAGGCATTGTTTATACATATTGTTTCCGTAGCTGAATACCGTTGTGTCAGAGAAAATGAATTATCTTAAAAAATATTGTTTGAGAAATTTTGCAATGTGAAGATATGTCTGGTGATACTATATTCAGTTAACTCCAATCTCCAATGTAATATTATTAAATGATGATACAACATCTGAACTGATAATTTTGTTATCGAAAGGAAGTTGAAATTACAGTTCATGTTGGAAGTCGGATGTTTAACGCAAGCATTTCTCTCAAACCTATTTTTTGAACATATATTACGTTGCAAGGAAAATTATCATCTAATTTGAATTGAGAGATGTTACATCCCATATATTTTGGACGATGATCACTAATTCGAAGTTGAATGTCACGCACGACAAATTGATTCACAGGTGTCCAACATTCAATATACTCGAATGACAGACACAGCCAATATAATCCAAGAACAAGCAGTTCAATTAACTCACGCTGACCCTCATTCATCACCTTGACCGGTGATCTCTGAAAACCAACTTGAGCGGCGTACTTCTCCTTCCCATTTTCAGATTTCAGCTTGATATTGGGTGGTCTTTGTTTCAGGCCCCTCTATATACCTGCTGCAACAAATGACAACGTTCAAAACGCCTTCACCTTCGTCTCGCTCAGATATACTGGGATAGTGAGATGATAATTATGCAAATGTTGAATATAGAGAAGTTTTTTGATGAAAGGAGGAAAGAATATATCTGAAATATAAAACTTTGGATTTTATTCAGGAATAGCAGAAAATGTGCAAGTGTACTCTAATAACATATTTCCGGTAAAAACACTTGACATAGTCAGTGGGCATACTTGAAGACTGGCGTTAAATCAAATCATCTTTCGAACAATCTGTTCAGGCCAGTCTCAAATTACCTACACAGTAGGTTTCGGCTGGCACCTGTCAGAAAACAACTACTCCCCTGGCTAATACCACGAAGGGCATTGAATTATATCCGACAAGGTGCCAGTGAAGGTTTCTTCACAGAAGTAAATCCTGCATTTGCTTTCGTCGATACAAATGAAGGAATTGATCTTCAATTATAGGGACGGACTCACTTGCAGACCGGTTTCGGGCTATTTGGCCACTCGTCAGTGTAAGGCATTGCCATCATCAACATAAAGTCGATGATTTCCCATAATTAAAAATCAACACCCTTCACGAGTATCAAGCCCCGGCCAAAGCTGATGCGAACAACGAAGTTAATACGCCATCTACCAATGGACGAGGTATTCCAAAAGCAAACTGAATTTGCCCATTCCTCCTGCGAGGAAAATGTAAAAACACTTGACATAGTCAGTGGGCATACTTGAAGACTGGCGTTAAATCAAATCATCTTTCGAATAACTTCGTTGTTCGCATCAGCTTTGGCCGGGGCTTGATACTCGTGAAGGGTGTTGATTTTTAATTATGGAAAATAATGGACTTTATGTTGATGATGGCACTGCCTTGCACTGACGAGTGGCCAAATAGCCCGAAACCGGTCTGCAAGTGTGTCCGTCCCTATAATTGAAGATCAATTCCTTCATTTGTATCGACGAAAGCAAATGCAGGATTTACTTCTGTGAAGAAACCTGCACTGGCACCTTGTCGGATATAATTCAATGCCCTTCGTGGTATTAGCCAGGGGAGTAGTTGTTTTCTGACAGGTGCCAGCCGAAACCTACTGTGTAGGTAATTTGAGACTGGCCTGAACAGATTGTTCGAAAGATGATTTGATATTTCCAGTATTTCGATAGGGGTTATTGTCATCATCAGGGAGCTACAAAGTACAATAACTCGGGAAATGAATATGGAACATGATTTTTCATGTAATCATGCCAATGAGAATATCCGCTGAAAGAATTGATGTAACAAAGGAGTCGGTTGACATATACTATAAAACTCAAAAACTATACGCACCAATACAATATTTTTGAATAATGATTTCATTTGTGAAAATCGTACAGGCAACTGTATATTATTTGTTTAATATCGTTATTCAAAAGTAACGGCCAATTCCATTAAGTTTCTGAAATAGCAAGGGTTTGTACCATCCTTCCTAAAGGGTTGAAGTTGCAGTATTGAAAATCTTATCAAATGACATCTCCCTTGACCAATGATATTACTTGTACGACCGATTTTTTTTTTCAAATGAACCTGGAACCAGATATTTCATCTCTCACAAGAAACAGTTTCAATGGATTCAATTGAACTATAGATGAGTTAAAGTCAAATTATCATATGTACATAACGTCCTCAATTTCAGTTTCAGATAGTTTCAAAATGAATTTTTTTTAGAGAATCAACCATGAGTTCGAATGAATTCCGCAAAATTTTTTAGTCGCGATATTTTCAGAAAATTGGTAACTTGAAAAAATCAGCACCTTCGACAGTTTTAACTTAAATATTCTGGAATCAGCCACTCTCATATAAGAACAAAATTATTGATGATACAAAAATATACTCCACAATTACACTCTCATTCAAGCATGTTGTCTTTACAAACTGCTTTCGTTGATTTTCAAATCATCTGGTAATACTATATCACATTTCTATATATGATGATAGATTCATTTGATGTATCTGTGCGATTACTTCCAGAAATCATCTTAGCCATAAGACCCAGATTTAAAGATTGACACCAGAGAACATTATTAATACGAGTTTGGGTTTTCTTATACTTCTTTACTATTCCTCCTGTATGGATTTCGGAATAATTGGATGTTTCTTCGAATTGTGGTGAGGTTAAATCGATAACTCAGATCTCTCTGTAGGTTCCTCTCAACCACACAACTCCAACATTTCGAGTCAACTTCGAACCACTATTGCAGCTCGCTTTCCTGCGTTCATCAAGTAATACAAAGATCGCGAACTTGATCGCATAACCTTCAGATGTCATTACCCTGTAGCATATTCTACTCGATTATACTGAAATTATAATGGAAATTACAATAACCGACAGTCTACCGTCCGCTCCATGAGAATGTAATCCTGTTAGCGGAATATTGTCTATACTTGTCTGGGAACGCAAAAAATACGAGTCCACGGTCATCACGTACGTAGAATGGGAACCTTGGAACTGATGGAAGGTTCCGATCGATCCATTTTGTTCAGGGGAAAATAATCTTATTTGTCTATGCGGTACCCACTATTCTTGTTGTTGTAAAACAAGCACTCTGTTGCTGAAAGCCTCAAATTTGATTGAATGAAGGTATAAAGATTTTTCCATGTCGGAGATTATTATTGAGCCACAACATCAGAACAAAATAACAAAAAGGAGCCTTTCCCATTTATATTGAATAACATTAGAGAAATTTGTTGAGCCTTGTCCTAGAATCATTCAATTCTTGATTTCAGTACTTCCACTCACTTCGTTGGAACATCGTAAAAGCTCTTCTGCATTGGCATCAATCGTTGCACCCTTGGCAGTATCAACACGGATGACCCGACGAGTGCAGAATTCCCACCTCTTTGTTGTGAGCTTGGAGACCTGTCGAACCTCTAATGCACAGGTTTGTTTTTGATAGAACAGCTGAACTGTGAAACTCTTTATCGCGGGAGGTTTTTCTGGTAATTTTAATTTGTATCTTCTGTCCCTTGATCAACGAGGTGTTCTCTGTTGCACAGAGCTAATCAAATCCAAGTCTCTGTATGGGGATTCTGTAAATGGAGACAGTTGTTAAACTAGGGCGAAGATTGCCTTCTCAAAATTCAAAGTCGATTATATTCCACTGGAAAAAACAGAGAATTAGAAACTTTGCTTTATCCTCTTCATTCGCAAAGATGTTCAGATTCCGATATCACATGAATTGCAGAATAGATAGATTGATAGATAGATAGATAGACTTTATTGTATTTGGAGAATATTACATCTCATTACAAGAGGTTCGATATATGCAGTTAAATAGTATTTTTTACAATTTCTCGATTTACAGCTAATTCATGAAAATAACAGGAACAAAATACTGAAGAGGTACAAATTTTTCAACACTTCATTCATTCAACGCAAAGGATCTCAGTTTCATAATATTAATAAGTGCATGAGCAAGAGTAGATAAAGCAGAAATGTTGAAATGTTTCCTGAGTCTAATAATGATACTAGGTCATTGAAAGAATTCAGATTGGAGAAAAAATTACAGTTTCTTATTCCACTGTACATAGGACATTCCAGAAGGAGGTGAAAAACAGACTCATTTTCATTCATATTGCAGATGGAACACATTTCTGTTGAATCTATAGAATGAGTTTTACCTTGGTACGTGATTTTCAACCGATTCAGTGCACACAGGCGGAGTTGAGCTATTATTCTCAAAATATATATTGGAGCCAATCTGCGTAGATAACTCGTACCATTCGAAGAAATGGATAGTTGTTTATATATAAGTGGATACGAAGAGATTGACAGTTTCTCTGAATCTTCACGAATGAGTTTCTCTCTATGGCAATTTAAGATTTTTTTGAGTAATACCTTTGAGTTGCTTTGTAGGTAGTTCGACCATAAATCGGAACAACCTGCAAAATCAAACTGGTGTCTTACTTGTAGCAAATAATTATATTTGATATTATTGTGTTGAAGCTGTTTTAAACGTAGGTAGCAAATTTTTGAAAGTTCCCATTCGTCCATTATTTTCAACCTGTTTATCCAGGTCAATGCTGATTTGAATATGAGATAACTCAGTTTTATAGAGCCAGTTTCCAACCTGATCATGTTGTTTGGGGTGCATTTTTGTAAACATAATAGTCTTTTGAAGAAACCCACTTGTGCGCATTCTAAAAAATCTGAATAGCGGAGTCCCCAAACTCCGATTCCATAGGATAGTGAGGAGAGGATTATGGAATTATATAACTCCATTCTAGCCTCCCATGAGTTCATTTTTGTTTTACACATCAGGTTCATCACGGCCCCAGTGGCTTGATTGACCTTCATAACTGTCCTTCTCGCCATTTCTAAAAACAATCCCGAGCAAGAGAATGTAACTCCTGAATAAGTGTATGTTTTAACTACCTCAATGGGAGTGCCATTAAAACTGAAGTTCAATTTATAATTATTGCTATATCCACCTTTAGTGAATTGCAGAATATAGATATAATGAATAATATAATGTGAAAACTGCAATACATCGAAAAATATAAACGAATACTTTTTGGAAGTCACTATTTTGAGGTGAAAGAACGTTTCCTTCGTATCTCCTTTGGTTGTAACCTACTACGATCTGTAATAATCAAGAATCATTCATATTGGAATCTGTAAAAGTGTAGGACGGCAGATTTTTAATGTACCCCAAAAAGTTGCTGTTTTAATGGAGAAGTGTTCTGAATGAAACACGTCCTATTAGTCACCAAATTCTTGTATTGTGTTGGCCTAAATGATATACACTACCCGCCATTCGCGATGGAACAACTCATTTTTACGGTAAATCATACTAGGGGGCAAAATAAGCACAAAATTATTGTGGGTAAACCTTCCTCCTGAAAAAAATTTCAATCCTGAAATATCCAAATTTGTCTCCCTTTTAATGGAATCACCAATAATTCTACACCATTCAGAATCATTTTGTAAATTAAAAAATGAATTCGTTCATCCTAGCAGGATGATTTTAACCCTGAAAAGTTAACAATCGACTATTTTCCAATATTGTGTATATTTATTGGTTTCACTCGTCGAATATTTTTTCTATAATCACCAACTTTTCAAACGGAAATATCTGATTTTTACTGAAAATTTGTCAACTTGTTAATCCGGAAACCTAATTGATGATACTGTCGTTCCTTGGAGTCACGCAATAAAATTAGAAAAAAAACTCCGAAAATAATACTATAAAGTTAAAAAAATATAATTGCATCGTTCGAAGTCCATTCAACATACATACAATAATTACCACTAATTTTAACAATGACGAAAAAAATTAACCTAAAATTCTATATTGATTCAAAATTTCAAGTAATTTGTTGAAAATCAATATGGTGTGAAATCTTTTTACAGAACACCACGCTTTCTTGAATTATCCTTGGAAATGTGTTCTTTCTCACGAATATTTTAATTTCAACCACTAAACGAGAATTCAAAATTACCAGAAACTATAAAAAACTTGATACCAAAGAGTTTCTGAATAGTATTCAACAAATTCCATGGAATAATGCATCTAAGAATTTAAATGAACTAGCTGAAGAATATGAGAAAGCCATTATTTCAGTTTTAGATTTACATGTTCCCAAAACAACTATTCGTATAAATTCGAAGTGGGCAGAGAATCCATGGTGGAATGATGAAATCCATAAATTGATTGTTTATAGGGACAATTCTTATAAGAGAGCTGTATTTACCAATACTAATGAAGACTGGATCATTTATAAATTCAATAGAAACTTAGTGGTTGATAAAATTAGGCAAACCAAAAAAGAATATTATAAAAGTAAAATTGATGATTGTTCAAGTTCTCCGAAATTGATGTGGTCAACTTTGAAACAAATGATGAATGGAAACAGAGAATATATAGAAAATAATATATATTTCAAAAATCAGCTTTGTAGAGATCCGAAAGAAATTGCTGAAAATTTCAATCTTTATTTTTTAGAAAGTATAGAAGATATTTCACAATCGTTCAAATTATCTAATGATATTTTTTTACAAAATATTGCGGCAAATCAAAATGTTATGAATGAATTCAGAATAATAGATTCTCAAGAGTTAGAGGACACTGTTGGAAATTTATGCTGTCAGAAATCGGTTGGTGGGGAAATAAATATCAAAATTTTCAAATTGGCTTTCTCTGCCAGTAGTGAACAACTGTTATACATTATAAATAAGAGTCTGATGGAGGGAAAGTTTCCTGATTCATGGAAAATTTCAACAGTAACTCCAATCAGGAAAATCCAGAATACATTAAAATGTGAACAATTTAGGCCATTGAATTTACTACCGCCGTATGAAAAAGTAATAGAAATTTTAGTTAAAAAACAAATTCTAGAGCATATTGATACTCATGATTTACTTACAGATTTTCAAGCTGGATTTAGAAAAACTTATTCATGTGAAATTGCATTACAAACGTTGCTGAACAATTGGAAGTCATCAATTGATGAAGGCAAAATAGTTGGAGTATTATTTTTAGATATCAAAAGAGCATTCGAAACTGTTAATAGAGAAATTCTTTTAAAAAAATTGAACAAAATGGGATTCACTGATAAGGTGATAAATTGGTTCGAATCGTATCTCGAAAATAGATTACAAATCACAAAATTCAATGATAACATTTCCAGTTATGCTTTGTCAGAACACGGTGTTCCACAAGGATCTGTTTTGGGACCACTATTATTCATTTTATATATTAATGATATTAATAAAGTAATCAAAAATTGTCAAGTACAATTGTTTGCTGATGACACCTTAATATATGTTACTGGAAAATCAATAGATGAAATAATAAATTCTTTAGAGAAAGATGTTAAATATATGGAAAACTGGTTGAATTTCAATAAACTTAAACTGAACCCAGGTAAATCAAAATTCATGCTTCTTTCAAATAGACCAGTACAAAATTCAAGATCTCTTCATATTGACAATGAAAAAATTGAAATTGTTTCTGAATTCAAATATCTAGGTGTGTTGTTAGATAATGCACTAAATTTTAATGAGCATCTCTCATATATTTCAGGAAAAATAGCTAGAAAAACTGGATTACTATCAAGAATTGGAAAACACCTAACAAATGAAACAAAATTCAAAATATTTAGATCTATAATAGAACCCCATTTTCAATATTGTTCAACAATATTATTCACTCTGAATAAAACTCAGATGGAAATTTTACAAAAATTACAGAACAGGGCTTTGAGAGTAGTTTTAAATAAAGATATCTATACCAAAGTATTATGGATGCATGAGTCCCTTGAAATTTTGAGTGTTAAACAGCGATTATATCTGAATACCTATATATTTTTATATAAATTGAAAAATAACATGCTTCCAAAATACCTGAAAGACAACTTGGAACTTACTAGCTACAACACAAATTATAATACAAGGAATTCCAATGATATTAAATTGAAAAGGTATAATATAAATTTTGGACAAAATCAACTATTTTATAAAGGCTTGAAAACTTTCAATGAATTGCCGATAGAAATGAAAAATTGTGGAAGTTTAACAAATTTTCGAAAAATGTGTACAAATTTTGTCAAAACGAACATTGACTTCTGAAAAATTTGGATTTTTCGTCTCCAGAATAAATATCATAGACTGAAATAATGATTTTTACATTTATTAATTGATTTTATTGAATTTCATACAGAGTGTACTTGTGAAAATAATATATTCCATTGCATTTTTAATGTTCATAATCAAAATTTACATTCCATGTTATAAGATAATTGTATTCAGTAGCTTTATAGCTAAATAAACTCATTATTATATTAATTTTCTAAATTTTCGTGATCTCCAAAAAATTTACGGAAATTTTTCAAGCACTAGTGGTAGGTATTAGAAGTGATTTTTTTACATGTTCATTTCATTTTTTTTAGATTCTTGTGCTTTCAATCATGTTTTATTCATTAGACATTGTGAATGAGCATTTCACTTCTCTTATAGGGATATCATTGTTTCAGTATTGTGTCATCGATCTCATGATTTTTTAGACAGTTTTCAACAGAGTGAATTATTTATACACTGAATGAGTACGACTTGATGAATTTCTGTTATCAAGTATAACTTCAAGACCGAAGGTTCCAAGTTCCAAACTTACCGGTTACTTTACGCTCCACTTCTGTATTCTTATTTATGATTTGATTTGTGATATTCGTCGAGGGATCATAGAAACTCATTTGAGTTGTATTTTCACGTCCTTTCAGTCAATAATTTTCATTTAACACAAACATTTTATTCTATCTTGCCAAAAAATTTATCATATTTGGACGTTATGATTGGTAATGGAATCATTGGATTGGAATTATGATCAACAGAAAATAGAAATCTTCCTCATTTAAAGAAAGCAGAGGTGACTTTCTCACCTGAGAACCCTGATCCGGTTGCAAATTATTTAAGAATATCCTTCAGTGATAACCATTCACCTAGAAACTAGAAGATTCAACCAGAAAAACTTGAACAAATATAACATATTTCCTCCCAGAGATAGTCTCATCCTTTTTGTATCTGGATCTTAAAATCCCATTCCGTCGGGACAGCAAAAGTGAATTTCAGCGAGGAAAGGTATTCGAGAATTGAAGTTACGCGACTATTCTGGAATCCCTCCCTTTTATTGCGTTCCTGCCGAGAAGCTCTATCCGAAACAGTATGAGACTTTTCTCATGATTGTTCAAACTTTAAATTGCTTTCCTTTCCAGGATTTTTCTCGGGAGCGTAGTATTTTTCATCCTTTCCTGAAAGCGGTGTCTGATTTCGATATCAGGTTACATTCGTGATTTATAAAAATCATCAAAAATCTGAGGAATAAAAAGCTGATTCCTGAGTTAAGCAGACAGAAACTGAATACTTTCAGTTGACATTCTGAGGTTTTGGTTAGAAAGAAAATCCACCTCAACGATTGAAATCCACCATAGAATTGAGAATGCTGCATAAATCCTCACTTATCTTCTTCCTTCTCAATTGATATTCTTCCTATTTGTTTTTTTCAACATTCAATCGTTTTTATCTTCTATATAAAAATTTCGCGGTATGTAGGTAGGAGTAGTTAGTACGTTTGTAAATTTTTAATTCATGACCAGTTTCATATTAGTATATAATCTATACAGTGTTTTTCCTTAATGCCCCCCCCCTCCTTTTTATTTTTTGAACGGTTCAACTGAAAAAAATTGAAATTCGAGATAATTAAATTGATGCATAAATACCATATTTTGGAGTAGAATTGGCTTTTTTCAATATGGCGACTGGACTGAAAAGAAAGGGGGCTCTCTTGTGATATAAAAGTAGTCAAATGTTGTATAGAAATTTTGAAATCAGTCCTCACCCATCTGATAAACTTATCTCTGGAAAGTGGTACTTTTCCAGATTGTCTGAAAATGGCAATTATCAAACCGTTGTTCAAAAACGGTTGTAAAAATGACAAAACGAATTATAGACCAATCTCCCTTTTATCAGTGTTTTCTAAAATTCTTGAGTCTATCATTAAAGATCAACTTATAACATATTTACAACTCAATAACATAATTGAAGAAAAACAATATGGTTTCAGAACGGAAAAAAGCACTGGCGACGCTGCGTTCGATTTAGTGAATAAAATCAATATCATCATAGAAAAGAAAGCCATCCCACTAACCATATTCTGTGATTTATCGAAAGCGTTCGATTGTGTTGATCATGACATCCTGCTAGAAAAATTAGAGCACTATGGATTACGTGGCACGTCATATCGGTGGATAAAATCTTATTTAGAAAATCGTGAAGTTTTTGTAGAAATACCAACACTGAATAATTCATTGATTTCCAAAGAAAGGTCTATCATTGGAACCTTAAAGTGCGGTGTTCCTCAAGGATCCATATTGGGACCAATTTTGTTTCTTCTGTATATCAATGATCTAGTACAGAGTTTTCCATCAATCACATTTTTTTTGTTCGCTGATGATACTAGCCTACTCAATTTCAATGACAATATCAATGATCTAGTAAAAACGTCCGAAACCGTAATGAATAATATTTCCGATTGGTTTTCAGCAAATAAACTGATAGTAAACCTCAAAAAAACATTCAGCATGTTAATTCACCCCAACAATAATATTGAACAAGTTGAGATTAATACAAGAGATGGAGTCTTGAAACAAGTCACCAACACAAAATTTTTAGGATACTGGCTTGATGAAAGGTTGGATTGGAAGATACATGTATCACTAACGAATAAAAAATTATCTAGCGCAATTTATGCAATTAATATCGTCGGAACCGATGTGGGCTTCAATGTGGCGAAATTAGTTTACTATGCCTATTTTCAAAGTATACTTTGCTATGGTATTGAATTTTGGGAAAACTCTGTTGATAGACAATCAACTTTTATATTACAAAAAAAGGCTATACGAGCACTTCTGGGATTATCAAGATCAGAATCATGTAGGCAGCATTTTTTAAATGAAAAATTATTTACAATGACAAATCTTTATATATACATATAGAGTAGCCATAACAGCATTCAAACGAAAACAAAGCTACACAAAATTCACAGATATCCACAGCTATGACACTCGAAACAAGGAGCAATTTCTCATGCCAGCACTCAGCTACAATATAAATCGAAAAGGACCACTATACATGGGAATAAAAACTTTGAATAAATTGCCAAACTCACTAGTTGAAATTACATCGATCACCAAGTTCAAAAAACAATTAAAGAAATTTCTTAATAGCCGTGTATACTATAACTTAACGGAGTTTTTCGAGGATCATTTTTAATACGTTCCACCTCCTAGAATCACTTGCACTATTTCATGAATGGAGCCATGTACTATTGTTTTTTCATTATTCATTTTCATGTTATGCTTTAATATCTTGTATAATATTAAAAAAAAAATCATAACTTTGTTCTCTCTACTCTTTCTCGATGCTCTTCCGAGCGAAATGCATTTTCACTCATTATCACCATTGTAATATATATACTTGTAATGCAGTTCTGAGAAATAAATGTATGTATGTATGTATGTATGTTTATCATTCTGAAGCTCCTGAAGAATACTTACCTAGAATATGGAGTCAATATGAATAAATTGACTTCATATTATACTACAAAATGGCGGAACATTTAATAAATGACTGAATACATCGACGTTTAACTGATACCTTGAGGAAATAAGCTGTGTTCAGTTCAGCAGATGCTCAAAATGTTTTCCCTAAACGTCTTGACATAAGAACAGCCTATTCGATATTTCATGTCGAACATTTTCGAACACAGCAACGTCGATATTTCTACAAACATTTATTATTATCTGCCGTATATTCAATATTGAACCAGGTTCAACTTCGTACACCTTTTACTTCAAATAGCACGACGAATAATGTCGAAAAGTTTCAAATCTGTTGGACCTCGATGGCCAATCCAGAGACCATGGAAAGTAATATCCGAATAGTTTTTCATTCATCTGGAGTAATGTGATAGTGCTCCATCTTGTTGTATTATTTCGGCAATTAGAGGATCATCAACAGTTGTTTCCAGCATATTCAAATAGAGTTTCCCTCCTTCATTCTGTTCAATTGACCATTTTGGAGATAGTTTACGTGGTACCTATCTACTTGTGAAATCGAAAATTAAATGAGAATATTAGAGCCGAACAATGATGTTCTTTTTCGTATTGACATATTTGTCTTTTTTCATGAACAAAAAATAACCTATCATAGAAAAACGTATATTTCTAGAAATATCGATATCAAAGTGTTGTATTCAGGTGATTATTAAGTTCCGCCATTTTGTAGTAGGTAACGATATTGACTTCATATTATAGGGTTCCATTTTTTTTCACATGGCGCCCAGTCGCTGTCTGGAATTTTTCATTCGTCAATTTCACTCCATGGGGACTTTCTATTTTCAAATCAACCAACATAAAAGTCAGCAGTGTCTGGTTATATGCTAGGAGTGTCACGTACATTTCGATTCATTATATCTTCATTTCTTGAGTGCCATCAGCGTATAAGGAGTTGGTCTTCAGCCATTGACACAAAAAGGTTCTGTATGTAGTTTCAGAAGCATATAATAATGACTGGATGATATAATAAAGACTAGAGATATTTACGATAAAGACAACATTACATTGATTACACTTCATTATCTAATGCTATACCAGAATAAAAGGGATTATGAAGATATATGGAGCAACTCAGTGCGGCATGCTGCATTGTGTGACTACAATGGATTGTTTGAAGTGTCAGTGACTAAGCATCACACTGCAGAAACCAGATTATCTGCTAATAGCACAAAATCATTCTGTATCCGTGAGGAATTGAATCCCTCAATAGTTCATCAGTAATAAAACAAATCATTTCTCATTACACTGATTGTTCGATACTCAGCAGTCTCTGGTAGGATTGAATAGCTGCTCCACTTTGTTTTCATTTCCAATTGATTCAAATAATATCGAGAAAGAGAGAGAAAAGAACTCACTTCCTGCGAGTTCTTGAGAAATGCTTTGGAATTGATCTCATATAATTTTTTCGTGAAACCTCATAGCTACTCGTAATTCAGTACATTCACTCCCAATATCCTGATAATGGATGGTAGCCTACAATTTTTGGGAGGCCGAATGACCTAGCATGAATCATG
This sequence comes from Zygogramma bicolorata, assembly GCA_032362365.1. Taxonomy (NCBI): domain Eukaryota; kingdom Metazoa; phylum Arthropoda; class Insecta; order Coleoptera; family Chrysomelidae; genus Zygogramma; species Zygogramma bicolorata. The sequence continues at coordinate 367,013 of JAVJAQ010001474.1, read as the reverse complement.
TTCAGAACGATGCTACTATATGGAACAATAACTTTTTTGTCAGTTTTCAACATAATATTTGACTGTATACAGAACAAATCTGCTACCGCAAAGATGAAAGTCGAATATCTATAATCAACACTTCAAACTGTCGATTATCTATAATCGATACTAAACTGTCGATCATACAAAAATAATACTCTGAGGCCCTTCAGCTTTTTCGAAATGGTAATGGAAATTTCAGCTAAGAAAGTGAACTGGATTTAAAGGTAGATATATTTTATTGATGGTTATTGTTTCATATCTAATGTCATAAAGATATTTCGACCCGCCATAGGTCTCATCAGTAGCATTTGGCAAGGCATGCGATAACAATGCGTTATGAATGATCAGTTTCTTATGGAAATAAAGTTTAAACTCTGGTGCAGCTAGTGTTTACCGTAGAACCAAAAGGTCATCTACTGAATGACCAAAGACAATAAGGGGTACTACTTGTCTTTACAAAATGATTGCACTCAAAAATTCAATGCGGTAAACATCATTCACACCACCAAGAGTCCTACAAATTTCTGGTAATATTTTTGTCCCCATCTGGGCGATAAAGGACTTGAATAATTTCATATCAACCGTTGATGGTCTTTCAATTCAATTAAAATTATCTGCATAACAAATAAAAAATTAAAATTCCTCATGAACAAAATACAAGATCAAAGTACCCTCGGTCAAAACTCGAAGTTATTGCAATATCTATCTGCATGCGCGGTAGAAAAAAATTTGTCCATTAGCGGAGTCATTTCACAGAATTGCGTGAATGGTGCAGTGAAAACAATGCTTTAACGAATAATCCGTTGCGAAAGCTCCTAGCAGATCAATGTACTTTTTAGTGAACGAGCAATTGTGAATTATAAAATTTAATAGAAGGGGATTATCTGTACAAACTTTATCGCCCAGGAGGGGAGGGAGGGAAAGAAGGTCTTCGGCGAACACCCAGCACGGAGGGCGGGGGGGGGGGCGAACCCCGGCCTTCCGCTTGATAGGCAGATATGCTAACCACTACACCACCGAGACCACAAATGCTATCACACGCTCTCCACTTGCATTGTTTTTCACCACTTTGTTTCATTTCCGAGTGAAAAACATTTACGGTTCCAGTGGAAAAATTTGTACATGGAATGTCCATCCATAAATATTTACAAAAGAGACCAATAATATGCATTTATGAAATGTTCGAAATTCTCTATATTTTAAATGAACTATTTGAATATATGGGAGAAATCAAAGTAATCAATAATATAGAGGTAGGAATAATTGGGTGATACGAATAAATGTGAACGAATCTTCGTTATCGATTTCAATTTGAATGGAGTTATGTTTCAAAGAGCCATAAGAGGAATATGAAGCAAGATTTTTTCTGTTAAATATTCCCACGACGTTCCAGTACGAAAATTTTGTGGCAAAGCCAGTCATAAAACACCAAATTCCCGTTGAAGATCTCCAAGTGAATATAAATATTTTCTAGGAATGAATTTCAAAGGTGTAATGAGTTGTGAAGGAGACCTGGCCACTCAAATCATGTACTTTTCATTATTTTTTATATTCGAAATGGGTGAGATAAGCAGTTTTCTGGCTCTTGAATATCCACGCTTTTCCTTCCGGTTCCTACTTGGTACATAAATTTGGTCGAAAAATGTATTCGAAACTTGGTACTGTAATTCAAACGAATCTTTTCAAATGAAATGATTGCCTTATCGAATTATCCTCTTCGAAGTCAATATGAATCGTATATAATTTACATCAATTATAGATGAATATGATACTAGAATAGGTAGTGGATATACCAAAAACTACTTTCGCAAAAATGTTGAATATAACATATTAATGAGTTTGCGCATAAATATAATTATGTAAATGTTTTTTTTTGATAAAAAGCATATTCCTCAAAAGAGATAACAAGTGATTCACGGCATACAGAAAACGAATTGAAAGCAACGAACATTTGTTTTTGGCATTCCACGACCAGAAATAGTAATGAGAACGGAATCAAATATCAGAAGCAATAGGCTCTAGGTACGAGAGCACTAAAGCACAACTTTCAACTACACAAATATAAACCAAGATGTCTGTTGTCTAATTGTACTGTCACATTTGATAAGTAGCCGTTGTGCGCATGATCTGCATGAATACTGCGGTGACAGATGTGACGTCGAACACTTTCCAACTGAAAAGTACAAGCAGTTTCTGTGGAAACGACGAGAAGTAAATTAAAAGTTGTTATAACTTCTGTTCGATTTGGATATTAGAATTTGTTCCTTATTACAGTTGTAGTACATTTGAGATTACAAAATTAGTTTCCCCATTTAACCATAAAAAATTAGATGTTGCAGAGAACCTCGTTTTTCTCCTAACGAGAGTTTTCATAATCATCAATATTTTGGCCAATAAGGAAGGGTTTCTTATATTGGACCTTAGTGCGTGCTTGTGATATTTGAATGATGAATGTCAAAATGAAGTGCCTATGCAGTTTCAAATGATAATAACATGAAGAAGAGCTTATTTCCAAAATTAGGCAAAAGGTACCTTCATAGTATTGATAACCTTAATTGAATGTAGAGGGGAAAAGGATAATTTATAAAAAACTCTACCTCAAATACGGTTTCATTGTTTGAAATGATAATTATGAAGGGTATGAAGTATCTATGCACAAAAATTTACTTCTTCACACTCTCAATAATCGTTCAATGGCAATGTCCTGATTCATTCACGACATATCTTCGCAGCATGAGTGTTGCACCGATCAATCAGGGCATCATGCAGTTTTTATATGCATATGAACCCCTTATTACCAAGGAGTACATCTTTTTGGGTTACGAAACATATTCGCATTGTCGCCACCTATAGAAATGTTCTGTTTGAACATGTCACCATTTGGTTTGAATTGACCGGTCATTCCAGTGAAAATTTTTCAAATGCGCAAAATATATTGCTTCATATTTATTTCATTTAATGTGTCAATACACTGTCGATAAAATTCCAAAACATCACAAGAATCAGTTCCACACATGAACTCAAATTACGGGATCACTTTAATGTCACATATTTGCGAACTGTAGAATCGATAGGACCGAACTTAATGTCATTGGAGGTTGCCGTTTGGAATCGATATCAAATTTAATAGTAGTTGTCGATACCTAGGGTGAATTCAATATTGTTTTTTGATGAGGTTCCATAAAATGGTATCGGAAAAATTTCAGCTTCCATAATGGAGATTGGATTTTATCGACTGCTTTTAATCAAGTCGGGCGGAAAAACGGTGGCTTGATAGTAATTCGATTCTGCATTAATATTTGGTTATCTGTGTGGAATGAAATTGAGATAACAGTTTTATAGTGGCTCTGCCTCACAACTTTTGTCCTGATGGTCGTTTTTCTGGATGAATTAAAACAATGGGTACATTTGAGAGGTCCCAGCGGCTAGGTTCAGCCACTCAGCATGATGTGGCCGCTGGTAATCAGTACCTTTGTTTCGTCTGGATGCATAGCTCACTGACAACGGATCAAAAGTCAAAACTTCGAAAACATAACCTAATTGTTTTTTTATCTGGTGCTTAAGCAGAGAAGTATAATGAAAAATAATATAAAAATGTAATCCTTCAACCAACTGTTACGAATATGAGACCCTTTCTCTACGCCCACGACTTTCTCTACGTCCATGCCTATGTGATTCGAAGAAGACCATGCCCTTCGTCTGTCATCGCGATTCATCGTGAATGTTTTGTTGAGTGAATTGCAATGAAGTTGTTGGATTTTGTTGTACCAATCGTCAATTATTTTCGAACCCAGAGTTAATATGTAACACAACATTATTATCATGAAGATCAGGAGTGTGCTTGTGAATCGAATTTATTCCTTGATAAGTGTTATAGAGTAATTACATAGTGTTATGAGTTATAACAAAAGAAATGAAATTTTGAAAGATTGTTCATCTTACATCACATCTTTTTATTTGAGCAATATATTCGAATCCTAAAAATGGCTTATTGTATTATATTGTTCAGGAAGTCCTTCAGAGGATATTAATTTTAATGGGGTACTCGTCACTGTATAGCAACTTGTCCAACCGGTTGATATTATTCCCAATCAGATAGATGTGTCCAGAAGAACCAAAAACAAAACCTCATTTCAACAAGGAAGCTGTGGAAATTAATTCTCTGTGAACTTTGGAATACTGAACTATTGCATATCAAAGAAATGTTTTCAGTTCTGAATCTCCAATGAAATATTTGATATCGAAATGATGCACTAGTTCCAACTGAAAAACAATTTTTATGAGGGGTTCATATAATGATTCCACTGGGAATCAGAAGAGCTAAGTCCGCAATGGAGTAATTAGTTATTTGCTGGCGTTGTGATATGTTCATACTGAAAATTTATCGTCATCCGAAGACGATTGCGGATACCAGCAATCGAAACGTCGTGTGTACACTCAACTCGAAACTTTGTTTCAACATTTATTCGTATTATTTCATTCATTTCTTCATTTCAATTTTTTGACTGATATTTCACATCCATTTCTTCATTTGCATTTTGTTTTGACTAATATTTCGTATTCGATATTTCAATTTTTCTGTCACAACATTATATTCTTTGACCAATCAAATGTTTATTTTATTTTCGATCAAAAAATCCATTTCAATCTTCTGTTTGGATTTGGTTATCTTATTTGATTTGTATTTTTTAAGCCTTCCCTTCTTAGCAACAGGTTTCAATAGAGTTAATAATATAGATAATGGAACCATTACATTCAGTTTCTCAGGTATCTCAGTCAGTAAATTGTGTGTTAAGGCAGAAGTGGTCGCCATGCGTAAAATATACCTGAAAATAATAATGATTAACTCGTTAAAAAAATCCCCAAAAATTCGTGTGGGTGTTCGATGCAATAATAAATGTGGAGAATATAGACAGTCAATCATTCGATACAACAACGATCGCTCATGCTCAGTATTCCTAATTTTCACGTAGAGCGACGGGGTCTTTCCTACTGCATATCATTACCTTTCGATGAATATTTTCAATCACCCAGTCCTAAAAATCAGTTGACTAGCTGAGATAACTGTGCTTTATATGCAATGGGTAACGCGGCTTGTTTTACAGCTCACCGGGGGTACCTGTTCTAATGAATGCTTGACCAAGTATATGCATGTAGAAGAAGTACTGCAACTTTTTGGCTCCGGTCTTTCTTCCAACAACCATTCATCATCAATTCATATGAATGTTCATATATTATTTATTATTATCAGCTATCATATGGACAAAAAATACTATCACATTTTAGTTAACAATAACATTTATAACAACACAAACACATAAATACATAATCCAATTTCGAAATGTCATTGATGTCGAAATCGCGATCCGCTTTTTCAGAAGCCACAAATTTCTTCGCTGAGCAGAACATACAGCAGCTGTCGATTAGCTTTTGAGCAGCTCTACATTCGGATAGACTTGTTACTAAGCAGTCTCAGCCACTGGGACCTCCTGAATGTACCCAATGACATGTTATATTTCATAGTAGGTGTTGGTCATTTCTCTCTCTCATGAACGTGAAATGTGTGTTTTTCTGATATTTCGTTTTTTTATATATGCAACGTTTTGAAAGTTTTTAGTACTCCTATATAGGGTAGAAGAAATAATAAAAGGTGATTGGGTGAAGAGGGATAAAACAGAATATATATCCCCTACCAATGAACTCACAATATCAAAACATATTCAGTTATTCGAAAAGAAAAAATTAAGCTGGAATTCATTTTTGGGTTTTCTCTCCCAAAAAATTTATATCAAGATATTTCTACCTCCTTAAAAAACATTCAAACAATCTTTACTTGGAATAAGGCTGCATAACACGAATTCAAAATTCCTTAAATCAAATATCCAACTCTACAAAAAACGGCATCATTAGTCGAAAAAAAAAAACTATCAATATCGTTGCATTTTAAATATAATACTGAATTTGATGAATATCGAAAATTGTTCGAATTTTCCTCTGAAATTTTATGAAAAAATTACAAAATTTAACGAAATATCGGATGAAATAACTTCTAATTGGCAAAAATATTCTGACATAAGAATGACAGTTCTACCATCAACAAAACATATTCAAATGTTGCGATATTGAATACTCTACCTTTTCCCTCCAATTTCAAGTCTAATTGACCCAGTCTCAAAACTGATCTACTAAATCATTAGGATTCTTACGTATTGAGTCAGCGTGAACTAATCTTGTTAGCCCTCCTATCACCACCAAATATGTAGACATACTTTTCACACCTGTAACAATACCCACTTCTCATTTGTGTTTTATGAAATTCTTCACGTAAACGTGATCATCCACTTTGGAACCCTTCGATTTCACTTGTTTGACTGAACGTAAATGCTCTTTGACTGGAGGGAATTTCAATGAATCGAATCTTAAGTTATATGCATTCTGAATAAACATTCATATAGTGAAATACCAGTAGTACTAGAATGTGTATTTTGTAACGAGAATAAAAATCAGCAAGTTTGTTACGCAACATTTCCACAGTTAACATCTTCACCCCAATCATGAATCAAATGCCTTTCCAAATTCTTTATACCGATGGAACTCCTCTTTCAACAAGTTCATTAGTTTGGGGATGGTAAGGTGGTCTCTTGGTGAGTTTTATGCCATAAAAACAAATAAAAAAATGCATTCGATGAAGTAGGTCCCCTAATAATTTGAAGAAAAATGTTTTGGCTTTTTGCCTTCTCCGAATGAAAAAATAGACAAAACAACTTCTATGAAAGAAGTGAAATAAAAAATAAACAAAATATCTCTGTTGATAGGTACGGATATATCATTCACAAAAAGGAAGAAAAAGTGAATCTGTAACAGCCACTCCCCTGCCTATGCATACCTCGGCCTTGAAGGCCGAAAACACCTAACAGTTCATTGGTTACGGCCGTGAAAGTTCACGATCTTTGATGACATCCAACGTGTTGAGTTATAATAAGTTTGAGATTTGAATACGGTAGCTGCCAAAAAATAATGTACTTTGAGAAACCACTGGAGAAGGCAGAAACCATCTTAGTCCATTGGTAGGTAGCGGGTTGTGAGTCTGATACCAATTGTCAGCAGTTTTTTTTGCACCAGACGTTTTGACTAAAACTGCGGTAGACATGACGATGCGGCAAAGGACGGGGTAAATCTTTCTTAAAGCATTGCGCCCACTGCTGATAAAATACCAGGAGAGAATAGAGCTAATGACGACTATATTGAATAATGTTTCCCCCAACCCAAAACGAAAGGTTATTCACACACGACGCAGGAACATTTTACTTGATAACCTTGGAGAACGCAAAATATATCAAAAGAAATACGATATTTGAAAGTAAATGCAGGACTCAAACGAAACGTTACCGATGAGTTCGAAACTGAAAGTTTTCCAGATTCTATGCGAATCATTTGAAATCAGTAATATATTACTTTTATAATGCTGTCTCTGTATTATGGAAATAGCTCAAACTTCAACGTTGGAGTTCACGAATACTGCCTGATGCATAGTTACCGAGAATTGAGCAGTGCGGATATATTTGTGAATGTTTAAAATACTAACGCAATGTTTACATTTTGGTTTCGGTTAGTAATAAACTTATCAGCACGACGTTTCCTATCGAATAGGAAGAAATTTAAGTGTTCTGGAAATATCATTCCATGCACTGATGCAAAATAAAACAGATGCCGGTTTATAATAGAGGTCAAAGCACTTGATTCGATCATACAGAGTGGAATAAAACATATCCGGATCGAACTGAAAATGTTCTGATGTGCAAAGTATCGTAGAGATCGTTCTCACGAGTTGGGATACAAGAAATTTCTTGAAAACTTATATAGGGATCAATCGATTTGGAATAACGCCTTGACGAGGGTGCAGAAATATTTCATCCACCAATAGACTAATTCAATTGTAAAAAAAATGGGAAACAGTCTTCCGTGAATGATTCGAAAACCTTTCATGGTTGCTGAATTCTTCGAACATATTCTTGGAAAGGACAAAATTTTCGATGGAATCGTTCATATCACCGAAACTCCACTACTAGTATCAACTATTATTTGCCTTTCGTAGTGAAAGTAGAGCTTGCTTATCCGTTACACTACAACGTAAAATTTCGTTACACGTTAAATAACTGTTTCAGAATAGCCAATATGTTTTCGAAAATTTCAGAAGATCATATTATTTCCAGATAGGTACGTCAAAAAACAATGTGTAATTGGAAAGGAAATTCTATCGATTTTCAAAGGAATTAGTAAAAAAACCATTGATACTTGAAATGGGATAACTCTTCAAGGGAGGCCGTGAAGAATATTTCCCTTTGTGGAGAGTATAATTCACGAGATTTTTTATAACGGTGTTTGTATCTCATTGTTTGCATTATTTCTAATTGAAATCTTGAAAAATCGAGACAAGAGGCTATTTTTCTCTTGTTGTTGAAGTTTCGGCATTGAACATACTATGCATTCGAATAACTGCCACTATTTTGAAAAAAAATCATGAATTAAGAAAATAACTACTCTGTTTCGAATAACATTTTTAGGCTGTGAGTCAAGCAACATCATAGTATAAGATCCGAATTTAGATTGACCTTCACCATCTGTTTACCAAATGAAACATTTTTTTATCAAATTCCACAAATAGACATACCTACGTCTTTCATGTATTGCCTATAAAAATATGTTCATAGCTATCCTCAATTAAAAAAGTATAAATTATTTTTTTTAACAAGTTTTCCACTTGTTTACCAATCAGTTTTTATTGAAACTGAAAGTTTTGAACATATAGAATAGGTCTAAGAGGTATTGCCTACTGGGCAAGCAGGTGTAAACAGTTAAGTATATATAGGTGACATTCGTTTCGTGATTGAATGTAAGAATTATCCCAAATACCTTAAGGATGTCCACTAGATGTACAATGGATATACATTATTATCCAAACGGTTAACCTTCAGACACTTCTGAACGTCCAATAAATATACATCTCAGATATCCGATTAATATCCATCAATTGAATTATAGATGACCATTGGATGTTGTACATTGAAAACGTCCAAATGGATTCCAAGGTATTTTCTGAAATATATATATATATTTTTTTTCAATTCGACATTCTCGATTTTTGACCATAAATTATACATGCGAACATTCGGAACACCAATGGGTTCAAATATCAGTCCCATTTTATCGAGTTATGCCATGGATAAACTCATAACAAAAACGAAAATGAATTTCGAAATACCATTTCTCGAACGCTATGTTCATGATATAATATTGAGTATATACATATTCAACCAATTATATTCCAATTAACAATTCACTGTGAAGAGAGAGAGATTGATAACACCATACCTCTCTCAGATATGCTTTCTGATGGTAACTGATCAGAATCAGATTGTTAACAAAGTTGTATCGAAAACCTATTAGCAGTGATAGATATATCAATTCTTACTCATATCACTCAACTGAAATGGAAATCGACTTGATCCAGGTATTGAAGAATAGAGTGATAAAATCAACACATCACTCATAAGGACTTTACAGTCATGAGTAACCGAGAATGATTATAATTGAAAAGTACCCGGTGAAATTGGACTATCGTTCAATTAATGGATTTTCGAAAATTTCACAATATTCCTAGATATTGACTCTATTGACAACTTATTGGGTAGAGTGAACAAAGTTGGAGAAGTGCTCGGACTCAAATTTCTTGGGACAAACTTATACGGGTTGTTGAGATATGACAAGGACGGATCTATAGTTTGAACTCATGCTCACTTTTATTCACTTTACCCAGTTGTTAATGTTATCGACATCGTCAGTACGACTCAAACACGCAAATAATACAATTGAAATTCGAGTAATTTGAAGAAAGAAGAAAACATTTATCTAGGTGTAGTGGTAATGATAATGGTAAAGGGTGGGGGACGCAAGCGCCAGCGACTAGGTACCAGTGGGCCTTTTTCGCAAACCCCAGCATCTTTACTCACTCACCCCATGGCAGATACATGTTCGAACCTCTTCGACCTTCTTATGAAAGTCGAAATATCCTTCCATTGCAGAGAGTGCAATTCCTCTTCCTTGATAGTGGCGGCTCCGAAAACATTTTGTCTAAGCCTGCTGTATATTCCACATTTGCAAAAGAAGTGGAAGGAGTCTTCCTCCTCTCCCCATTCCGTGAATAGGAGGTCTGCTTCGACTCAATATCTTAGCCGTCCTTGCCCCGTCGGGCCCCGATATCGTCTGCTTTGACTGCCTGCAGCCGTCTTTTCCTCTCCACTCCTTACCTAATCTTTCACCGGTCCACTCATTCATTGCCGTTGTTACTAGTCTCCTTGTTACTCCGAGTGCGGGTTCAGGCCCGTAGTGGGGTTGTACGGCTCCTTGCTTGGCTAGCTGGTCCGCCCGCTCGTTGCCTTCGATCCCCGCATGGCCCGGGACCCACACTAGCGTGATTACCTTTTCTGTCGCAAGGTCCTCCACCCTGACTCCAAGATAATTCTCTTCCCCTTCAAATTACTCGAGTTTCATTTGTACCATTTGCGCCTGTAAGTCATACTGAAGGTACCTCTAACATGTTCAGCAATGAGTTGTTGGAACAAAACGCGATACCGTAACATTAATCCATATAGAACGCTGTAGCCTAGAATTCAGTCAATATCTTGGAATCTTCTGAATATTTTCGAGAATTCATCAATTGAACAATAGTCCTTGGATAAAAAGTCATACAATGAGGTTAGCTGTTTGGTCAAACATAATTATTTCCCCCTTCCCCTCTCTGTGGTCCTGTCCGTGATCTTGTGGTCTGTGGTCTGGTAAGGGTCCTATTACATCACACACCCGGCGGGGGACACTGCAGGAGCGCGGAGCGCGCCATAGACCAGAGCTGCAATTCTTGAGTCATACGGATTTCATCTTCTTACGAATAGAGTGACGTAGAGATATATGGACTTAATGTGTTGAACTGCAATACAACACAAAGTCGTATACGGATTTATTTCAAGAATTGCAGCCCAGACCACTTACCAGATCACAGACCACGAACAGGACCACAGACCACACACCAAGGCGCGCCCCCCCCATCATCCCACCCCCACACTTCCCACCCCACAGCGGGCGCCTTGGTGTGTGGTCTGTGGTCCTGTCCGTGGTCTACGTGGTCTGGTATTTGTTCTGGTCCGGTGGTCGCCTTCTGTCCTCACCCTCTCATTCTGCAGATCCAACAATATCCCCGTAATAGCCATAGTGGGAATATTATTTCACATCATTCCATGTACTGGATATATTCCGAGAACGACAAACTTTAGCAGAATTATTATTGGAACATTTATACAATGAGGGACGAATCACCCTTCATTCCTGTAAAACACTTTCAATTTATATATTCATTAAGTCATTTGGATTAATTTACATTATTTGGCATTTGCATTCTTTCCCAAAAACATTCCGTTTCTTGATAAAAGCAGATTATTTCGTGGAATGATAATCATATACAATGTAACACTGAATATCCATTCGAAACGTCATGCGGGTCTTATTTTCAGTTCTCCCATATATAAAATTATGTCTGATATTGACGAATCTCTGAGAGATTTGAACTATTGCTGCCATCGTCTTCAAGCTCGGAACCGCTTTTCTGCCACCCTTTCCTCTACAATCTATCATTATTTCTGTTCCTTCGTTGACGATGTTATCGTACTCCATCTTTCCACATGCAACATTATTTTCCATGTTCCAACAATTCAATATAACATTATAATGAGCATCATTCCGCTGGTCCACTGTAAAATCACCGACATCAGATTTGAATCCGAAGCTAACTTTAGCCACCAAAGAGTGATACCCCTAAATAACAATTATACACACAACTGATATTTAAATACGAACAAGCATGTCAGGAGTTATATCGGTTGACAACATTACAGCTTTACACACACAACTCGTAGTTTAATATTTCCCTTAATTTGACCACCTTGGAACCATTCCAGTTCAAGATTGCCTCGCTGAAGTATTTTAATACAATACAATACAATACAATACAATACAATACAATACAATACAATACAATACAATACAATACAATACAATACAATACAATACAATACAATACAATACAATACAATACAATACAATACAATACAATACAATCTTTATGCGTCTTGAGAAACACAGGGTTTATAGACATGTCAGAAACAGAATGGCATAATTGAAGTCAGGCTACATACATCTTAAAATTCCACAAACTAGTGGTTATAAATTGAATTAAAAAACAAATATATACATATCAAAACAAATTAAAACAAATTAACACATATGAAACTAGATGGTATTCATAGGGTTAAAATAATTGGGTACAAATACATCAAGATGTTCAGTACATTACCATATGTGCTAAATTCAGAAGAGTTACATTAAAATACATACATATACACACACATACACATACATACACATAAGTCAAATGGGAACATATTATTTAGGTGGCCACTTTGAAGGCATCTTTATTCGTTTGGACGATTCCATAAAATTCACTAATGTCATACAGAGGATTTTCAGTTAAGAAACACCTCAGTAAGTACTTGAATCTTTTAATTGACAAATTACGAAAATCTAGTGGCAGAGTATTATATAGCTTGAGGCCAATATTGTCTGTCCTTTTCAGTCTACTTGCTTGCATAATAAGGTCTGATTTATTCCTAGTGTCATGATGGTGAATGTCTGTACGAGAGGAATAATTATTTATATTTAGTCGAATATGTAGTAGGTTTTCATAAACAATAACTGAATACAGTGTCATTATTTTGAGACTTTTGAATATTGGACGACAAGTTTCATCAAACCTGGCAGAAGTTATACTCCTTACAGCAGATTTCTGCAGGATAAACACTTTTTCAAGGTGACATTTTGATGCACTGCCCCAGGATATTATTCCATATCTTAGAACCGAGTGAAATAGAGAATGGTATGTAGTAAGGGCTGCGTTCTGGTTCACAGATCTTTTAATTATCCTAATTGCATAATATGTTGACCTACTCAGCCCAGCACATATGTTGTTTATATGTTCTACCCAAGATAAATTTGTGTCAATATAAACCCCTAAAAATTTGACTGCTGTTTTTTCGGCTTGGTTTGAATTTCTTGTTTCAAAAGTTAGTACTTTTGTTTCTTCTTCATTTAAAATCAGTTCATTTGATGCAAACCAAGATCGTGCTTTGTCGAGGATATTATTTAAAATATGTTGAGGGGTTTTAAGTTCATCCAATGCTCTGCTCAAGGTTGCATCATCGGCATACAAGGTAGTTTTAATATCAGATGAATTCATGAAATGTGGTAGATCATTTATATATATATATATATATATATATATATATATATATATATATATATATATATATATATATATATAAAGAAAGAGAAGTGGTCCCAATATGGAGCCCTGAGGAACTCCTCTTATCAATTTCATTTTTTGACTACGAGATTCTCCGCATTCCACCACTTGAAATCTCTCGTTCAGGTATGATTCTATCATCTTTAGACACACCCCTCTCATACCATAAAAGTATAATTTTTCAATGAGGATTTTATGATTCACACAATCAAATGCCGAAGTGAGATCAGTGAATACACCAATATATTTATCTTTATTTTCAAATGTATCCTTTATGTAATTTGTGAAAGAGTTAATTGCATCAGAGGTTGATTTACCCCTTCTGAAACCAAATTGGTGTGGACTCAAAATATCATTGACTTCTAGAAATTCAACAAGTTGTGTGTAAATAGCATATTCGATTATCTTCGAGAAAGATGGTAAGATGGAAATTTGTCGAAAGTTTTTCGCTTCTGAGCAATCACCTTTTTTGTGAATAGGAAGTACTTTACCGATTTTCAGCTCTGGTGGAAAATAACCCTCAGTGAAGCATGCGTTGACTATGTCCGCTAAAGGATCAGTTATGTATAGGGCACAGCTTTTGATAACAAACATATTTACACCTTTTATATCCTCGGTTTTCTTATTTTTCAACTTATTTAAAATAATTCTGATATCATCGGATGTTAATGGCCGGAAGAACATAGATTTATTTATGTTATATGCTTTTTCAATTACATTGATTGACTCAGTTTGAGGTAGATTTTCCAAAGTGGAATTCATATTATTGATGAAGAATTCATTCATTTGATCTGCAGTCAGGTTCTCAGGATTGTTTGAGATTTTATTTTTCCTACCAGTCTCAGCATTGATGATCTGCCAGACTGTTTTACTATAATTATCTGTAGATGTTAATAGACTTTGATAGTAATCTTTTTTGGCCATCTGTAATATATCTTGATACTGTTTTTTATATTTTTTATATATCTGTTTGTTTTGCTCAGTAGGGTTTAGATTCTGTGCCTGAAACAGAAACATCAAGGTTTCTTTAGCTGCCTTAACTTGAGGAGTTATCCATCTTTGTTTTTGTTCTTTAGGTTCGGTAGTTTCTTTCAAGAGTGGAAAACTTATATAATAATAATACATGAAAGTACTTTCAAATATGTTGAACTTATCTTTAGCCTTGTTATTTACATATATTTCGTTCCAACTTTCATTCCTCAGATAGTTATTGAATGTTGTAATATTTTTTGTGTTGTACCTTCTACTCCATTTTGCTCTAGTATCATTCAGCTTTACAATATCAATTTCAGTAATGAGCCCAACTGGATGGTCAGATATTCCAAGAAGTATAGTTTAAGCGCTAGCAGAGTCACAACTACTGAAAATGTTGTCCAAACAATTTCCTTTATTGTGAGTTTTTTCATTAATCAGTTGTTGCAAACCAAATGACATGAACAACTGAGTCAATCTTTGTGTATTGGGATCAGTTGTGTTATTAAAATGTACATTAAAGTCACCTACCACAAAAATATGAGTGTCTGTTTCAAAAGTTTCTGTGCATTCTAATATTTGTTCCATCTTCTGTAAGAACTGATCAACATTCTTCTGGTCAGGCGCTCTATACACATTTATTATTATCAATTTTAGAGATTTCACGTAGCATGCAGAAACTTCGCAAACCTGTTCACAAGAATGCTGAGTTATGACCGATAGCTCAATAGCATTAAAATTCTTGTGAACAAAAATGCAGGAGCCTCCATTTTTTTTGTTTATCCTACAGAAATAGCTTACCATTCTGAAGTTATGAAAATTGTTGAATTCAATTTCACTCGAGTTCATCCAGTGTTCTGTAAAACATGCGAATTTTATTGAAGAGTTGGTTGAAAGGAAATGTTCAATAGCCAGTATTTTGTTTCTAAGACACTGTATATTTTGAAAGTATATAGAGATGCCTTCAGAATGAATCACAGAGTTTGAGTGTAATTTTGAATTTGTTCTCGTATTTATAAAAAAGAATTAGATTGACGTTGCAGGTCTGCTTGAGTCACTTCCGGTTTTTGTTGGGGATTATCAAGAAAACGTTGTCCAAGTTTGAAGTTGAAGCGACTAAACCGTATGTTTCTTGGCCAAAAATTCGTGTCGTATATTTGCTGTTGTAGTTGAGGTTCTACTCCAATCATGAAAGATTGGTTATCTATTCTAGTGCTATGTGTGGGGAGTTTTTTCACATGGATGTTTTGTGATTTTGTACGATTGTTTATGTATTTCTGTATGTTATCACCAGTCACTTTATCAGGCACTCTGGTAATAAACAGCCATATTTTCCTGCCTGTGCCCTCATTTCCACTTAATTCACTGTCTCCTTCCCCACTACCAACTTTATGCCTCCTACGTTTCACCACGGTTCTAAAACCATCACTCTCAGTTCCTCTACTTCCTGTCCCAATTTCTGTATCAGCATTTTTGTCCCTGGCTAAATTTATAATTTCATCAAACGTTTGAATCCTCATAAGTTCGGTGGAAATTTGTTTCATTCTTATGTTTGGGTCATCCTGTATGTTGTAGCTTCCTCCAGCTTGAGGTTCGTCATTTTGTTTTTGGGGTTCACCTCTTGTTTTGCTTGTAGGATGAGTCATGGTTGTATTGGTGTTTGGATTTGTTTTTATGGGATCAATTTTTTGTTGGTACTTGTTTTTGTTCCCATCGATAGCGCGATCTTTTGAATTTGTTGTTACTTTGTCGAATGGCTTTCCTTGAATGGGTTTATTTTCCCTAAATTTCAATTCCAGGTTGAAAATTTTCTCGTTGAGTAACAGTATAATGTTTTCCTTATCTCTTATGATAGTGTCTTTGTCGGTTATGATTTGTTTCAACAACTTGTTTTCCTCCATCAGGTAGTCATCAGTGGAATATGTTTCATTACATACCTCTTGTGATTCAGGTTCATGTTTACATTCTGCTCTTCTCAATTCGCTGGATTGTTTCAAACAAGCAGGATGGAAGAACTCCGAACATTTAGTACACTTCACCTTATTTACAACTTTTCTTTGGCAATGTTTACACTTGATATCTTCGATTTCACAGAGCACAGGTGGCGAACCATACGCTGCTTCCGCCATCATCAATTGAATACAAACATCTGGTCAGCCTTTCATCCCTCATGTTCATTCCAAAGTCTACTTATACTAGTTATTACTCATCATTGTATCATGAATTTGTTCCAGGAATCTTATACTTCAAAACGATGAGACCAGATCTTTTTCAAGATTGTTAGATCCTGAACATGATTTTATTACAAATTGCGAAAAACTGTCAGTCTCATAATGATTAGCTTTATATACCCAGGACATGTCCATTTTATCATCAAATGATAATTTATTTTCCAGAATTTACAAACTTCAATGGGTTGGGGGTATTGATATGATTGTGAATAAATCGACAACCATTCAAATAAATGATCTCTCTCTCTCTAGATCATTGGCTTTTGATCCATTAAAATGATAAATAATGTTTCTGTTCAAGGAATCAGCAATGACGTAATGCTGCTCACATTGGTGACGTCTGAAATGGCCAACTAAACGAAATTCGACCTGAATCTTGAGGAATGACAACAATTTCGAGAGGGGATATCAAATCAGATGCCATTCTGTGCAGTTGTTTGTTCATTTCCGGAATCTTATTCGAAAAAATTAGGATGACAAAAAACTGGCTCAAAAAATTCTGATTGTACTGATCCCACTAAACCCAATTCTCACTAGTTAACAAATTCTGAGAGATTATCCATGATATCAGAATACGTAAAAAGAACAGTTGACAAGTATTCTAAAGAATTGTTCTTTCCATGAATTGCTTCAAATTGTTGACAGTAAATGATTCCTAAGTACTGTTCCACACACACTTAGAAGTAGGCAATTTCAAAATTCATTGGCCGCACCATAAAACTATTTCAGTAAAGTTGGAATTTCACGATGTCTACAGCACATATACGCAAAGTGCATTATGAAAGTGCATTTTCAACTCTATAGGTTTATGTAACCGTAAAAGTTACAGTGCACTCATTCACTCTCATGAGATCTGCAGCGTGAAATCAGATACACCTCGAAAATTGTTCACAGGATATGGATGTCGTTGGTAAATCGCAAAATGAGTGCATAATAAATTGACATGGAAGAAGAGGCACATAAATTGTTTTTTTTTCATTCATTTTATATCATGAATGTGAATAAAATACAAGGTGAAATTTTTTTGTAACGAATAGTTTTTTTTTCTCTTCCCACTTTTTTAAACCGTTCATTACGTATTTGACACCTGTTAGGTAATGGATCATTTTGAATACGCGTGTATTCTAAATTTATGGCGGTCGCTTCCAGAGTTGTTTTTTAAAATGATGAGATATGTAACATTTGACCTGATAAACTTCATCTCATGGCTACATTCAATTGTCCAACAACCAAATTCATCGAATATCGAATTTTTTCACAATTTCCGCTCGTGCGTGATAGGCTACTCATTCTTCTCGTTATCCCTTTAGTGCCCGACGGTACTTCTGAGTACCACCAATTTCTACACTTCGTAAGTCTGCATTCCTACTAAACAGAGGCTCTGCGGCCTGACGGTATATTGAAGTACTGTCTTATGAACCAATAGGGGTAGAGAGAACATTTATAACGCACATTGCAAGGATTCCACGGTCAGTTGTATGTTGTGGTCCCAGGTAGATGGTAGCGATTTCGGTTCATCATTCTATTTTCGTTATTGCAGTTGTTTTATTTTATTTTACTGTTGTTTTATGGCATATAGAGGTGCTGGCATCCATACTAAGTACGTTTAAACTATGATAATGTATTTTCAATAATTTTTCATGCTAGATAAAACTCATTTTCTCGTAGTACTGAGAAGTTCCGTCAGGAAATATAGATGACAAAAAAATTTGATGGTTTCATACAAAACCATTATCTGCAAATGAATTACAGGACATTGCAGATGAAATCCTTACTGTAGATTTGCCCCTTGATAATAATTTGTTGACAGATGAAGATGAAAGTGACTACCGAGGATGCGAATCTTGATTTGGAAAAGGCTTTTGTAGATTCCATTCCAGTGTGGTCAAGTTGTCTGAAGCGCGGTCCTCTTCAGTTTGGCTTTTTCACTGCTGGTTCGAACCGCGGTCGGGGCAGAATTTTTCTGGCCGGCTCGGTGCGATAGATTGTTAGTTGCCTAGATACCAATCCTGGTAGGTGGGATATATGTATTGAATACACCAACCGACTTGGTAACAGTGTGCATGGGTTTTTCAGGGTTCTTCTACGCTACCGTAAAAATCAGTAAGACGCCACCAAAGCGCTTCGGCACCCAAAACAATTAGCCGACCCCTGCCCGCACAAGGCTCTGCCTTCTGGGTGCACTCGAAAGAGTGTTGATGAAGAGAGAAATGACAGCAGAAAATTGTTGTGAAATTGATGATGCTTTCAAAGTTCCTCAACCATCCTGTTCATACTTTATTCCATCACTCAAGACAAATTATATACAGTGATGTATAATGGGGATTGATTCATCAGTTCCACGTGTTCTGGAAGAAAATATTTCAGGAACTATTTGTCCCATTGAGTGGAGATGCAGAATAGTTGTTTTGTTAAACTTAACACTATGGTACGATTATGATGATGTAATTGTTGTATCTGATGCATTCCGAAAGCAGTCGCCTACTGATTCAGTAATATGAAATAATTACGTATTATTGTTCAGACAAAACTGTGCTGAAAACACCAACAGAAACCAAGAATTTCTTCATCACAATCACTCCGAGATATTTGTTATAACATCTACAAATCGAAATAACAAAGCAGCATTTTTCAGATCTATTCGTCAAAACTCTTTGGCATAGTCTTCAGGAGTTTTCTAGCTCGGAATATTCATTACGTATGAATAAACAGTTAGTTCTGTGTTTGGCAACAATAGACTGATCAATCAGTTTTCAGTTTCAGTGATTTGGTCTATTACATGGACCTTATAACTAATGGACTGGCCCTAAGAGAGAAAGGACTGGTGATTGAGCAAGTAAGAATACTTCAAGTATAACCTTCTAAGGTGTAAAGAGATAGTCCTCATCACCATCGGATCTAGTTCAGAAAATGAAGCGACTTCTATATTGTGCCTTTGTACGCTTTTTGTTTTTTAGGGGTGAAAACTACCCCTAATTGTCAAAAATTATAAAATAACATTGAAAACCTGAATATTGGTGAAAATAGTAAAATAATGATTGTTTCATGCTTCAGGATACAATTTCATGATCTTTCAACCTACTCTTGTTATAAACTACCCTTGAAAACATTGAAATTTTTATAATATGTCTTCGAACTTTAGAATACAATGGTGTGAAATCAACGAAATATACACTCACACTCGCGAGCAGATTTTTCTTCTCTGTCTTCTAATATGAATGGAAATAGTGGTACATATAACGTAACGGCCGAATATACCGGTTATGTAGATACTACGCTCCGAAGAGGGTAATTTGAATTAAAACAAAAAAAATTATCGTTTTTTCAAGCATAGCTCCTTCATTTAAGGTGATAGAATTTTTTTTTCAGGAACGATTATGTAGAGCTATAAGGCTATGTGAATAAAATTACTTAATATCCCTTAATTTTTAAATGGGGAGAGTTCAAAGCGCTTGACTAAGGTGATGTTCGATCGTAAATGTAGGTGTTAAACGCCTATATCTCGCCGAATATTCACTTTACAAAAAATATACACACAGGGAAATTTTTGTCATTGAAAGAGCTTTAATTTAGTACTGAATCGTTTTTTTCGTTTCTTTAGTATTTTGAGAGATATTTATAAGAAAAGGGTTTCTCTTTAAACTCCAATTTTTTAAAATTATGCATTTTGAATTGGTTGAACTCCGTGAGTGTATCGATAGTACATATATGAAGAAAATCACAGAAGGGTGGCAATCAATTTGAGTTAGGAGGTACTTTGGAGGTCGTGTTCATAGATTTTTTTCGTGAAAAAAAGCGGGTACCGATCTCATTTTGATCATAAGTCGGTGAATTTTCATGCTAGGAAGACATTTGAAAGCTCTAATTGAATACTTAAAAAAAGGTTCTATGAGCTTTCTTTGAGAAATGCAAATTTTTTTCTTCATTTCGCTTTAAATACTCCAATTTATACATTTGACGACAAAAACTAATCATTAATTTGCTGTAACTCAGTTCGTATGTGTCGTAAGAAAATTATAAAGAGAGAATTGTTTTTATTTTTTCAATTTGTCTCTCCACACTTTTTCTGATAAGATGCATAGATTTAGAGTTAATTGCAAAAAACCATTTGAAAAAGTCGATTTTTTCGTCAAAAAACTGTTACTTTCAACTTCGAATAACTCAAAAAATATTACTTTTACGAAAAAAACGTATGGAATATTTTTTTCTTAGAATTACTTCTTCCGTCGATTCCTACAGTTGAAATGTAAGGAAAAATTTCCACCCCCGTGATGGGGTGGCAACCTCCCCCAAGGCTCTAGCGTACAGCGTCATGATATGGAAAATGATCCTTGAGCTATTCCCTACCTTCTGAGAAAATTTCAGGTAAATCCATGGTGGACGAAAAAATTGCGAGCCAAAATGGTTCATTTCCTGAACTAATCAGGAATTTTGGAAAATTATTTTGTCAGGTTTCAAACATGGTGTAAACCTGCATACGTATGTGTAGCTGGAAAATGATTGGTTTAGCAAAACAACTATTCTGCATGTACTTTATTGGGCGAGGAGTTACTGTTCAGATCTACTACTTTTTTAAATTCTGTTCTAGGAAACACCAGGAACTCACCTCAGTTGATGAAAATTGCCCTAGAGAGATCAATTACCCTTACACCAAACTGATATTATGGCACTCGACGTGCGTTTCAATAACCAGGTTAGCATCTCCAGGAGAAGAAAATTGATATCAATTAGAATTGGAGACTGTTGTCAAGATGATAGCTGGGGGTTGAGGAAACTTAGACTTTGGCACCAAGTCGCAAAGAAGTCTTGAGGATGGCTACAAATGGGGAGCCGAAACGTCGTCGACAGAAGAACAATTCCATACGCGATTCAACCGGAAGTTTCAGTAATAACATAGCCGACCGCAGCAGCCTATATATGTATATATATATATAGATATATATATATATATATATATATATATATATATATATATATATATATATATATATGTGTGTGTGTGTGTGTGTGTTGTTGTCGTGAAAATATAGATGGATGTATTTCATAACTCAATTTCCTTATCCCCTTTTTCCGAATGATCCACTGTAACAAAGCTTCATATTTATTTCACTATTATAACAAATAACAATCTTTCAATGTGAAAAGCATTGCTTACTGATCGGCCGATATCTGGATGAAAAATGCATGTGACAAAAACACTTCTTTCTAGATGGAAAATCATAAGAGAAGTATACGTTCCTATACACGCGTAGAAAATGTCAAGTTTCTGTCAAGTTCAACACTGACTGGGTCAGAAGTTGCTTTCAAAAAGAATAGAACACAAGCATATACCTAACTGAGATATTTGTATGTCTCATTCTGATGTCGAACCGGCACTTTTTGATACAATCTAACTTGCTGCATATTATAGCAAAATGTTAATTCTGTGATATCAAAATCTAAATTACACTCGTTCAGCATCGAAGTTCTCATGGCCACTTTCCGTCTGATATGAGTGTTTCCATTGTACATGTTTTTGTGAGGATCGCCTCGAGTGTATAAAAGAATCCATTGGACGAGAAAATCGTTCCATGTATGTACGAAGATAAGCGTAAGGATTATTTTCCTTTGGATATGAAAATATCTCAGAATAAAATAAAAGCACATTCAGCCGTTTTATCACATATGCCTTTTCTCGATAAAACGGACTGATCGGTCATGCAAAAAATATTCATATAATTGGTTCTGTTGAGTAACCTTTTCAGATAACAATTTTTATTCAGCGTGAGCAGAGATGTGAATTCACTCCTTGAGGGACCTGACGACGCTGTGACCTAAAAATGGTTATATATTTATGTAAAAAACTGAAGAAAATTTCAATTCGTGTGAAGAACATGATTTTTGCCCATCGTGTTACATACAATGATGGTTTTGATTTTCACGGAATATATAGGATAGGAGTATCGTCTACTCACAAGTGCCAAGTTTGTTCGCTTTGTGATTGTCAGATTGCCCTCATTCAGTGAAAATGTGCGAACACAAGGAAAACACAAAACGAGAAGAAACCACGAAATCGAACAAACCAACACACCATTGAATAGTCTGAAGATGAGGTCATACACAATGGTTCGAACGGAAATTCAAGGAAGCTGTCTACGTTCTCAACAACGAAGCCTTCAGTTATCCTAGGATAGAAAATCCTCGAATATGTGGAAACCACCCATCCAAAATATAAATCAACTTCGGCTTGACAAAGGATAACCTCGTGCCAATAAATCCTGTTCTTTTTAAAAACAATCAACGTGACTAATTAGTAGCACCACCCTTTGTCTACCAAGGGGAATCATTAATAGCACCACCCCAACCCAATGTGGGGAAACATAAATAGTACCCCTTTCTCCTTCACGAGGAATTTGGGTATTTATAATTGAGTATACCTCAAAATGTTGTCAATCATCACCCGAAGATGATTTTTGATACCAGCGATCAAAATGTCGTGAGTTCACTCAACCTGTAACTTGGTTTAAACATTGGTTCATATTGATTGATTGATATATTGATCTATTGAATTTTGAATGTTTTATTCTTTGATCAAATCAATTTCAATCTTTTATTTGGATTTGAGTGTCTTCTTTGATTGAATTCTCATTCTTTATAACATTGTTCGTAATTTGAATCGCCATGTTTTCCATCCCATAGGTTTTTATAAAAGGTTTCAATTGGGTCCGAACCAATGCCACTCAGCAAAAACATTATCAACCACATTCAGGTAGAAGTTGAAAATAAATAGTGCTCATGAAGAAGCCATTTTACAGAGAAATACGTATAGAAGATCTGAATGAAGCTTTTCATCATTTTTATCGTTTATATACGTATATTGTTTTTATATCATTTTAATTTATGTTTTCCCAAACAAGAATGCTAAACGTGAACACTCATCTCTACTGACTGGGGAAAGAAAAAGCTACTATCAAAATCCTATATTCAACTCATCAAATACTATACGTCCATCTTGGACAATTATTTCAGAAGTATCGAACAAGCATAATAAAACTGACCAAAATATAGTAATCAATAATAACGGAGAATTGACAGAGAATGCATCTGAAACAGCTTCTCTCTTCAACCACTTCTTCATCGAAACTCCTGTTAATCTATCGAACAATATTCCTGTTGGAACTATGTGGTTTGAGGGGTCTCCCATTGAAATGGGTTGAATCATTTCTGGCAGATAGGAAACAATATGTATCTATACAAATAAACTCTAATAATACAAAATATAATGAAAAATGAGAATGTCTGAAAGTTGATATTGGTGTTTCATAAGGGTCCGTATTGGGACCGGTGTTGTTTATTTTATATATCAATCAGATTGATTGCATTTTAGAAAGTTGTCATCACTCTGCATACGCAGATGATTTATCACTGGTGTTGTCTTCACGGGACACTGATTTACTAAATGCTAAATGTAGTGATGTGATGAATAATATATCGAACTTTTTCTATGAACGTTCTCTATTTTTCAATATGGAAAAAACTGAGGCAATACGTTTCCAAAATCGTCAGAAGGCGGTACGAAATTTAAACATTAGAGTGAATGAGACAATTTTGACACACACTCAAGTCTCTGTCAGATTTCTTGAAGTATATTTGGACGAAGTTTTCAGTTGGGAAACCCATTGTGATGAACGAATTGGCAAATTGAATTCCCTGAATTTTTTTTGAATCTCCGAAACTTCCTCAACTAGGCACAGTCACTTGCAATTTACTACAAGGCTCAGGTATGGTATATGTCTCTGGGGTAATTCCACCTCAGCATCGGATGTTTTTATCAGTCAAAAACGTATATTGCGTACCTTAGCACATATTCAATTTAGGGACTCATGTGAACCTATTTTCAGAATGTACGGAATAGTACCTCTTCCATGTATATACATTTTTGATAAAGCTGTTCATATTTTTAAAAATAGATCTTTCTTCAAGTTGAATGACGATATTCATGGATATGATAATAGCAGTAAACAATCCATGTATGTTCCATTTGCGAAGGTGAATACTGCATATTTTGCTCCCAATTACATAGGGACAAGAATTTCAACATACTCCCAGATACCATAAAACAACATAGAAATGAGAGTCATTCCAAAAAAGACTCGAAACATTTTTTATTGGAGAAATATTTTTATTCGCTTTCCGAATTTTTTAATTGAAAATTATTGTATGTGACTATTTTATATTTATATTTCATTTTACTTTTCAATATTTTAAATAACCCTTAGAATTGGGCTTGATAATTTCCATACATGTCACTGTCAACGGGAAATAAAGATTTATCATTATTATTATTAGTGGTTTTGTGAAATGTCTAGTGTCAAGTGAGACTCACACAATAATAAGGTGTTTCAAAGTATGGCTGGTGGGAGAAAAAATAGAAATCACTGACTAAAGAGAATCAAGGTTAACCGAATGAAATGGAAAAGATGACAGGGAATTTTTTATATTATTCATTATGTCCGAAGTTGGAAAATCATGATAACGCTTATGGAAGCTGTGGTATGGAAGAAGAATGAGCTATTCCAAAAAAGAAAATCAATGAAGATTCTCAGTTATTATTAACAATTCGTGTTCAGAAAAGGGCTCAACTGAGATTGCAGGAACTAACAATACATCAATTTTTGAAGGCGTTCTGAAGTATATTAAGCAAGTGACAAGGCAGAGATAATATCAGGATATTTTCTGACACAATTGAATATTTTCAGGATGCAATGATTAGAGAAGTATTTGATCGTAGAAAGGCAGAAAAAAATATTTTTCACATCAAGATATTATAAAGAAAGTCAAGTATAGTCACTGCCTTAAATGCTTACCGTAGATCATACATGTTTTCAAAATCATCATGGTAAGAATTTCTCTGGAGATCAATCAGAAGATCTATGAGAAAAAAACTAATACCGATACACCATCAATTTTTTTCTCCTGGAGTTGAACCTTGTAAGCAAAACGCGTGTCGAGTGCAAGTCATATCATTGTGGTGTTGTTAGGGTTAGCCACAACTTTCAACCCAAAAGTATAGTATTCTCATCATAATAATTGAGATAGTGCTCAAGTTTCGTTGAGGTTAGAAAATTTGTATCATCCAATTATTTTGATACTACAGGTTCAAATAAATGTCGAAAATATGACATTGATTATTTCAAACAATATATGAGAGATTATGCATTAATTCTTTGAACTACTGAATACTTTCATTTCACTAGTCGTAACTGCCTAGGAAAAAGTAATTAATTTTATCACTGATCATGAATAGTAAGGCATTTCGACATTTTCGAAATTTTTCCAACAGTCTAGAGTAAAATAAATTATCTAGTCCATGTTCAAATAACAGAATATCATCATTCCTACTTTCTACCTACAAGAAATTAATTCAGTTTCGTTTAATTCTTCTTTCTAGTCATTTTCGACATTCAATACGACTATTGCCCGGATGTTCATAATGGATTTCAAGCCGATGCTGATTTCCGGGATGTTATTCAAGAGACTGAGTCGGGGCATTTTTGAGTACAGGAAACAACGACAGAATAGCACTATTGTTAATTGTAATCGTTAGGGAAGTCAAGAGATGTAAAATCATCCCTTGCCTTTGACATGAGATGCATTCCACATGGAATTGGGAATTGGCATTCGATAACGATAAAAATGGTTTGATATGTTCGAAATTCAATTTCCATATGAAATGATGAAGAAATAATTGAGTCAGTTGTAGTAGTAGTAACCTACTTCGATATATTGCAAATCATTACCCTAGATAATTGATATAGCGAACACTATTTCCTTCAAAAAACGACACTGGGAGGTTTGCGTAAATTAATAAATCAAGTTAATACCACTCTGATCTCGATTCTGATGTAAACTGCTCGTGGATGAAAGCATTCCGATAATTATTACATAACTTTCTTTAAATACCAACTAGTAACCTGGATATTTAATAATACAAGCCTTTCAAACATAATTTCATTTAGCTAGACATGGCTATTTGCGGTATTTATTTCCTAGTTGGTTCCAATTTTAATGTGAAGGTTAATCACTGTATAAATTGTTTGGAAGTCATTCCTATTCGAAAGACATTTTATTGTGGTGGATGGATTTTTATTTCTGAGCTTTTTGGGTTGTTCATCTACCACAATAAAAAAAATTAGAAATTGAAATTGGAAACTATCGAAGTGTATAAGGACAGACCTTCAATTTTTTTCAGAAAATATTTGGGGGAATCAAAAAATTGTCCGTCAGCAACTTCTCGTATATCTCGAATTTGCCAATCAAATCCTCTTCCGTTCTCGTAACGTGTTAACAAATATACCTCTTCTATAGAGTCCACTACTGATTTCAAATTTTTTCAGATCGTAGTGGATTGAGAAAAAACTAAGAAAATATTCTCTCCCATTTTCTAGATCACTGAGGTGGAAATTAAAACTTTACTCCTTCCCTATTCATGCAACTTGTATCATTTGAAATAAAATGCGTTAATCATTTTTGTAAATTGATCGAATGTTTGTGAACTTGGTCAAACAACTGAAGAACAGAGTGCTAAGAATCTCAAATGAAAGTCTCCATAATAAAAATTTAAACATTCTTGTACAATTATTCATAGATAATTCTTATCCAACCCAAATAATTAACAATATTTTGTTCAGTACATCTACATCACTAGAAATTTACAATTCAATCGCAAACAATCAGTCACATTGCCATTGCAATGTGACTTCCCCCTTTCCTATATATATATATATGTTGTCGTTGAGTTATATATGATATATGTATATTGATATATATATATATATATTGAATATATATATATATATATATATATATATATATATATATATATATATATATATATATGTTGTCGTTGAGTTCGGGTTGAACCGCGTCTGGAGTTTTGTTCTCGACGTTTCGACTCCGATTTTGGAGCCATTTTCAAGAGGTAAATGTGACTTCACGCTGAGGTCTCAATCTGCCTACTCCTCAGGTGTTGTCACAGGGGGCAAGGGTTTGTGACTTGACGCCGGGGTCTCAATCTGCCTACTCCCCAGGTCTCGTCACGAGTTCTTTCTAAGGTCTCAATCTGCCTACTCCTTAGATCGAACTAGTTCGATATATATATATATATATATATATATATATATATATATATATATATATATATATATATATACTAACTTTTGCAAACATCAAAATGGTTGTGAGATTCTGAAGCTGAAATGAAAGTCTGGGACAGATTTTCAATCAATATTGACACATCTCTATATTTTTGAAATGATATTGCTCAATGAAGCCAGATATAAGGTGTTTTCTGACGCTCTTGTATTTAAAACGTATTCGTCTCCCCATCTTTCTCTTACTATATTTTTTTTTTAAATACATGAGCGCGAGAAAACACCTATAGTTTTCATGATAATGGAGACAAGTCACCGAAATGATATTGTATCAATATTGCAGCAATATGCAGATGGAGTTTGTTAAGCCAATTTTCACATTAAAAATTTCAATATCAACCATATTTCTTCAGCTAATGAGATGTGCTTTACAACATAATCTACTCGAACACAACATATTGCTCGCGTACACATTTTTAACACATGAAGGCAGTTCAGATCCAACCGAGTCGAGAGTAAACTTTCTTCGAAACGAACTGGCAAGCTACAAGTATCTGTTCAACGAATTTCTTTACGTTGTGCGTTGTTGCTACTCGAGAAGTCGTGCGTGATCCTTGCCAAGGAAACCACTTTCGTTTTCGATAAGAATTTCGACGAAAGTAACAGTGAAAACTTTCTTTCGGAGGTGCGAATAAATTTATTGCTCGAACCGTTACATAATGTAGAAATCATGCAGATTATCTTGAGCTCTGATGATTTATCTATCGCGAAGACATGAATGGAACAGTGATTGGTGTCTGTATTTCGATATCGCATGCTATTATTAATCACTGCCAAATCTTGTAGAATTGTTGATGAAAAAAATTCGAAGGCAAAATGTGAAAAAATTAAATGGCGGATTCAATATGGCGAAAAATTTCTTCAAAAACGTATTCACTCCGGGAAGAAGCCTTTATTCGGGAATTGTAGAAGTTATGATTATGAAAAAATTGAATAGGAAATGTCACGACAGTTGACATTTGAAGTTTTGGGGAGAAGAGCACTGGAATACAGTCATCAATCATTATTAAAATGAATATTTAATATATGGTTTTTTCATTATTCAATTTTGAATCGATATAATTCGAGCACTTCTAACAATCAATCGCTGTCCTGTCAACTCTCATCATCGTCCGATGCATCGCTCGTTTATTTGATTCTGAAACTGAAAGTGGAATCAATAGTTCAACTGCATATGGAGTAACGATTACAGTTTCTCCGGAGGAAGTTTTTCCTACTGAATATTATTGAATCTGACATAACTGAAAACCTGCAAAAAATGTCTTCCATGTTTTTTATGTGGTTAGAGTTTCATGAAAAATTTTCTCGAGATAACTTAATATAAGTGTTACATGATTCCTGAGCTTCTTTAGTCATTTATCCGATTGGAAGTAACGAAGATTCCACGATATCGTGAATGAGAATTTTGTTTAGTGTTGTTGGCATGAAGTACAACGGATACAGTTTGACGGATTTGCGTGCAGTATCTTCAGTGTATTTGCGAAATCTGGGAATATCGATTTCGGAAGCATAAGAAATCACCTGCAATACAACATGGTATCGCTTTATCAATCCTTGATCAATTTTCCTTCCTTTCATTCGAAGAGTCACTGATAAAGTTAGCCGAATTCCGACAAAACACCACATTGAGAGAGTTTTCACAGCAAACAATCAAATATTCTCTTCACTGCGCTCATCTTAAGATATAATACCCAACGAATCACAAGGACTATATGAAAGTCCTTGTCACGACTGCCCGAGTATCAAACAGGTCCTACGAGCACAAACTAGCAATACGTAATTCGGACAAGACCTCGACTTTCTTCAAAAATCACCACGAAACCAGAGACAAATTTAATTCAACAACACTAAGATCATTGCCACGGCAAAAATACTCCAGAATAATTCGCGAAGCAATAGAAATTGAAGAACGCCCTCAATGCCTCAACAAACGAGACGACTCACAAATTCCAGGAAATCATAACTATCCTATCGAACAAATCCCTTACTTGATCCTCTCCAAAACAGACCTACATGAATTCCGACAGTTTCAACAACGTGGCTAATGACTGTTCAGGTAATAATGGTTACCATTATTATTATTACCTGACCAGTCATTAGCCAAAGGTTCGACAACCATAATTGACCCGACGGCTGATGGAACAAATCATATCGGCTACAATTTACGACCGAGAACAATTTATAAACTGGCAGAAGTTCTTCGAACAACAGTTGCTAGCACCAAGTAGGAGAGTAACATTCTTGAAAATGCCAACTGGGATGTTGTCGAAACTCAATACCGACAAACCAACAGATGAACTCCCAGAATATCAACTTCGCATACTCAAGCATCCGTGAAAACCTTCATTGTAATATATATATATATATATATATATATATATATATATATATATATATATATATATATATATATATATGTATATGAGCGTGACTTTATGGAAGCCGAAATGACAGCAATGAAATGATAGTGGTTTCAGTTATTCGACCGAACCCTAATCATCTCCCAGCTGAATGAATCTACTTGAAAAAACGACATACCATTCCTTGCTAGATAAACAGTATACTATTGTATAGAGAATTATCACGAGATATTATGTTCCTTCCGCTATGATCTTGAAACATACCAAGACAATAAGGCATATCTCCGTTTTTCGAAAACCGTTTGTCACACTGCGATTGTTCAAACGAACAAAGAAACAAGGCAGTCGTCCTCTAAGCAGAAATGCGAAAAAAGTTTGTTCCTGCACCGAAACGATTAATGTCAAAGTAATCTTTGCGTGTCGTCAAGATCGTTCAAAGAAATGAACACGATTATTCAACGAGGAGAACAAAAGAAATAATTGGAATGTCAACTTCTATATCGACCTCATTATATCGAACGGTATGCGTGTTGAAATATATCAAGCGGAAAAAATCACAACTGTTGGTTATAATTGTGTATAAAGGGAAGGAAATGGGGAAATCAGTTTGAAATCTAACGAGCAGCTCGGTCGTAGTTGGCAAACTAACACCAGTTCCAGTTCTGAGGGTATGACCCCTAGATTACCGTTTCAAGGAGACTTAACTCATTTGCGTCTGTTGGGGTCACAGGAAAACGCGAAAAGTTTTCGATGACTTGTTTCAGAATTGAGCAACCAGCATTACGTATTTTAGAGCGAATCGACTGTGCCCTCTGACTCGATTCTGACGTCAATTGACCTATCCGAGATTGTCACATCGCAATAACCTAATAGCTCCTGAGTCACTACGGCTCTTATGCTGATTTTGAATATTCACATGAAGCTGTTGGTGTTTCATTTCAAAGGTAGCGTAGCTTTCATTTCAGCGTGATTAGCGATGGGTGTCTAGTAGAACAAAAGTGATCACTTGCCTTAATTTGAATATACCAAGTTTCATGATAGTGCTGCAATAACAGAGGTTGAGCAACGTTTCGACTAAAAACTGGCACAACTATAGTTGTGGCAGATGAGGCGAGTGCCTTTTTCTTGTGCGGACCATATAAAAGAAAAAATGTAGATTCCATACAGAATATAGTCTTACATGAGAATGCAATACTCCATCACGAGGAGAAGGTAATCAATACGGCATTCATATACTATACTATAGTATACTATATACCACGGTGAGTAATTTTTCAATACCAGATTGAATAGTGTTGAATGAAATATGGTCTTTATCATTTTCATAGTATTATTACACAAGGGACAAGAAATTTATTATGTATATATAAAAAATATAAATGAAATTATAATAAATAAATAAGAATCAAATAACATCTAAAGGAAAAGATTCTTCTTGTTCATAAAACAAAATATACGCATCGGAAGTCACAAGAGATTTGGAGGAGATTGGTGTCACTTGGGAATCATTGTATTCATACCACTTTCCAACATAAAGATGTCGACAGTAAGCCGTGTAATGTCCACTGTATGTAGTGCCGTTGTGATTGGAAAATGCATAAAGATTGTAGCAACTGGGGGCTACATTACCTGTTGCGTAAATGCTCATGTCCAGGCCTTCCAAAGGGAAATCTACGGTAACATTTAATTTTGCTCTCGACCCGTCTGTTACAGAAAATCGTTTAAGATGGATCACTAACACCCTGGGAAACTTATGGATTGCCAAAGATTTCAAGCATTTTCGTTTTTCTTCACATTTGGAACATGTCGGCTTCTCATTTCCATCCAAAGTTTCTTCTCTCGTAAAAAAATCTAAACAGTGCGATAATCTGAGTTCACCAGTTATTTGTGGAATAGTATTATTATATCCAGCTATTTCTAGTCTTTCGAATGCATCGAGAAGTCTCGTATCATGTGCATCTTTGATGAGTATTTTACAATAATTTCAATCATAATGTGTTCATCATTTATAGTATTTGGAGCATGCTGGGCGACACTGGGTTTCCCCTGTCCTCCCGTATCGGATGCGAACCCAATACTCCTTGAACCAACTTTTTATAGCTCGTCGGCATTGGCCAGTGTACTCTTTCTTGCATCTTTGAAAACTGATTTCGTATATCTTCAACTTTTTTGTATTTTCCATTGCATCCTTCGAAGTACGAGTTGTTCAAGATCCTAGTGTGATGAGGTTCATATAGGATTACCATAAACTTGTCAGTTTGCGAAAAGTCGAAGATTGAAGAAGCGTTATTCAAACTTTGAATTCGATAAATTCATATCATTTATGGGTAGTTATTTATGCTAATCTTGTTGCCTTACTCGTCTTTAGTTGAATAGATTCCAATATCCATTATTCATTTTATCACATCATGGTAGGATAACAACTCAAAAACTATGGGAAAAAAACTATTTGATCTGAATTATTTGATATATTGTATCGTATAGGATTCCTATTGAATTTCCATCGAGTGAGTAGCATTTCATTGTTGAAAATTTCGGCCTCAATGAACTATAGTCCAATTCCAAATATCACGGTGATCCTTCGAACAAGTGAACGGCCCTGTGTACAATGATTTCGTTATCGCTCTGTATACCAACTTCTCACATCCACCAGCCTTCAAAATTATCGAGTTGAACATTTCCGAGCGGGCACCCTGGTTCACATGCTTTGAATGATAATGTGTTGAATAACAACACAAGAATCCATAGAAACTATATAAAATGCGAAACAAAAATCTACGCTGAGCCAAAATTTATTCCATCAAGTTCCGTATTCAGCTACTTTTTATTTTTAAATTGCCCCAAGTGGTGTGAAATGCGACTTCTACTGGATTCACAAAATTCAATTCAGGTCGTGAAATATTTCAACATTCATTTGCTGTATTGTGTGAATGTTCGAAAGTGACTGACTGTTAGGTGGCATTCTACTGTCCCGGAAGACAAGTACTTGTGATGTGATTCACTATTGTTTTTTCATGAAAAAAAAAAAAACTTTTTCATTTTAAGATCGATTTATTCAACAATGGCTGATGCTTCCAATAACCGTCAGCCTCAGTGTTCTGAAGTTTCATCTATGTGATTTGCCAATATCGGTTATGTATCTTGAAACTTCGGATGGCAAAACTTCATCGGGAGAAACCATATGTTTATTCTGTTTCAGTCAAGAACGAAAGGAGTATCAATATTCACGAAGCAGCCTTGTAGTTTCGAAATCCCTCATCGAATACCCTTAGCCGAAGAAAATGAATGAGTTATGTGTATTGGTTAAATCATATGGCGATGGAAAGGTCTTTCAAAGTTCAAACGATCAGCGAAATTTCAATACGAGAATCTTCTTTGGTGATGTAAATTATATTATAGGGTGCAGTTTCGTTTCATAGACCAGGAAACTCATGTAATGAAAAACTTCAAGGCTTTCCAATAGTTAGGTTTCCGATTCAAGTTTTTTGTGACAAAATGTGACACTGTCGTGACTCATTTGAGTTCTATTACGTACAGATTTTGTCTCAACCTACTTCGATTGAATCTTACCCTCTCAGAAGAGGCACCCGACTTTGAATAAAGATCAAAGTGGTGACCTCGTACCATACAACAAAGTACGAGTATTCTGTTTAATTTTTTGGTTTCATTAAATTATTCCGATACTATTCCAATCACAAAGTGTGAACCATGTGATGATCATACGTGTTTTGCTGATTTTGGTTTTTCTATTTCTTCGCAACTCATCTTACCTGTGCAATCGAGAGAAAAGGCTTGTGGCAGACAAATATAGAATGCATTCGTTAATCCAGCTGTGATCGCTCAAAGTCCAATTGAAATACTAGGCTTCAGAGTGGAATAAATGATCAGAACTGAATGAACAAACTTCATTGAAAGTTTGGGGGAGAAACAAAGGATGTTACTGTTTGGGACGAATTGTGGATATCGAACGACTCCGAGAGACTGAAAGCGGTTGTTGGCCAGGATTTAGCGCGTGTCTCGTAGTCCGAGAAAAGGGGTTTACTGTATGGAAAGGCATTTGACATAACCGAAAGTATTGAAATAATACACTCTGTATTTATTATCTCATATCATGGCACGTTTGCAGATTGGTTTAAATAGTTCATTTATTTCAGCTGATGTTCAATTATATGCTATTTCCAGATGTGACATTAGCTGGATGAAAAAAGTTGTATATTCCTTTATAAATAAAAACGCTTACTGTTCAGTGCAGTCTTCATGCATCAGGTCTTGGGCGGAGTCTTGCTAATCTAAGGTTAGTTGAATATAGAATAAACTATTATTTATGGTGTTGGATTATTCAGAGGTACCAAGAATAATGGAACTTGAGAGTACGCAATGAAAATGCTACTCATAAGAGACAAGTAATAGAAAGCTATTGAACCCTCAAATGATGAGCCAGTTGATATGTCATGGCCTTGGAAAATAGTGCTGAAACATTGGTGTCTGATTATTCATTGAGAATCTTTTGCAAGAGGAAGGAAAAAAATCTGTGGAGGATGACTGAGCTTTGTCATGTCATACAAAGCCATACACATTCAAGCAGGAAACAAGACATGTCTATGACAGCTGGAAGCGATGAAAATCAATACCTATATTTTGATGGTATCCGTCATATGAGTTCGCAAAAACAAAACTATTGAAGAATTCAAGTAGAAGTTGATGATACATTCGAAATGAAATATTTGGGAGCCGTGCATCAGTGTTTGGGAAAAGATAACATAGAATAAAACGAATCATCAATTTGGATCAAGAAAATTACACGAAGCAAAAAAGCAGTAGGTAAACTGATATATCTTTCACAATGGACGAGACCTGACAATAGCCGTCCAGTGAGTGTTATCAGTTCATTCAACAATGACTCAGGAAGAGCCCTTTGGACAGCAGTGAATTCTGAGATTCTTTCGAGAAACTACAGGACATAAGTTGATCCACGGGTGAAGTAGCCAGAAAGAAATAGTAGGATACTGTGATTCAGACTGCGAAAAAGAAGACTCGGTTGATCGAAATTCATACGCCGGTGATGTCTTCAAACTTGTCAAATCTTCAATCTCATGGAATAGCAAGGAAAAACCTACAGTCGCATTGGCAACCACAGAGGCCCAATACATACCAGCGTTAGCATCTTCAGGAGAAGAAATTTGAAACTGAACCTAAATACTGGGATTAGTACTATTTATATCTAACGATCTCGAGAAGTGCAAGCAAGCGTTACCTACAGAAATTTTCTCTTGGTCTGGCTATGACTTCTATCTTATATATATCTCAATATCAAAATAAATGGCGGAATAAATGAGATAGGCCTTTGTCACTATTTATATTGGTTCCACATTTTGCTATTTCTATTGTAGAACAATCTGAGACTGATTGAGTATGTATATGATACGAGGCTGCTTCTGTAATCGAGAGTCTTGAAATAATTATGACAAGAAGATACTGACCTTGTTGGCGTTGAGTGCAAGTGATATCGATTTGATAGCTCTTGGTTCAGACATATTTTGGATGAGTGATAGCCATGCAGAAATCATTCATGCAGAACATATCCCATAAACAGGTGAATATGAATCTGAAAAATGATCTCGTTACCCCAGGAGTTTACACGATATCAGGTGCTTGAAGAAGGATAGAGAGTGGTTGAGAAATATGCACTAGAGTTCGAAGAAAGAGAAAAGTGAACGAGAGGTACGAATTTTGCCGAATATATACGGAGGTATGTCCTATGGATTATCTCGTTTATATCAATGGGGCGAAGAGAGAGAGGGGTCCTATTGGCCGCACTACTCTTTCAGTGGAATTTGTTTCAGTTTATTGGAATTATTATTTCTCTCTCCTACAGAAAATTAAAAACGTAAATCCATTTATCGAAAGTTATGCCATGAAAATATAGAATATTGTTTTTCGAATCCAGTTATACAGTAGGAGCAGACATACTGAAGTGGATTTCGGAAGAATGAAATAAGTCGTGACACATTTTTTGGGATACTGGGTTGTAACCACTATTATCAGGATTCAACCGATGTATGAAGGAGTCGAAATATTTTTTAAACTAGTGTGATTAATTCCAAGTAGTTGCCTACTTCAGTTCTCTTGCACAGTGTAATAATTCAACTTGAAATATGTAATTACTGCTCAATCTGCTCAACTCCGACACAATGTGTCTTGTGTATCTTCGAGGAGTCGGGGATTCCGCTAATAAATCACCTATCTCGCTCTTGTCACCCTTTAATGAAGGGACGATTCAGAGTAGAGCTACACCTCCTACAACAATATCCGCATGAAGCGAACTTTAACCGAAGTTAAGCCGTTATCCTAATACCAGAATATGTATCTGATGTATCACAATGATTATCATGTACGTTTTAAATATATCAGCTATCATCAGATAGGTTCAAGCCATTTTGGGTTGAAACCATACCCCTTCGGCAAGGGCGTATTTGTAGAAATGAAAATAAATGGCACTGCGACAGGGGAATTCGGAAAATGTGTTTCCTGGAAAATAAGTGATATTTATTGGTACAGGATAGTATCGAGACGAGTTGGGGAATACAGCGGAATTATTTTTTACAATCGTTCATTAACAGAAATTCCCGCGATAAGATTGGAAATTTTGACACTTCAGTAGGAAAAGACAACATTTCCATGAATCTAGTGGTTGTAAGGCACCAAGAAATATCTGTCGAAAATAGTAGATTATATCAAGAGTCAATAATAATAGCTTTGTTCGCGGGTATGATTCCGAACTAGTTCAGGGACAATTCGCATGCGCAGTCTGAAAAACAGCGTTAGCGGATCATATAGTTCAGAATTTTTGGTAACCGTTTAGTGTTCGCGGATCACATCGAATCTTTTCATTACTCATTCAGAATCAGTTTTAGCAATCCTAGGATATTGGTTAGGACGGAAAGTTCGGTTCTCGATGTTTTGAAGCAGCAAACATTACAGCATTATTATAAAGTAACTATTTTATAGTATAACGTTTTTTAGTGGTTATTCGTTTCCATGTACCATATCGGACCATTTATCGTCTAGTGATGAGGATATGGAAAAGTTGCTGAAACCTATTGAAGTTCCCAAAAGTAATTCATACTTTGAAGAACTATTGCCACACTTCAGTGATGATCTATATGTAGAGCATTTTCGATTAACTCGAGAAATGACCGAAGAGTTAGCAAATCAATATGCTAGGTCTGATCATTAAAAAAGGCAGGAAGGGGATTCTGAAAATCAATCTATAACAGTTTTATTGAGGTTTGCTGCAAAAGCAGCAACTTCATTCAAAGAAGATTCCGATAGATTTCGTATTACTGAAAGCACATCATTCAAAAGTGTGAGAAGAGTCACCTATTTTTTGCGCAATTTATCATCAGGAGTGATAAAGTGGCCCAATGACGTGTTGAAAGTTGAAATTGAAAAACATTTCAGAAACAAGAAGTCTCCTGGTGTTATTGGTACAGTAAACCCTGACTCTCACTTGAACAGGAAACATTTTTATTCAATTCAGGTACGGATTTCGAATAATCTGTTGGAATGAGTTGAAATGACTAAAAGAGGAATGTTCATCCTCAACTTTGTTATTCACATCTATTTGAAATCCATTTTTTTTAATAAATAAATAGGAACTGACTTATTTGTTTTATTTGAGTATTTACATATATTCTTTGGGTTCCTTGAGAGTGTTCATACCTCAATACACCTAAAGACGAGGTGAGTTTTATTTATAATTCTGTAGGTACATATCTCAGTTACATTCTTTCAATTCGACAAAGAGGTATATTATAATGCTGAATATACATTTATTGAACAACATTCAAGCACAAAATGACATTCGTAGTAAAAATATCAATAAGAATAAACTTCAAGAAAAATAACAACTGAAACGATTTTTTTTTATCTCCGAATACTTTCTATAATATCAGCGTAATCAAACACTCCTGCCCCTGGCTGTGAGTTTGGAGTTCTTATAATTCCTTTCAAGTAGGTACTTTCCATCTGTTTTCGCGGTTTGTTCCAGTTATTTCAGTTTTGGTGATGCGTTCCATTTCTTTGTCAATTTCTTAGTACATTTTCTTTTGGTTTTTCATTCTCATTGAACCCACCTGCTCCCGGTATTTTTGATACAGTTCTAGGAGTATTGAAGTATTTTGGTGTGTCCATTCCTCAGAGTTTGTTGGAAAGACCAATCATTCTGTCATTACGTCCGAAAATATAATTATAATTGATAAATGCAAAACATAACTGTTCAATATTACCTCTTCCAGTATCACTAATTTTCCCAGTGGCGAAAATACACTTGCCCCTTGACCGAGACAGTATGACAGATGACCCTGATGACAGTTCAAAATCGGTGAATTCGTTCGCGGTAAAATAAAATCCTGAAAAAGTTCATTATCGGGCATGCGCTCTACGACAATCCTGTATCAGTTCTGGCCTGGTTCATAATCAGTTCCGAATCCGATCCGCGAACAAAGCTTATAGTTATTATTCGAGGAATTTATACGAACCAAGCCACGTAAGCGAAGAAGTGATATTCCGAGAGAATAATATTCATTATTGTGAGTAGTGTACTCTACTTTATTTACGACTAATTTATTTATGATAAATGAATGAATCTTCAGTTTCATTCATCTCAATACAAATACACAAACACTACATATGCGTTCGACACTGACACGTTGGAGTTTGGTTATGTAAATTCCATGGTAATATTCAATTCGAGAAATTTTTTGATGGGACTACAAGAGGAAATAAATACTATTACCATCAATTCCTCGCCATTATTCCCTAAAGGAATAATATTTGGTATTATGCTGCATGAACCATTAGTATAATACTTACATAATGTATAAGTCCCAAAAAGAAGTCACTATACTGAACTCTGAGGAATAGTGTATTGTTTAACGAGCAAGGAACGATATTAATCACCCTACGACTCATGCTGCAAATCAAACGAGTGGGAAATGAGCATTCCATGCGAGTTAGGCACTATACTTTTTCAACGGCTATGAAAGATGGTAGCGAAATGATTCAACAAATAACATCAAATTCAACTTCAAATTCAATATCAATCAATTTAGGTGCAATAAAATGATCTATAGAGCTGTCATTGCTTGAAATTTGACATTTCATAGAAGACTTGATTTATTGTGTAATAATAACTACAACTGTAACACAATGAAGTCATTGTTTCATCAGGTAAGGAAATGAAATTGAAGACATACAATGTACCCCATTGTTTCACAAGAACAGTAAGGATAAAGCAGGTTTCTGTTATAGCCGTGGAAAAATGCAGCAATGATTTATGCACACATCACACAGACAATCAATCTAAAAAACACGTGTAATGATTTTTCGGTTGGTGAATAATTCAGCCCAGTTCATCAATTGTTGTATCGTTACTACTGCACCTTTCGCGAAGAATATTATGTATACCTCGTAGAAAAAGCGACGATCCCGATTTACGTGTTGCTTTCCCGGTGCCCGGGTTAAGCCTTGACAAACAATCCCCACAGTCATCCGGGGATCTAAGACGTTTCCTTCTGGGTAAACAATGATACTATTGCTGCTGTTCGAGTTTCAACACTGATTTTACCAATTCAATATGTATTCACACCAACTTTGGTGTGACTGGGTGAAATTATCGGAGAAGATTTGATATATATGTTACATATTTAGCAAGAAATCAAGCGTTTTGTAGGTATCAATGATTTTTCACATGAAAAATCCTATACCGAATCTTTATTTTCA
This sequence comes from Zygogramma bicolorata, assembly GCA_032362365.1. Taxonomy (NCBI): domain Eukaryota; kingdom Metazoa; phylum Arthropoda; class Insecta; order Coleoptera; family Chrysomelidae; genus Zygogramma; species Zygogramma bicolorata. The sequence goes on along the minus strand of JAVJAQ010001474.1, from coordinate 327,043 downwards.
GATTCTGTTTCCGAAATTCCTTGGAAACATTATTGGGTAATAAATATATATACCGAGTGAATGAGAAGTAAGCGTAAATATTGTATCGAAAGTATATCAATCTGAAAGTGCCCGTTTTCTCAAGAGGAGAATTGGAAAATATAGTTGTCTTCAGACTCAATTCGTTTATTGAACAGCAAACTAGGTTTGAAAAATATTATGGGACCACTTTCGTGTTTTGAGCTCGAACAAAAATCTATAGACAACACCTGACTATCACCCTTCTTCTGAAATTTGATGCCCCAATTGCAAAGTCAACTCTACTACCCTTTTTTTTCCCCAATTTCCCCCATAGTTGATTGTATTGTATTGTATTGCTGATTCAGACATTCTCTCCACCATGAAATTTATAATTGTAATTGTTGATCTTCTAATTATCTGAGGTTGTAAAGAATGAAAATCATTGTCACCATTATTATTATTGCTCCCGAATCTCGAAAATTTGCTTATTTCCTATCGACCGTGAAAATCACTCCTTAAGAGGAATATTTTGAATACACTGAGTTAATAGAATTATTCTCAACTTCAATAAGAAACCCCGAGTTTCAACAGCCAAATTACATGGTTTGAGATATATTTTTCGAGGCCAGTATTTTATTGAAAACTCGCCGAAGCTGTTAAAAGTTTATCCTATCGAGCTTCCTATATAACATTGATGAAAGAAACACCGTGAAGGCTGTGCAAGATTTTCTCGGAAAATTAAACCGTTGGGAAAAGGTCGAGTGTCCTTGACAGGCGCTGAGGATACTCAAAACGAACGAGATTCGAAAGAAAACCAAGCCAATTGGATATTTCTCTGCAAAAAATCATTATAGCCTGAATGTAATGGAGAGCACTTCATTCGAATAGCCACTGCACATTATTAGTTTTAGTTTAGTATTATTTTACTGATTCATGAAATTTTTCAAAGGTGATATTTTCCATATTCAAAGTCTCTGTCATCGTTAAAGATTATATTTCATGAACAGGTCGAGTAAACTTAGTGTTAATTGGTTTCTTTGTATTGGCGTGAAGTGCGAATGGAAATAATTAGTCTAATTTTGAAATGAGTATGTCATAATAAACCTATGAGGAGAACGTGTTTGTGGATATAATACAGTTAGAAGTGAAACATTTTTCCTTGATTCTTAACATCACCGAATCTATCTCACAATTCATCATACATTGCTTCAATCTGAAAAATAATTTTGATTAGAATTAACTTGAGGGTAATTGAAGTAGGTACTTCTATCACTGAATAATATGTCTATGAATGGAAGAGCATGTTTCATTGCAGTCCAGTACCAAACAAGATGCCTAAATTTCTGTTGAAACGCCTTCTATACCAGTACAATGAGAATATTGTCGTCAAAATTGCTATACCTACGGTTCACACTCCTGAAATTTATTCACAGATGGCGCCAAGCGGCAACTCTAAACACATGACATTATGAATTCTGACGAAATATCTACTAGCGAATTCTTCTGGAAGAACTCGTACGGAGTCAGTGTATTACCATCTTATTGCAACACTCGACATAATAGAGGATAAAGATACTGTCAAAAATTGCACAAATTCTCACTTAAGAATTAGCTATAATTGTGATGGTGCTGAACGTTTTCAGATGATTTGATGATATTCTTCAAAATATCGGTATCGACCTGAGAGCTGGTGCAGTTGCACCACATAGACCGTAAGAGCATGACAATTGGAAGCTTTGTATATAGACTATATTTATACAAAGCTTGGAAGTGTATGATTTTATTCCGCTTGCCTTCTTGATGGTCGATAGTTGGCCCACAATGGGGATGACGGCTGCAAAACTCTACCACTAGGAGCGCCACCACTGCATGTACCTTTGACAGCCTCTCAAGTCAAATGACAACAATTCAAAACATTAAACGTCCCTTCTTTGCAATAATTAAGAATATAAAGATTTGAAATCGACATAAAATGGTCTTGTGTAGTGCATTCGGATGTAAAAATGTAGGTACGCATTTATTTACAAAAAAAAAAACTGAAAAAGCAGTGGGAAGTAGCCCTGAAAAGAAAGAGCTTTCAGGCTTCCGAACATTCTAGATTATGCTCCAGTCACTTACAAAAGAACGTAGCAGGGCTAGTAGATGGTTATTATGATGATTTTTAACGAAACACCTCTGTAATCAGTTTGAATTTTTTACCTTTCACTCAGATCTTTTTTTTTCCTTTGAGGGATCCACCACGTTCCCTCAACAAACTTTTCAGTTCTGGTACAGACAAACATCCATATCTATCGGTTGGAGAAAACAACCTTATGATTCTTAAGTATCTTTTGAAAATATTCATTAAAATAAAAATAAAACATAACCTGCCAATTCACTCGTTAGGCACATGCAGTCGTGCTGCCACCTACTAAAAGCTTTGGGTCATCTTTCCCATTGTTTTCTTCGTGCAATATATTCTGGTATCCACTTTTAGTTTCAATTTCAAATTGATAATTGTAATTTTTGATCTTCTAATTATCTGAGGTTGTAAAGAATGAAAATCATTGTCACCATTATTATTATTGCTCCCAAATCTCGAAAATTTGCTTATTTCCTATCGACCGTAAAAATCACTCCTCAAGAGAAATATTTTAAATACACTGAGTTGATAGAATAATTCTCAGTTCAATAAGAAACCCCGAGTTTCAACAGCCAAATTACCTACATGGTTTGAGATATATTTTTCGTGGCCAGTATTTTATTGAAACTCGTAGAAGCTGTTAAAAGTTTATCCTATCGAGCTTCCTATATAACATTGATGAAAGAAACACCGTGAAGGCTGTGCAAGATTTTCTCGGAAAATTAAACCGTTGGGAAAAGGTCGAGTGTCCTTGACAGGCGCTGAGGATACTCAAAACGAACGAGATTCGAAAGAAAACCAAGCCAATTGGATATTTCTCTGCAAAAAATCATTATAGCCTGAATGTAATGGAGAGCACTTCATTCGAATAGCCACTGAACATTATCAGTTTTTATTATTTTACTGATTTATGAAATTTTTCGAAGGTGAGATTTTCCATATTCAAAGTCTCTGTTATCGTTGAAGATTATATTTCATGAACAGGTCGAGTAAACTTAGTGATAATTGGTTTCTTTGTATTGGCGTGAAGTGCGAGTGGAAATAATTAGTCTAATTTTGAAATGAGTATGTCATAATAAACCTATGAGGAGAACGTGTTTGTGGATATAATACAGTTAGAAGTGAAACATTTTTCCTTGATTCTTAACATCACCGAATCTATCCCACAATTTATCATACATTGCTTCAATCTGAAAAATAATTCTGATTAGAATTAACTTGACGGTAATTGAAGTAGGTACTTCTATCACTGAATAATATGTCTATGAATGGAAGAGCATGTTTCATTGCAGTCCAGTACCAAACAAGATGCCTAAATTTCTGTTGAAACGCCTTCTATACCAGTACAATGAGAATATTTTCGTCAAAATTGCTAGACCTACGGTTCACATTCCTGAAATTTATTCACAGATGGCGCCAAGCGACAACTCTTAACACATGACATTATGAATTCTGAGGTCTGGAAGAACTCACGGAGTCAGTGTCAGTGTATTACCATCTTTTTGCAACACTCTACATAATAGAGGATAAAGATACACGAGTTCTGTCAGAAATTGCAAGAATTCTCACTTAAGAATTAGCTATAATTGTGATGGTGCTGAAAGTTTTCAGATGATTTGATGATATTCTTCAAAATATCGGTATCGACCTGAGAGCTGGTGCAGTTGCGCAACATAGACCGTAAGAGCATGCTAGTTGGAAGTGAATGATTTTATTCCGCTTGCCTTTTTGATGGTCGAGAGTTGGCCCACAATTGAGCCAGGAATAGTGGGTCCGAATCTCCGGACGCTTGACGGCCATATTCGAAAACGCGTTTTTATTTGTACAATATTTTTAAGTTTTTGCATGATCTTATACCGCTTGCCATTGTAACACACGCTCATTTACACTTAATGGAGCTTGAATAATGAAAGGCAAGCGATTACAAGTGACCGGCTTAGTTTGAAAGGTCACGAGAAACCGAAAAAAAAAAAAATTATAAATTGCATGTTTTCAAACTACTTGCTTATAAGAAAAATTAAAGTTCACATTAGCATAGCATGCTACAGAAATTGGCGAGCGCCGGTCATTAGATTAACGGTACGAAATTTCCGGAACATCTTGTAAAATTTTTGCACATAATTTGTATGATCCTGAATTGCTTGCCATTTGAACAGAATGTCAATATATATGGAGCTTCATTTGGAGAATCGAAGTTCTGATTCACCAAGGATATGTTGAACTAGTTCATCTTTCAATTATTTTGACCATAACTTCCGAATTGCTTGGTATTTACCTACATTGACCGAAATTTTTCAATAAAATATATTGCAATGTGGAACGAGTGACAATTTGTAACCAATACACAGACTCAGTGCGCAACCGGAAGTGGGACGAATTTCATTGTCAAGATGCATTTGGCAAGCAGTAAATATATTCCATCATTCTCCATCATTTCGCAATCGGATTCTTCTGTATGTTCCTCCGTTGGGATCTGAAATACCCTGTTCAAAAGATATTGTCTCATTCGATTCGATAGGGTTGCTTGCCACGAATTTCACTTTAGCATCGTTACCATTACTCAACTCACTCTCACAGCATCAAACTCCCAACTGGAAACTAGTTCAAAACGCATGTTAATGAATTCTCTAATTCTCCCATTTTCCGAAGGAGACAAGGCGACATCATATCCCGAAATACAGAGGCAATTCTCCTTTCCTAGTACCGCTACGTCGCTGTTTTGGATGAATAATTTGAAGTTGAGAGTTGGAGCGCGGAGGGGCTCAGAGTTATATTCGAAACTCCGCGAACTTGAATGTTTGTCGGGTTGCGAGGGCGCCTAGGGAAGTTCAAATTTCGATATGCGAGAGGTATAGGAATATCAAATGCTTGTTTGCTTATACTTGCAAAACGATCTTTATGAGCTTGGTCTGATCGAAATCGTAATCGACCAAAAAAAAAACGAAATAACTGTTTTACATTCGTTGGAACTGGAAATATTATTCAATCTATTTTTTCATGAAATAAACGTTGAACACTTAGAAACATGATGACTAAAAAACAATATTTAATTTTGTTTTTTGTTATGTCGGGGAATATTTTGTTTGTGATAATATATTAATCACTAGTTTATACTCGGCACGTGTGCCGAATTTTTTATCAACGATTTTCTGCTCCCGTTTGCTTTCTGTTGTAAATCGGTTTCAAACTAACAGACTTCTAGAATTTTCGTATAAGTGGTAACAGAAAGTTCAACTGCAAGCGATGATGAATGGAAGGTTAAATAGGTGGAAGGGGGTATGGCCACTGTTGTAAATAGTTGTTACCAGTAACTAGCACTCATAACAGCACTGCAAAGTTTGTGAAAATTACCTTATATGAGTTTTATCAATCGATGTTATCGAAACTTGAAAAAAATTGCCTAGAGAACTTGCAAATTAATTTGAGGAATTGCTTGACATTTCATTGAAGCAATGTCTACTAAATCCGGGGTTCATAAAAATTTCAACTGAAAATATTTCTAGCCCAGTTAGATAGATATTTTTATTGTGTTAGAAAAAATTACATTTTCGTCACAAGGGCTCGGCCTAGATGCTAGAACCTAGGTTTCTAATGGAACATTGAGAAAAACTTAAAATTATTGGTTTGTTACAGAGTTATACAATTATCCTATATTAAATCTAATTGCCACCATTTGAACAGTCATTCATTCAAAATGAAAGATCGCAACTTCATAATATTCATCATCATCAGGGACTTCACAAGTTTTGTCAGGTGTGAAAAGTTGTGAGTACTATTGAGCAAGAGTACTAAACCATCAATATCACCGACCTCAGTCAGGATCGCATTTTGCCTTATACCTGCGTAGATAGGACATTCAAACAGAATATGTTGTAAAGACTCAGTCGCGTGTAAGTTACAGATTGAGCACATCTCTGTAGTGTCAATTTGTTAAAGGGATCCATGAAACGAGAACATCAAAGACTTTCTGCCAGACGTCCTGATTTGAGCAATAATACGCGTTATATAGATGTGTGAGGGAATACTCAAGTAATTTTTTGATGGATCGGAAGCTGTCAAGCCCCTGTATATCAGCGGGTAGGAGGAATTCGCAAGCCTCTCTGAGTCAAGCGAATTCAACTTTTGCTTGAATTTAGCCAGAATATCTTCCTTGAGCTTTTTCGAATGATAATTGAGGAAACGTTGCCATAAGTTCTCACAATCAGCGAGTATGAAGTATTCTTTTACTTGCGAGAGCCAGTTGAATTTAGAGTCGTTTTGCTCCAAATCAAGTAAACGTGTATAGCAGAGTTTGGAAAGTCTGGTGTTGTTCATGGATTTCAGTTTATTAAGCCAGGTTAACGAAGATTTGAAAATTATGTATGATAAATTGATGCAGTTGGTTTCAATGCGTGCAATATAGTCTGGGGTATTTCTAGGCAAACATAGTAAGCGTTTGAAAAAACGAACTTGAATATGCTCTATCACATCTGCGTAACGAAAGCCCCAGATAGCGATACCATATGATAGCGAAGACAAGACAACATATTCGTATAGTTTAATTCTCGATGACCATGAATTGAGTTTTGAACGATAAATCAAATTCATTATAGATCCAATCGCCTGGTTAGCTTTAATGACCGTTCTTTTAGCAATTTCAAGAAACAAGGATGACGAAGAAAATTGTACCCCCAAGTACGTGAAATTTTTCACAACTTCCAGTGCTTGATCATTGCATGTAAATCTTAGGTTATAATTACTACTATACCCTCCTCTGCAAAAAACCATAATTTTCGTTTTGGTTGTATTTATAATTAGCTTATTATCTGATGAATATTTTTCGAGAACTTTCAGTTTACGCGACAGATCTACTGGGGAATCGCCAAGAATAACTATGTCATCAGCATACGATAGCATTAATACATCATTCTTTCCATCAATGTTGAGTCCTGTTAAGCCGTGTGTTCGAAAGTAGTCCTCAATATCGGCAATAAATAATGAAAATAGGAGGGGGCTTAGCGACTCACCTTGTAGGACTCCTTCCGAAATATTATATCTTTTGCTAAACGTGTTATCTTGTTTTATAGAAAAGAATGCTCCGTCATAGAGATTTCTGATGATTCTAATGATTTTTGAACTTATGCCTACATTATACAGTTTCGGCCACAATAGATTATGCTGAATGCTATCGAACGCTCGACGAAAGTCAACAAAGACTGCATAAACTTTTCTGCCGCGAAGCCGAAGGTGAATTTGCAAGACGGAATTCAATACAAAAATATTGTCAACACACCCCCTATTCTTTCTGAATCCAAACTGCGACTCCGGAAGAATAGAATTATCTTCACACCAATTGAAAATACGGTTCGAAAGTATTGATGTAAACAGTTTTACAATGCAGTTGATCAATGCAATCCCCCGATAATTATTCGGGTCATTTAAAGGACCTTTTTTATGCAATAATGTGATGATTGTTTCATGCCATGCTCTGGGGATCACTTCGGATTCAAATACTTGATTATAGAGTCGACAGATATATAGTGTCCAGTTTTGCGGCAAGTTTTTTAAATATTCGTAGATAATTCCATCCTTACCGGGAGATTTGCCATTTTTACAGAAGTGCAAGGAAGTGTTTAGTTCTTCCAATGAAATAGATTGGTCTAGGGCAATATTTCGTACATCATAAAATTTTATGTCAGTGACAATTTTGGGAGTATAAATCTCATCATAAAAGCGTTCCCACTGCGAAATTGAAATCGGGCACGGTTCTTTCTTACTTCGGAAACGATTTAAAGTTTTCCAAAATGCAGCTTGATTTTTTGTTTCACTGAGTGTTTTTATAATTTGTTTGTCATATTCCGATTTTTTGTTGTGAATAATTTTTTTGTACTCAGATTTTGTCCTCAAGTAGTCAGTTTTATACGGCTCTTCAAAATTATTGTGTTTACAGGCTGTTAAATATTGCCTCAGTTGTTTTTTCAGAGTTTTACAGCTGTAATCAAACCATGGTTTGTTTATTTTGTGCGTTGTACTACCATACTGTATTTTCTTAACTGATCCGATATGTTTAGCTGTATCCCAGATTGTCGAGCACAAATTTTTATATGAATCGACAGCGTCCCCCAAAATTCCCACGTTAACTGAGTTTTGCATAGACATTATGTATAAGTGTGCCTTCTCATTTTCCCAAATTAAACGGGTAAACGGCGAATTAGGCTGAACTTTGGGACTATTGTTGTCTGTTTCAAGTTTGAATTGGAGATGTACTGGAAAGTGATCTGATGAATATTGATCATCTAGCACTCTTAGATCGGTAATAATATCAAGATTATTTGAACTGCAATAACATAAATCAATAACACTTTGTCCCGAGGAACTGCAGAAAGTAAAGTTTGCGGGTCTATCATTTGACATATGTCCGTTCAACAGCGAAAAGTTATATTCTGCCATTAGGTCCACTAAGCAGTGGCCTCTGAAATCAGCAGCTTTATGCAAGCTGACCATGTTTGGAAAAATAATGGTATTTTCTAAAATTTGCTCGGGGATTTGACTTAATTCGCCAACATGGCAATTGAAATCACCAAGAATAAATATGATGTGATTACTATACGTGTCCAAAATGCAGTTTAGAGAAAGACGAAAAATTTCGAGCGTTTCCCCAATGTCATTCGATGGCTTGAAATATACTGAACATACAATAAGTTCACAATGATTTTGTTCGAACAAATAAATTAGCCACCAGGGAGAGGACTCAAGAAGACGCGCCGATAATTTCTTTCTGTATAAAATTGCAATACCACCGCTGGCACGTCCTCTCGATCTCTCTCTGATTGCTGGAGAGAAAACAATATCAAATTCGGAACGTAATTCAGAAGGTACCTCTATCGCACTGGTCATCCAAGTTTCACAAACACACAAGACATCAAACTGTGCAGAGCTATCTTGCAGAAAGTTGTCGATGTTTTTGTATCCTTGCACATTCCAGAATATCAGGTTTGCCACAGTTCTCACACTACTTCGTTTTTTGAGCGTTGGGGGCACGTGTCAATACTGTCAATGCTTTGCTCTCCTCCGTTAATGATTCTGCTAATTTTCGCTTCATTTTGTCTTGGCGATACTTCTTCCTCGCGCGATCTTTTTGAGTTTTCTTGACGATCTTCAATAACGCTCACAATTTTTGGAGCATTATTCACATATCTTGCAGCCAAATTTGTTTCGCCACTAGCTCTGCGGGTATTGAGATCATCATAGAGAGTGCTCAATTGTTTCATTTGTTTTGAGGTTTTATCACTCTTTATTCTGATTAGGGGATAGCTGCTTTTGGAAATTTTGGATTTGTTTCTTAGGACAGTAATAACTTCCTTTGCACTGGAGTGTTCCACTTTTACTGGACGATTATGGTCAATTCTCGGCTTTCCCAGGCGAGTAATATGGTTACTGGCTACTGTGTGTGGCGAGGCTAACTCGTTTATTAGCTTACTAACCTCGTTTTCAGGAACCGATTCTTCCAGGCCAAATATGATCAGGTTTTTCTCGCGTTCAAAGCGCATTCTCATTTCGTTATATGTCTCATCTAGGTTGGACTGCTGTATATTGCTTTCTAGATCTTGGATTTTTGACTTCAAAATATCATTTTCATCTTTCAAGGTTGTTATCTGATTCAGACAAAATTCCAATTTTTCATTTTGGGCTAGCAAAAGATTTCGAATTTCTGTGGTGCTTTGAGCCAAAGCATTTAGCTGCTGGAAATTGAGGCGTAGTGGAGGAGCATCAATAGTGTTGTTTGCTACTGTGGGGCTAAACTCCATTTTTCCAAATATACAAGTTAACTCCTGGGCTATAATTCAGCTGGCTTATTGAGGTTACTTCGCTTAGGCACCGAGCAAAAAAACCGGGACGATGGGCAAAAACTGTTTTTATTTTACTCGGTATTTGAGAGGTCTCGATGAAGTTGTTATAGAAAATGACTAATATTTCGATGCAACGCGACAACGCGAATAGCTGATGAGCAGGAACTTCGACAGTTTTGATGAACTTCTATAGGTTTTTCACTGTGGCAAGTTTCAATTCAAACAGGTTTGTATAACTACCGCAAATAAAGATTCGACACAGATATTCACAAACGCGTGTGTACCGGTTTCGTACCAGGACCGAACTCCAGCCCAGTTAATGAAAAACTCCAAATTCTAAATGGAAAACTGAAAAAGATGGAAACTGTTGCAAGTAGCATTGAAAAACTATATAAACACGACTTGATAATTTTCAAGGATGAGGTTAATGAACTCGGAAAAAAAATTATAGATAATTAATTCCCTTAACGCATCGAGTCGCTATCATCTATGACATATCTGAGAAAATCACCGATCCCAAACATCTCGTAGCAAGAAATGATACAAAATTCCTTCACCCTAATTCTGACTTTCTCAGATTTACTTCTACATAGTGGTTTGAACCTTTCACATAACTGTCATACCAATCATAGGCTACTACCCTGATACCATACATTTGAAGTTTTGCTAGGAGAATTTCAACCAAACCAAGAGCTTTACTCAGGTCCAATAAAATACCCACAGCTTTTTGTCCAGATTTTTGTACAACTCAATGGGAAACCTTGTGACAGCCTGGCTTTTGGACATTCCCTTAGGAAAACTAAACTGGTTGGTATTAAATACATTCTATTTTGTCGAAAAATGTGACTACTGAATTCGAAACACATTTTTTTAAAAGTTTACAAATGGACCTGAAACGAAAATTGATCTGGAATTCTCTGGAACGCACACGCTTGATACAATGTAGACTTTTCTCACGCCGGTTAGAGCTTGCAAGCGCTTGCCAATGAGAGCTCGAAACCAGCTTTCTTTGTGAACGCACCCCTTTTTTTTGTGTGAAATGCTGCATCAGATGTAGGAGGTGAGTATGACAAAAAGAACACTTGTAATTTGGCTTTCTGCTATTATGAAAGAAATGAACCTCAACGTATTAGAATCTTTAGTTTTACTGTTGCTCCATATACATCGAAAATATATTCTGGAGATAATTTGTCAAAAGTGATTTTTCGTTTTTCGCAATACACCATCTTCAAATAGAGCAAGCGCATATGATATGATCAGTTCATAATTCATATTATTTTTGAGTTCTTGGTTTTTCTCAGAACACTAATATGTTGAAATTGCGATGGATTGACAGTTATAACATCTTCTTCAATGTTAATTTCATTACTTTTGGAGCAGATTCGGTCTCTCGGTTTTCTTCATATTGAATTCAACCCTTCCCCAAAAGCAATGTTTCAATTTTCCCCTTTATTTTCAGAACCTCCGGTAGATATGGACGAAATAGCATCTGTACCAGGAAACCGCCGGTGCCTTTCGAAGAAGTCCATCTAGTACCTGTCGAATCAGTACATTTTATTGAAAGATATATCACGAAAATCGTCGAAAGCTGCAATTATATCTTGACTATAAATAACTCCTCTGATCCATTCATATACAATTTCAGTGACACTATATTGTGAAGTCCTCCTTCGACACTAATTTTTTTTATCTATGATTACTCAATAGTTTTGAATTATCCTGTATAGATGATAATTGTTTCTTCGGGGTTTATATGCGTTCATGTTGATTTTTTCCTTTTTTTATCGTTCGACGTTTCGACTTCCATTTCAAAGCCATAAGCAAGAACTTTTAGTAAAATTTATGTCAATACCGTCCTGGCCAGTTACCCCCCTTACGGAATAACCAAGCAAGAGAAAGCATTGATTTCAATTATCTGTTCTGTGTCAGAGATACTGTCTTTTTATACTACCTCTGTTTCAATATTTGTTGGAATCGTAAATCTCATTTTGCTTCACAATTGATCAACAACAGTATATATATATATATATATATATATATATATATATATATATATATATATATATATATATATATATATAAAGGAAGAATAGTCGCTGACTAGTTAAGAGTATAACTATATAGTAGGTAGGATGTTTACATATATTTTGTGTTTGAGAAATAAATTTCTTATTATCGTTTTGAATACAACAGGAAGTACAATTTTAGTTTTATAGAACCATAACTGATCGAAAAAACAGATTGTGTCAAGCGAATGTTATTTATTCCATCATCAGGGACTACAATATAAAATGTCATATAAAATGTAAAATTCAGAAAATATAAGTACTTATATCTTTGTTGAGGATGTTTACATATATGTTGTGTTTGAGAAATATATTTCTTATTATCTGTTTTTTCGATCAGTTGTGGTTCTATAAAACTAAAATTGTACTTCCTGTTGTATTCAAAACGATAATAAGAAATTTATTTCTCAAACACAACATATATGTAAACATCCTCAACAAAGATTCCCTGATGATGGAATATTCCGAAAGCTTGGAAGAACTTTAAAGAGTCCTCTTTTACAACGCTGCAGACCCTACTATATAGTTATATAGTTATACTACTATATATATATATATATATATATATATATATATATATATATATATATATATATATATATATACAGGGTGTCCCAAACTCGATGGCCTATTAGACATTTCTGGAAAACAGGACATAGGATTATTTTGAAAATTTGATTTCTTGGATAATTAGTTCTGTTCTATCGATCTAAAATATTTTCAGCGCTGCGACGTTGCCGCTTATATTGAAAAGTAGCAGCAACTTTGATATTTTAAATAGGACACCCTATATATTATTGCATTTCTCGCTTTGTTATTGCTTTCCGATTATTTTTGTATGATACTTCCCTATACCTATCTCTAGTGGTTTTCGAGAAATTCATTGATTTCCTTATTTTTTGTGCGAAACATAGCTTTAATCAAATGCTTATTACTGCGGTATTTGGATTCAAAGAGAGCTTAAATTTTGGATGTAGTTTGACAATGCCCTGTGTATTAGTTGTGTCTAAGAAAATTCTTTCTCCATTCTACAGGGTCGTTCAAAATTTGTGATTTTACCGATACATACGAAAGTGGTGAAAAGTACATTTTTTCAAATGGAACATCCTGTATATTATCGAAAATCCTGAAAGACGATTGAAGTTCCTTTCAAATGATGTATCATGTTCCTATACCTAAATAGTCAGGTTTCCGAAATAAATGCAAGTTTCTATAAAAATTGGATTATTTTGACATATTTTGTATTAGGTAGCTATGAAATGTCATGGAACATGTCATTATGAAAATTCGACAATTAATGCATCAATGATAAAACGTTTGCGCGTTCAATAACGTAAATTTGATCAGAAAGAAATATTAGAAGATGACGAACTGACTGTACAAAGAATGATTAATATACAGGTTATCACAAACTCGATGGCCTATTAGAAGTTTTTGGAGATGAGGGACATAAATGCTTGAAATCTTGTATTCCACGATAAGTGATTGCGATCTACCTCTTGAAAATATTTTCACCGTTACAGTGTTGCCACATCTGCTTGTAACTAATATCGACTTCCTAATTTCGAATGGCAAACAGCCAGTATTTTGTTCCGCATTTGAATTCTTCTGATAAATACAAATAACTTTTACTGAACATGTCGTAAACCTATCTCTACCTTTTATCAAATATTGATTATTTTGTATTTGTTTTGCTACCAAAATGAGACCAACTTTAATTCAAATATCTCTTTTTTTACTTGAGTTTTTTTTATTTTCGATACTTTCTTCTGACAGAAACACTATGAAAATCACTGGCTGTCAAACTTAAAGTTTGTTTTGCTATTTTCTGGCCACGGCACACTAGATCATTTCGATTGGGAAATATGACCTATTTTGATTAGTTATAGTAATTGAAAATGATAGTCACACACTTCAATATACTACAGAACAATTTGCATGTTCTTGCTATAATTTGATCACATTGGCCATGAAGAATAATCAATTTCATCAAAACTTCATTTGAATTGTTATTGCTTTCCATCTTGATTCTTTTCTAATCAAACTTCATTAGAATTATTATTGCTTTCTATTTTGATTCTTTTCTAATCAAATTCACGTTAATGACGCGCAAACGTTTCATTATTGATGCATTAATTGTCGAATTTTCATGATGGCATGTTCCATAACATTTCATAGCCACCTAATACAAAATATGTACAAATAATCCAATTTTTATAGAAACTTGCATTTATTTCGGAAACCTGACTATTTAGGTATAGGAACATGATACATCATTTGAAAGGAACTTCAATTGTCTTTCAGGATTTTCGATAATATACAGGATGTTCCATTTGAAAAAATGCACTTTTCACCACTTTCGTATGTATCGGTAAAATCACAAATTTTGAACGACCCTGTAGAATGGAGAAATAATTTCCTTAGACACAACTAATACACAGGGCATTGTCAAACTACATCCAAAATTTAAGCTCTCTTTGAATCCAAATACCGCAGTAATAAGCATTTGATTAAAGCTATGTTTCGCACAAAAAATAAGGAAATCAATGAATTTCTCGAAAACCACTAGAGATAGGTATAGGAGAGTATCATACAAAAATAATCGGAAAGCAATAACAAAGCGAGAAATGCAATAATATATAGGGTGTCCTATTTAAAATATCAAAGTTGCTGTTACTTTTCAATATAAGCGGCAACGTCGCAGCTTTGAAAATATTTTAGATCGATAGAACAGAACTAATTATCCAAGAAATCAAATTTTCAAAATAATCCTATATCCCGTTTTCCAGAAATGTCTAATAGGCCATCGAGTTTGGGACACCCTGTATTCCTAACTAATTTCAAACTGTGCAAGCGTTCACCCCATTTACGTATAAAACATATGTTACTGGGCTTTCAGCCTGTTGGAAGTGAAATTTATAAATAAAAAATGAAAAAATGAATGAACTGGCTGGAAATCTCATTCAATATTCCTAAAGTGAGCGGTTTCCTCTCTCGCTTCACGTTTAAGGAGCAAACTCTAGAAGCATACAGCAAATTCTGGTTACGACATGAATTACGCAACACCCTATTTTATTATGATTGTTTCAGTTTCAAGTATCTTCTACTTCATAGGCGAACTAAGAAATTCCTTCAGAAAAAGTGCCATTGCCGTCCGGTCTATTTTACCAAAAGTTACCAAGATATGCCAATACCTCTTCAAGATTTCATCGTAGTCGGATGACGGTTTGGAAAAAAAACTTTTCTTTGTCTCTTCTTTCTTTCCTCTCAGAAAATAGCCCAAGTTTCTAGGAAACCCTTAGAAGCCCATTTAAGAGCTCGTGCAGGCAAGGGATACCCGGAACCTACAGTTTATGAAGTGGAATCTGAACCAGTTTGGCCGCGTTACTAGACGGCAAATACTGAATTAGAAAAATTCTGGTACTTCCAAAGTCCTGGAGTCGTCTGGCTGATATCCCAAGCTCTTTACAGCATGACCACGGCACCAATCACTACAACACTACACTCACGATAGTTATAATTATTTTTGAACGGATTAACACTTCTGAATGGTCCATTATCGGGACCAACCATATACTGGTTTCATCTTCTATCGGAATCATCACTAAGGCAAGATGGGTTTTCCATAAAGTACCACGCACAATGTCCTGAATAAGTATTTGCCGGAAAACAATGACTACCTCGGCTTAATGCAGTGTCCCTAATGACTGAAGTTCAAACTAATTGATCACATGAACACTTTTGACGGCCAACTAGCGGGACACGACCATATAACGGTCTGATCCTCCTTTGGAATCAACAGTATGACCCCAGATTGTTCTGGCTGGTTCAGTGTAATAAATAAATTGCTGGTTGCGTAGATTCCAATACTGGTAGATAGGATGGATAACTTGATCGAATACACTAACCGACCCGGTAGGGGAGTTTGTGTTTTCTAGGTTTCTCCTGAAATAACAGATGCGCTACTGTGAAAATCAGTAGGACGCCCCAGAGCACATCAGCACAACAGATAATAAACCGACCCTTGCTTGCACAAGGCTGAGCTTTCCAGGCGCACTCAGGAGAATATTCAACAAAGTCGAAATGAAAACTTGTCGGTGGTGTGTGTGTTCATCATCTCGACGGTGAACTGTATGCGCGGGTCATATCTATTGAATATGGCGAGGGTATCTTCAATGGAATCTCTAAGCAGAGCCATGATAATATCAAACGCATATTTTTCTAGTAGAGGGGTTTGAAATATAAGTACATAAGTTAACAAAGATGTCTCTAGATTGATTATCCGTGATATATGCAGTCAAAATGGGGGTGGTCCCCATCAGGATACCAAGAGTTCGTTCGAGATACTTTTTATTTGGATGAATAGTAAAAGCATCAAAAAATACATCTTGATATTAAGTCATGGCCATCTAAGTGAAGTTTTATTTTTTTGATAATTTTTTGGGGGGGAGGCAACAAAAAAATTGCTAAAACGATGAATAGACAGCATCCTGTATAATATGGTTTGATTTAAAAGCCATTAATATTACAAATAACTCAACTATGGTGTTAAACCACGGTCAATTTATTTGAAGGGTTACATAATTTTTAAAGTTATTGGTGCAAAGTTATTTTTATTTCTTGTTCACAACGAAAATCACTCATAATCACACAGTATTGTAACAAGAACCTGATTTTCAATAATATCAAATCAAAAAACATCCAATCAAATGAGTCTCAAAATCGAATATTCGAAGGCTTTGTGAAGAAATCAAATAATGCCTTTTTGATTTTACTTCTTTCAGAGGATTTTTTTTCATATTGATTTGAAGAAGGAAAATCCAAAAAATAGTTCCTCAATATTTCTTTCACGTCCGTCGAAACAGTCCATCTGTTGTGGACTAAGACAAACTGTTTCATCAATTCAATTGAGGCCTCGCAACATCCAACGACCTCAAAAGACTCAGTTGCTTTGACATTTCTAAGCCCAGTGGCTGTTAGTATCTTTCTGTGAGAGAAAAGATTCCTATCAGAATTTTTCCCGTTCTGGGAATCCTTGAACTATTTCTTTCGACTAATTGGCTTCCACGGAATACGAATAGCTCCCGCTAATGCAGTGGTACTAACTCAATTAGTTTTCTGACGGTAAAAGTGTCCTACGTAGTTATTTATTGAGCAAATTATTATCCGAACAGAATCTACCGAGAGTCTTTAACTCGATTTCCTCAAGGAGACTGGAATAACCATATCTACAGAGAAAATTTCGATGAAGTCGATAAATTCAGTTACTGTCTTCACGCTGAATTGGATAGAAAAGATGGCTCAGGAAATTTAGATTTCTAACTTTCGGTCTTCCTTCAACTAATAACCGTTCTAATGAATTTACAATTCGATAAAATTTCCACACATTGAGTTGATCTAGCAGAGATATAAAGTCTATTCAATCGGGAAATATGTGCATATTCAGAAGTTCTGTATAATGAGGTCAAGAGAAGTCCCTTCATCACCTCCCAACTTCTGGATATCGAGATTCGACAAAGATCATTTCTTTCGACGGAAGAATATTCGTGTGACGTCATTGACCAAGGGCGGTATAAAGTTTTTCAAATGGAAAATGGGGTCTTTAGGGACTCTGTTGGAATGGATTCCAATCCAACATTGACACACTTGAAAATTCAATTTATCGGCTCTTCGGTAAAAAATGGAGTTCTACCCGAATCAAAGAGCGAAACATGCTCATAGCACAAAAAATCTTGAATGGGGGCATTCATTATGAGTATTAGTGCGCAGAATAATTTCGGTACATGAATGAAATTTATATCATGCGCACGGATCTCTCTATTTCTCTCATACCTATGGAACATATTTTGAACGTTCAGTTCCTGATTATGCAGTTGTTTTTGAATCCTCAGTTCTCAACTCGACGGGAAAAATGAAAATTAGAATATGCGAAGTGTTAAGAATATTCTCTCATGGTCAGTTAGAACAGAATTATCATTTTTTTTTTGTTAGAGAACGTGAACTCGATATTGTCTACCGAGGAAAGCTGATGGTGTCAACTAATTCTTGAACTGATGCAGGAATATAAACTTTCTTGCAAATATCTGTAAAATGGACCAATTTTGATGCTAGCAATAAGGCATTCGTTTCTAATCAAACCCTGCTCCAAAAAGT
Source organism: Zygogramma bicolorata (assembly GCA_032362365.1). Taxonomy (NCBI): domain Eukaryota; kingdom Metazoa; phylum Arthropoda; class Insecta; order Coleoptera; family Chrysomelidae; genus Zygogramma; species Zygogramma bicolorata. The sequence goes on along the minus strand of JAVJAQ010001474.1, from coordinate 308,873 downwards.
AACAGAGTTTTAAAAGAAGAAAACTTTGTGCTGGACATCGAAAACAAAAATAAGGCTTTCGAACACACTGGACTGAGAGAGAGAACGCAGTGTTATCATCATTTATATTTTTCTTATAATTTTGCGAACACAATCAACAAGACTGCTTCCTGAATGGAATAGTGGTTAGACGGGGATGGTTGTCTTTCTTCGATTCTGCTATGTCTTCCTCGCTATATTATTAGTAGAGAATTCATTGAATTAGAGATATTTCAAAACATAGGAAATTCAATTTTTTACCGTGATAGCAGGTTTCCAAATACCTATATCACAACATATCGAAGATATAATAAATGATATTCCACGGATACAAAATTATCAGCTTTTATGTGCCATGGAGCGTTATAATAATAATTTTCTTATTGTTATCGATAATCACATCCGAGAGAGAATGTATATCACTGTATGAAGGCTAACAAGGCTACCAATCAATAAATGTAGGAAATGGTAAAACTTTCTGCAATTACGAGTGGTAAACGATCAACCGTAGCTAGCGGATAGTGAACACTTAAAATTAGTTCATCATGATACCTCTGGGCAACAATCCACGAATCACAGAAATTATTTTGATACTAGATAACTAATATATTTGCGGAATAACGATAAAGCATCCATTTCGTATGCGTGGTAAATTCGTAGCTTCGAAATATTGAATTCGATGCAGAGCTGCCATAGTCCGATCAAATAAATTTTTTCGTAAAATTTTCGCCTACCCGTAAAGTAGCTGTGGATTCTGACAGAAACAGGTGTCCTTATTATCCCATAAAGTTTGTGCCAGATTCTGTCCGTGCGTTCAGCAACAGTTGAATGCCAGAAATCTTAATTTTTTTGTTTGTTTTTTGCTTAAATAATGAAAACAATCGGTTGGATGAAAAAAAGTTGAATTGAAAGTTGTAGATAATTGAAAAATCTACGATTAGCGTTGGCCCGATATCGATATTCTAATTTTTTGCTTAACTATAATCAATTTAAACTACAATTTCAATTTGGTTGAGAAAACGAGATACGACCATTTTTTCCTCATTGTTTTTTAGTTTGTATAACGTTGTTTTTTTTTGACGCCATTTTTGAAGATATAACATTGCAAAAATCGATTCTCCAAAAATGATATTTTGTGGTTCAACTATTTGACTATTTGACGCGATTATCCGTAGGGCAAGGAATAACAATCCTGTGGGACACTATTTTCTAGTAACAAATTAGATCGTTGCTAACCTATCAATTGTTTTTCAACCAAATTGAAACTGTAGTTTCTACTAGTTGAAAGATTCCCAAATTAACAGTTGCAACCCCCAAATACATTTCAATATTTTTTCTTGTCTTGAACAGTTTATTTCATTGGATTACCATGTCGAGTTATATTTTAGAGCAGTGTTTTTCTGTTATAAAAAAATTCCTCTGCAACAGTTCCAGCAATGTATTTTCCTAAAGGAACCCTGCATAAACGGTATTTTCACAAACTTCGGAACAACTGTGGAAAATTTATCCCAACGCCATTATAGTTGAAACAAATTTACATTCCAAGTAAGCTGCCGGCTTAAGATTCTATATTGGGATGATTCCCTTACTCCTTTCTCTGGTCTCATTTTGTGCAATCGAACTTTAAATTCACGTTCAGTTTCTCATTTCGTAATGATGTCCTACGAGTTTCCATGAAAAACATCAGTTGATCAGAGATCAGATCCGTAATCTCGTTTTCAAATATCATTTCATTATAATTGTCTTATTTCAATATCATGTTTCATTTCGCTTGAAAGTCATAACGGGTAACGCAACATGAAATAGGATAGGAAGTTGGCAAAAATATAATCTGTACAATCGAAATTGCGAAACTGACTTCATTGGGCTAGCACTAAAAATGTAAATTTATTTCACTCCGAAGAGAAAACAAAGAGTCACAAAGTCTTGCTTTGATTTCGTACACATACATCAAACGTTGCCTATTATGTTACATGATGGTTGCACTTTCATTTACTATATAATCTACTTCCACGTTCACTATTGCAATGAGATTTTTTTATCAGTTAGGATTGTTAGTATATGGGCTAGGTTGATCATACTAAGCGATCAGGAGTATCAATTCGCAAAAAAGTTTTTCTAATTCAGTGTGTGAGACAGTCGAATGATTTGATCTTTTGACATAAATGAACAGTTTGAGTTCTAACTTCAAGCACTTCACTTGAGTAGTGTTGTAGGTTTTTTTGAGATTCTTCGTGAGTGATATGAGCCAGTGCGTCAACAAAAAAATGCGTAGACTGTTAGTGCCATTGTGTAAGAGAATAATAGCCATTCTTCTATAAATCAATTAATAAGCTAGATATCTCTATCCATACACTTGATTTTGATATGCTCAGGTTAGGGTAGGTTAACATTATTGTTGGCAGTAACTTCTTCGCGCAGTTGACAAACACGGTTTGAACCCAACCCACAGTAGTTGCATGTCTCACTACTTGGATGGAATTGTGTAGAACTGTTCTACTGTTCCTCCTGACCATAGCGAACAAAGATAGGATCTGTGTGATACCGCGGTAAGGGGGTTTCCAAGTACAAACAAGAGCCTGTGAATAATATTTCGGCTCAGTAATTACCATGGAAATTTGATAAAAAGAAACTTTTTTTCCCGCTTTCTGCGAGGATAAACATTAGCGAAATAACTTTATCACAGTTTGGGAAAGCACTTCATTTGGCAACAGTCGGAGCCAAAGGCAGAGAGCTCTTGCCTAAAATAGCGTGATTGAGATAGATGTGATGAAATGATGAGCTATTCATCAATATTTAAGAGATATTCGGTGAGGTTTCTGACAGGACAGTGACATATAAAAAATGCATTGAATTGAAGTGTCGAAGACTGGCTGATTGAAATTCAAATTTATCGTGCAGTGGACCGCAGTTGGTCCATTTTTTGAATGCGTGATTTCCGAAATTCTACGCTGGTTTGCCTGAATGCGTCGTTGTTCTGAGTGTAAGTGAATCCTTGACTGATTTGACGGTTATTTTTGTGTTTTGTGTTCACCTTTTCTGACTTTCAAAGATATTTTGGTTTAACCTTTGTGAAACAACCGCGCGAACATGATATCTGTTGTATGTTGTTCTTGAAGTCACAATTTTTGTTTATTATTTTTAGATTTGAGGGTTGGCTCTAACTTGTGTTTATGGAAAGCGAATTGATGGTGTATTTCTCTCTTCATACTCTCTGCCAGTAGTTGGGACGGTGAGGGCAACAAGCTTGCAAAAATTCCTTAAGCAACGCCACTTTGTGTGAAGCTCTAATGGACCCCTAAGCTTTTTTTCCTTAGGGCAGTTGCCGCCCGATACGCCCTCTTGACCCCCTTCGGGGTGAAATATTCCTTGAGGAGGTGAAGAGGGGTAACTGCATGGGGGATTGAGTGGAAACTGCCCTGAAGGAGGCATAAAACCTTTGTACAATGTGGCGTTCCTCAATCATTTCTGGCAAGTTTGAAGCTATTTCTGGTTGTCAACATCCCCACTACAGTCCTTAGGTCCGTTGGGAAGGAAAAAAATTCGCTACTTCACCCATTGTTTCCCTTAATAGACTGGTTATTTTTTGCCTTATTTATTATCAGTAATAACGTTTTTGGGCTAAATAAGCGACAAGTTTCAATAAGTATGGATAAAATATGTAACCATTAACCGACAGCAAAGGAGAATGAATTCAATTTCATCCCGCAAGTCACTAACCGACACTATGACCCATGGACTATCATAACAACGGCCTACTTTCGTATTGTAGGAGGAACTCTTATTTCCATGACGATGAACTGTAATATTACATAACTGACCCTCTGGATTCTTTTTTGGAGTCAAGTCACGCATCCTTTCAGTCTCCTTTCACTTCTATCGTCTTCAATGATATTCAATGATACAGTTAGTTCCATTGAAAGTGCAATATCTAATTAAAAGGCATGCATTATTCTTTCTGCCTAATGATTGATCGGATGAAGTAATTCCAGAGTATTACGATTTTAACGATATATGTATCAAGCTCACAAACTTTTGAGGTATGGATATACATTGAAAGGGAAATTCTGTAATGTTCACAGAGCATTGTGAAAATCAAACGGATGTTTATTTACTAAAGGTTATAAAATGAGTGATTGCTTTGAATTCTTGTCATATTTCATGAAAAAGGTTCACAAAAACAGATGTTTGATAAATATGGTGGGAATAATTCCCACCACATTTTCATCTCAATATATTGTTTTAACTTTTCTGTTAATCAGATATCGATTTTGGCACAATACTATGGACCGTGTGAGGTAGGCCAACCGACAAATCAGTGTTTGCGGATATCGACAGCCGCTTTCTTCTTAAGCCCAGTTTCACCAACGACTTTAATCTGGATTATCTTGCTAACTGGAATATTTGTACGCATTTATGCGTTCATGAAGTCCAGTTATCAAGATAATCCAGATTAAAGTCGTTGGTGAAACTGGGCCTCAGAATAAGAAAAAGTTTCCAAACCATTCGCTCATTCAGAGACAGCATGTTTTGCAATTGCTATTATTTATTGAATACAAATCAAATTTAAACTTTGTTTCGCTCTTCTCTGATCAACAAATCAACCTATCGACCTAGAAAAACGACTTGTGGAATATTTTTTACTCCTCTATGAGGCGATCACTTCGAAAGTTTAATGAAATGTTATTCCATTCACACACAAGCAGAAATACAAAAAAAAATACGTTTCTGGCTCATCAATTGGTAATAACTGATTTACAGATTATCCAATCCATCTTGGCACAAACTCAGATACTTTTCTAGTTGCATACTGGTAGTGTAGGCCATGACGGAAGGGAAATCTCCTTCTAGGAATAAATTTCAACACAGTGAACAAATATAATATGTGTTTTTCATTTTAGTATACTTCACAGAGATTGCTGGGCATATATGTTATTAGTTTTGTTCCAAGATGGATTGGATAAGCTGTACTTTCACGAATCTTACGCATAATTCATTAATATGAGGCTCATTTCTACACACTACTATCAGATTCATCAGCAACTGTTCTGACGAAAGCCTATTTCCCCATTCTGAATGGTAATGACGATGATGAATTGGTGCGAAATTATGGTCCCATGAGCCAGAATTGGGGAATAGTGGTAGGTCGACTTTCACTAGAAATTCAATCAAAAGTATTGAAAAGGGTTAAAACGAAGGGATCTTATATGGACGCCATCTAGAGAAACAATAGTTAAGCTCAACTACTTTTTAATACTTCTCACTGAAGAACAACCTTGTTGTGCTGAAATGGAAGATATATATATATATATATATATATATATATATATATATATATATATATATATATGTAATATGTATATAAATTTAATTTACTGAACAGAGAATATTTCAATTTCATCAATCGTCAGTTGGTTCCTGAGTCAAATATGTTGATGACTACAATGTCATACCTTGACCTCACAAGAGTATGAAGTGGTGATAGGTAACCACTTCAGATTGAACTGATGTGGTTCTACGTTATATTGCTATGCTCCAGGTGCTTCTGAGAAGTCCGTACCAGCCTCCTGCTGCTTCCATGAACCTCTACGGTGCTCAATCCAGCCCGATTTCATTTCTCTGCTTCAATATCGAATTTCCAAACATACAGCAAATTACCAATTCCGCTTGTTAGCCACGGGAAACAAGCTTTCCCAAAGTGGCTTCCGAAAACAGCATCGAACAACGATGACAAAAAAATATAATATCAATATTTCTTTTTTTCTCAATTTTAAATTTTGAAGAATGAACCTGACAGAACTACAGCATACGAAAGGATAGAAAGCGTTGTGGAAAAATGTATGACTCGATATATGCCATGAAAAATCAATTTCAAAAAGTGAATCAATTGTATTTTTGAATTCAAAGTTATAAGTGTCTCAATATATACTCTCTCAATGTTGGTCGGGATATCGTAAGGAAGATTATCAAAATTTGATATAAAATGACCAAAATGGTCGTTCTTTCGACAAAGCCAGGAGCAAAAAGGCCGTTTATCGTTTCAAACCTTCGAACGTTCAGAAAGATTCGGTTCAAGGTCGCATCAATGTTGCCATCACTCACATATAAATCCCTCTAACCAGTACCATTGAACGCCTTAGGGAATACCATTGATCACTCCTTGCATAAAACGGACCCTTGCTGTCTCCCGGTCACTGCCACTCTCAAATGAGAGAAGAATATTACTACACTTCGAACTACTCTTGACATTTGTAATATTTCAACCGCAAACGGAATGATCCAAAATAAATAAACAATAGATTCGAAATCGAATTGAATATGACTGAATCTAAGAAAATGAAACATGATCTTGATAAAACGCTGTTGCAGACTGCTGAGGAATCCCTGAGCTGTGAAAATGAAAAATTAACAAAATGGTATGTTACAATTCACAAATGAAACCAAAAAGAAGGTGTTACTTAGGGTTCACATTGTCATGAAAGCATACAAAATCGTGTATGGTGAAATTGAAACTTATTGTCCATAATTTTAATATTGATGAGAGATATTATATCATTTTTTGCGAGTAACCGGGTTACAAATGGTAACGATTTTCAGTAACCGGTTGCATTTCAGCGATATGCGGTAATAGAGGGGAAGTTGATGTGACGTCATTAATGATGTCACTATTTATTACCGTGTTATTGAAAACGTTACCTTGCTCGACAGCAGGGTTATAGGCGGTTATATGAGAAGATGATAAAAACGACAGAGACAGAGGAAGAGAAACACACAATTGTAGACAGTTCACAGTGCATTTAGCATGCAACTGACTGAAAGTGTATTTTTCTTATTCGAAATAGTTGGAAAAACGAAAAACGTATTTTCATGATACTGGTTCAACTTGATATTATGATCTATTGGCATCCTTAAATGAGTTTCACATGTTTTTCCTATTGGTAATCGTGAATCTCAATCATTAATCAAGTTCAAAATGTGGAAATATAAATAATTGTCACTTTAGAAGAAATCTTCGAAAACAACTTGATATTTCAATATTTTCATATCTATAAAACTTTCAAAATAAATAGTAAACAATAACAACATGACCACACTGTTTTTCATTCAAAATTAAAATATAACCAGATCTTTCACGCACGTTTTTGCGAAATCAAGTTTGTGTTACCAGTTTTGAAATTTCGTGAAGTGGGGGTTATAGCTTGACGGTTACCGACTTTTGTAACCGGGTTACTCGCAAAAAAATCATTATTGTCTATATCATCAAATCTATGGAAACCTGTTACTGAGCAAAAAAGACAGACAACTCATAATAAAATACTAATCAAATAAGGCAATCAAATCCAAACAAAAAGATCAAAATTGATTTTTGGTCAAAAAATAAGATTAAAGATCTGATCGATCGCAGAAAATAATATAATGAGATAAAGAATATATAAAAAATAGGGAAATCAAACACTAATGGAAGAAAGTTTCAAAAATGCGAAAAACCAATGGAAATTACATTTTTTCGATTTTCTTGTGTTGTGCTGTCCAGCTAGACTGTTCGAAATTTTATTCTGAGTAAGAATGTGAAACTCGAAGCAAGGTGTTTGACCAGAACTGAATTTGACAGACACTAGAAATGAAAAACATGCCTCTATATTTGGAGAATCAAGGGTGGAAAGAGTGTTTCTTATATACACTAAACATTTGTCAGATGGTCATTCAGTTTCTGCAAGAAATTACCAGAGATCGAAACGTGATTACACATTAATTTGAAACTAAAATTTGAAGCGTCCGCAATAGGAGGGACGAATTCCTTGTCAATTTATAAATAGACAATTCATGAAGGCCTATATGGTTTCAGGAATAACCAATGATGATGGTCAGGGAGGTTTTCCCAGTTCAGATACTTATGAATTGGAAAAAATAGGCTTCACGCTTTCAGGCCGAAGGATGTTACTGCGTACCAAGGAAACTGCAGCACCGGTGTCTATGGTTCAGTAACGTCCATTTAATCCAATTTTGCTGGTATGGTCAGACTATCGGTTATTCTTCTCAACCTGTTAACTCTAATGACCCTCGGTGACCTTTACCTCGCGGGGGATTGCGAACTTGGCGGCGTCCTGGCAGGTGAGTTGAATCTTGGGTGCCTTCTCACCTTGTAATCTCTCACGAAATGTCCTGATCTTCCACATCTGTAACATTTCCTCTATGGAATTCTCTCCCCGTAGTCTTTTATAAAATGTCCCGGCCTTCTACATCTATAGCAAATCCTCTGAGGCATTTCCACCCGACAGTCTTCTATGAGATATCCTTGTTTTTCATATCTATAGCACGTTCTCTTCTTCTGGGTGCTCATTCCACTTATCAATGATTTGATCTCCTCCAAAACTTTCTCGAATTAACCATTCGATGCGCCAAATCTCTGTTGAGTTGTTGAAGGCCGCCCCCACGTCTAGCGAACGTACCAATGCATTGCTACTCCTTTTGAAACTTGTCCGACGTAAAATTCTTCGTATCTCCGGGTCTCTTACTCCATCTATGGATATCTGCACTGCTAGTTGCTCCTCAAAATCTCCAGATGCTTCTGGATAAGCCAGATGAATGAGTCGCCTCACATCTGCTTCGAATTCTTGCAGACTTACCTGCATTTTGTGGGTGCGTCTTCATTTGAGCCCGGTACAGCTGTTCTCGGTGTTGATCGCCATACCCCAATTCTAATGCAGTAATCAGGTCTTCATACTTTTTTTGCTGGCCGATGGGTATCGTCTGCAATATACCGAATGCTGGCCCTTTCGAAGCTACTATTAGTGCTGTAGATTTTTCTTCTTCGCCCCATCCATCAGTCTCAGCCGCAGCCTCAAATTGTCGGCGATACATGGACCACAACGACTGTCCATCAAAAGTAGGCGGTTTTACGGAAATTGTTGATTTGGCAACCCTGTCTCATCCTGATTCATGAAAAGAGCTATCTGCCTTTCTAGTCCTTTCGCCCCCGCTCGCACTGTATCTACTTTCTCATTGACCACCACCTATTTCTTGACGTCTCCCTTCAGTTCTTCTTTTCTCGAAGAACTCGCCTTGATGTTAAGGAACGTTCTGGAAGTCTGCTTTCCATCGTTTTCCTATTAGAACTAATTCATCCTTTTGTTCTTCTCTCACCTTCTTCTGTTCTTCAAGAATTTTCTGGAGAGTTTCTTCTCGTTCTTTATTTTCATTTTCGCGAATTCTCTGGACTCCATTTTCCCGTACTCTGTTTTCATTTCCTCGTTCTAATTCACGTTCTTTACCTATAGTTACAAAAAAAATATTACCTTTCTAGCTCTCTTTCTCAACTGAAGGTGATATGCAAAAAATGGAAAAGATCAAGTGCCAACTTCTGAGAAAACAATTTTCATTATGAATGTGTGTTGACTGGTAAACCATCTGTTAAGTCCCCACAAAGTTCTTGGTTCACCTAGCTGATTCTAGAATTATCATGATCAATTTTACTCGCGATACCCTATATACAAGAGTTGCAACGCAACTGTGTACGCGGAAAAGGGCAGCAGTCAGAAAAATTACTGCGAAAAAGTAGTACAGACTGTGATCAGTTGAAGTGCGCGTGCTATGCCTACATAATTTTTCCTGATACTCGGAAGAAGATAAGCAGACTTTCCATGGATACATGTTTTCCCTACTACTCAGAAGACATATATGTATAAACAGAACTTTAGATGGAAAGGTGTGGCTTGGTACGAGAAACAGATTGACGCATTGAAAAAAATTCTATTGAGTGAAGTTATTATCAATCAACTCAATTATGAGAACTGGAACTCTATATTCCTCGTTTCTTCTAGAAATTTTTTCATCATCTTTTCTATCCATAAGTGTGTTTGACATTGAAAACGAAAAATTAGAAATAGTCTGTTGAGACGAAACTTTTCTCCACTTAACTAAATTCATATTCCTTCAAGGCCTTCAATATAGATTTCAATATTATTATTCTAGTTACTGATCTCATCCATCACAGAGACCTATTACCTTGTGGAAATTTCTCGGATACGGAAATTGGTAGTGAGAAACCACTAGAATTGCTGCATTTCCTGAATATAGAATTTCAGTTTCCTGTTAATGAGGTTTTCAGATATGCACCTCTGGATTGAAGTGCGTCAGTGTATTGGTTTGATTACATCACACAATTGTTCGACTCCCAGATATTACTCGTACTTGACAGAGCTGTAACAATTCCTGAAACCCAATTAATTATACGCTTTATCATTATACGGTTGATGGATTGGAGGAAGATTGGAACTTGTATTCATGTCGAAAGCATAAACGATTATGCAATCGAATTATTGTGCTTCTCTTCGATTTCAGGGAAATTCAGTTCCTGGTTTCCATGGAGATTTTCATATTTTCATTTGGAAATTATATTGATATAAAAAATCATACTATGAAATATTTCTGCAGGGAAAGTTTAGTTGGGACGATATTTCAGCGAAGCAACAGGAATATGCTGAGATTTGGATTCAGGAAGAGCCAAGAAACATTCTGGATATATCCTGAAGAATTTTCTGGTAACTCACCATGTTTGGATATTTGATGCATATTGGAATTCATTCCGTGACATTAATAATGAGGAAATCATGGTTTATCTGACAACAAAGTAAAAAAGAATAAGAAATAAAAAAACGTATTTACGAAATATGCGTGGAAAACAACAATTGAAATAAAAGGTTTCACGGAATGTTCAGCATTTATCATTATAAACGATATCAAATATCCAACATTCAATAAAATACATAAATGGAACTGTATCCACATAGTCATAGACTCTCCGTGGAGAACCATCTCTTTTGTAACAGTTCATGAGTTATATTATAAATAAGACAACTACCAATTCAGGCCAATTTGAGCCACTTCTTCCAATTCAAGTAAAAAACTATTTTTGTGAGCTTCATCCTTTTTTCGAGCAACAAGGCTAACAAGGTTAGCATCTACAGAAGAAGAGAATTGATACTGAATCTGAATGCTAGGGTTAGCTATCTATATTATCAACGATTTTCAGGTGGTGCAACCAATAAATACATTGGCCACAGCCGGCGAGCTACTGAAATCCATTCCAAAGAACACTTTGCACATATGAGATACGGAAAAGGTAGGAAAATCCAAAAATAACATGATTGCTGACAGAGGGCCTCTCTTTTTCAGTCCGTTTCTCAGCTTATTGTTGAGAAATAATTTGAAAAATCAGTAGCAATAGAATAATCAGCAAAAACAGACAAAGTCGATATCGGACCTAAAAACTTGGCAGGTAATGGCTGCAATTCGTTGAGTATATAAATGACTAACTCTAGTCTTCAGATTTGGTATCAATTTTCTTCTGAAGATGCTTAGTCGAATGCAGATAATACCAGTGTGGTGTTAGGTTTATTGATCCCTACAAAAAGTCTTTAACTTTCACAAAAATCTCATTGTTCATGAGAAAACCATTTTTCCAGTTCTTTCTGTTGAAAAAGAAAGTCATTCATTTGCATATGGATAGGCTACCTACGTCAAAAATATATTATGTATCTTTACATTATTTCAATGTATAAAATAATTCTAAACCTTTATATATATATATATATATATGTATATATATATATATATATATATATATATACGAAACAGGTGCCAGTGACATCCAAGTAGAGTAGTGAAATATTCTCAGTGAGTAACAATACCGCAAGTTTTTTGTCTCGACAAAGAACCTAGTGGCGTTGGTAACAAACTGATATCTGCTAATAATGGTGTCTGCTTTACAGATTTACATCAATCAGCTTGCCGTATGTCCAGAGTTTGATACCGATATTTTATGGGTATAAGTGAAGGCATATCTTGACGATATGGTCTTCATTTGAATTTGACGTATTCCAGGATTACAGTATCACTACTTTTGTTCGGGTTTGAAGGCCGTCGTTATTTGGAATTTCTTCAATTTGTGTGAACCTCTGAAGAAGCTAGCCACTCGTTCCAGCGAAACGTCAGGAAGAAATTCGAAAGAAACGACGGCCTTCAAACCCAAACATAAGTAGTGACGTAGAAGTTTAGAGATTACAGATGGAATACCACCGTTTCATCCACATGAATAACTTATTTAATTTTAGTCGAAACGAACAGTAACTGAATAATCCTTATCCAAAACTTGACAAAGAACTTCGAGAGCACCATATCGTTGAGGCATTCGAGCATCCGTATAAGCCGCTTTGATTCAAAATCCCCCGATTTACGAACTTCTAGCGCGAAAGAGAAACCTAATACATTTTTGATGATATTATGAACATTCGAAATTGAAATGTATTCATGAGTAGCAAACGCTGGAAGCACGTCTTAAGAAAACTTAAGGTACGAACAACATTACCATAAAAACTACAGTGTTGAAAACACGTTCTGATGTTCAAGAAATATCGAATGATGCAATGAAGGAGGAACACAAATTTGTATTGTTGATGACTATAATAAGAATCAGAAAAGACAGAAAGAACCTTGGCAAATAATTCCAAATTTCGACAATTCTGGAAAGAACAGGGCGAATACGTGCCTCCTCAGGAACTGAAGCGGTGTAAATTGAAAACCAAACTCCTGGAAATCACTGGAAATCAATTTGACTCATCACAATTCTTTATCATTGACTATGAAATACCAAATTTTTGTTGAAGGAGACATGCTTGGGTTTTGCCAGCATTCAATTCTACCAAATAATTAGAATCAGAGTCTTTTCAACAATGACCACATTCAATCAATCAATCAATCAATCAATCAATAACATTTATTGTATATAAAGAAGATAATTCTCATAACAAGAGTGTTTGATTTCAGTCTAGCAAAATTGAATGTAGAGAAAAAAAATGTATTCCAATTCGATAGGAAAATCACAATCTAGATTACAAGATTCAATTTATGCGCTAGTAACGATGTTATTCCAGATAACCATGGCGTTCACTCATTTAATAAACGAACGTAATTTCAACATATTCATCAGAAAAAAGGTCAGTTGTTTCAAGCTCTGAAAAGATGCACAATTGAGGAAGTTTATGAGGTCATTCAGATCATGCAAGTGCTGAATTATCTGACATTCCCTTATTCCTTCAAAAATTGGGCAATGAAGTAGTAAGTGTTCTAATGTTTCCTGTTGTTGTAAGTTACAAATTGTAGAGAGCTCTTCTGCATCGATGATATAACAGGAACCATTAAAAGTGAATTTTAAGCGTTTTCTCTTGCTAGTTCTGATTTGTGCAATTATTCTTGTGAAATATATTGGACAAGACACCTTAAGGTATGTCTGACCTGTGGAACTTAGCAGTAGGGATTGGAAAATTGAAGGATAGCTTGATAATGACAGTTTTTCTAGGTCGTTTCTACGTAATGTGCTTTCATAACTGTCTAGAATGTTTTGTGATTTTTTCTTAGTGGGATTGTCCAGAAATGCATCATACCGATGTCCCTGGTTCGAGAAAGATGGGTATTCCTTCACTTGAAAGGCCCAGTTGAATTTGGGGTCTGAGTTCAAGTAACGCAATCGAAGGAAACACATTTTGGTAATCGAGTGTTTTTCATTTTGTTTATTCTTGAGAGCCATGAGAGCGATGATTTTAAAATTACGCGACTGAGGTTATAGACCGGGAGCCAGCTGCCATTTTTTATGATCAAAATCAAGAAAGCTAATATTTTGCAGTATGGTTCATTCAGTATTGCTAGTAAACGATGTGACCCTCAGCTTGCGGGGGTAGCCGCGTTAGCCACCCACACACGTATAATTATAATAAAAAAAAAACAAATATCAAGAAAGCTGAGACTTCGTTTGTAGGTTTATGACGGTCGAGAAAAACGGAAAAAAGTAGTCAGCTAATTTTATGGTGGGGGGTTGTACGTCAGCTTCTCGCCGAAACATGCGAAAAATATGCGCCGAGTAAAATAATACTAAGAAAGCGGTAATTTGGGGAAGTGATGGTCGACTTGAACAGTTTCACGACAAAAATAGTTCGCTAAATTTTTCGCGGTGGAAAAGTGGTCAGCTGACGACTGAAAGATACAGTGCACCGCTATGCGTGCGGGCGCGTGGCATCCTTCACTGTATCAGCTGAGCACTTTTCCAGTGCAAAAAGCTCAGCGGACAATTTTTATCGTGTAACTCTTACAGATAACTATTGGTTTACGAAGCGATAGCTTTCTTGATTTCCGATAACTATCGATTATTATTAATAAAACAGTGCGTATATGCGCGCGGGAGCGTTGCGACTAATATCACGGAATCAGCTGCTTCTCTCTAACACTAAATTATGCTATTGATTATATTTAAATATGTAATTACATTTAACGCGTTTATTGACAAAAATAATCAACAATTTGGATTTATTTTCCGATATGTATGAGGCGAGACATGTCATCATCACCGCTACCATGGAAGCTGACGTTCACTTCGTTTATTAGCAATACGAAATGGACACTAGCCAAAAATTTCAGGTTTCTTGAAATAATTCACTCAAAATGGCAGCTGGCTCCCGGGCTATTATATGTCCCAGTTTCGAGGCGAACAATGTAGTCAGGGGTATCTTTAGACAGAGATAATAAACGCTTGAAGAAAAAGACTTGTATTCGTTCATTTAATTCTGGGTAGCGTAAGCCCCAGATGCCTATTCCATATGACAAAGACGATAGGATGATGGAATCATATAATTTTATCCTTGCATCCCAAGAAGTTGTTTTCGTCCTGCACATCAAGTTCATAACTGCACCGATTGCCTGAGTGGCTTTTGCTACTGCTTCCTTAGACATTTCTAGGAAAAAAGATGATGACGAAAATACAACACCTAAATAAGTGAAATGTTTGACAACCCCAAGAGGCTTATTGTTAAAAAAAAATAACATTGATAGTTTGATTTGTACCCTCCTCCACTGAATATCATTATTTTAGTTTTAGTCCTGTTTACTTGCAGTTTATTTTCCTGGGAGTATTCTTCGAGCACCCTTGATTTTTTGGTTATGTCTATTTGTGAGTCACTTAACGGGACAATGTCATCTGCATACAACAACATCATCACATCATGCTTGCCGTCTATATTTACCCCTGTGAGACCTCTGGAGTGGAAGTAGTTCTCGATGTCAGAAAGAAATAAAGAAAATAAAATGACCACATTAATTTTTGATTGGATTGTGATTCCAGGTGCATACATGAGAGCTCTGTAGGAAGAAACTGTTTTTCAATGGCTTCCTAACTATAAACTAACGAAGAGTCTCTACCAGAACAACCTTGATTTGAAACAAAAATAGTGTGAGTACTGGAAGATCCCGATTCATAGAATATGTGTTCTATGGAACTCAGCCGATAATCACATAGAAAATCTACCAAATTGAAAATATAGAATATTACTGAGGAGGCAGGCTACATTTTAACGTGATACGTTTTTATGCTGACAAAATATCATATTGTGACAGCGGCAAATCTTATACCAGAGTCACGTGACTATGATTTGAAGAAAGTTCAGAAAATATGCAATGAATCATAGTAACTTGACTAGGAGGAAAATTCACTTCAATTTCCCCAACTTGATAGACAATTGAAAATGTATCGGCGTTTTAAAATTAACATCTGTGAAATTGAACCATACACGCTGAATGACTTCACTACTTTTATGAACTTTCATTACTTTATTTCAGTAACCCGCAAATTTTTTGACTAGGTATGCAATTACAATTTTTGAATACTTGTATTATTCTTTGAATTTTCAACTCCACAGTATCTTTCTGATTTATACACCGTTCTGATTGTGATGATGGAATTGTTGTTTATTCACCACTAAACTCGCTTCGACCTGTTTTATGTGAAAACGCTTGCTAGTGCTTACTTATGGCGCTCTATGTACTCACCTGTAATGTGTATCTCATGAAATAAATGATATCATCATTGTTATCCAGCCCATTGGAAGTGAGACTATGTGAACACAAGAAGAGCAAATAACGAGAGGAAACCATGGAAGCAGGAACAGCGGTGCACGTTTAGACAAACCAACACAAATCAGCAGATGATTCAAGGAAGTAAAAAATTCCGTCATCGAAATGTACTACAAGTTCAAACATGTTGCTTTATTTTCCTTTCAATTTGCACTTTGTATTATGTATGCTCATCTATATTTTCCCTCCAGATTTTCTCAATTCAATTTTCGAATTCAATAAAATTCTATGAAAAAATTAGTTTTCATTCTCATGATTGCTTCTCGTTGAATTTTACCTTTTTCAAATTCATTCAATAGGTTTTGACTGCTTGTTTAACTATGCATTACAATTCTATTTTTGGATCAGGCTGTTTTTCATTTTTTTTTTAGATCCGATCAGCTTCCTGACATGTTTTAATAGAGCATCCCCCAAAAGAGAACAGTTTCAATCACATCCAAATGTTTTTGAAAGATCGGATACAAGCAGTAGAATCTTAAGGAATGGTATGTCTTTTATTTGGATCGGTTCCTTGACTAATGGTAATTCGCGACCACTTGAAGGATTCACTGTCCTAACTCTTAGTTTGCACATGGTTTCGATTCCTGGTTACGACACTTTTTTTCTCATAGGATTCATGCTGCCTTGATACCATTCCAAGTCCTGTTGAGCGAACACACGAACCAACCTAGGAGCACTGTAGGTTTCTCTGGTGTTGAAATACTAAAAAATCGAAAGATGTCCTAGAGCGCTAGAGCAATCCAT
Source organism: Zygogramma bicolorata (assembly GCA_032362365.1). Taxonomy (NCBI): domain Eukaryota; kingdom Metazoa; phylum Arthropoda; class Insecta; order Coleoptera; family Chrysomelidae; genus Zygogramma; species Zygogramma bicolorata. Next base: position 292,154 of record JAVJAQ010001474.1, on the reverse strand, counting down.
AAAGTCAGCCATACCTACAGCAGACGGCTCTGACTTTTGGACGCATTCTTACGACTAGTTGAAAAGTGAAGATATAAAATTGAATGAAAATATATATTTACCTTGTATAAAAACACAAAGATCCGTATGAAATCTCTACACAAAAATTCATTATCCTAATCCCACTTCTAAAAAACCAGAGCCAAATGAAATAATAATTAATTCTCTCATTCAATTATCATTCTCCGTGTACAGACCTTCATTCCGTGAACCCGATACGAGTTTTCCCTCTCAAAGTAAATAAGAGAATGGAAATAATTACTGCATTAGCAAGGGATTTTCACATCTGGAATTTTTCAGAGCACACAAATCCTACGTTAGCGTTGGTGCTGCTATTTTGTGTGGTTGATGTCTTTTTTCAGAAAAGTCATTCATTTGTAGATGTGTTGCTTGGGTGAATTCCTTCTGCGACAACGTTTCAAAGTTTCAGGAAATAATGCAATATTGACGTCTGTCTCGGTAGGGGTGTAAAAAAAGTATGATGTGAAGTTGAAACCAACATTTTACGATTGGTGGACATATCAGTCCTGTTTCTTTTCATTCTAATCGAAAATAGAGGTAGGTCATAAAATGTCGACACTGGGGCATTTCTCTCAACTTGCCCAAAGAGATGAGAATCGATTGAAATTTACACTTCTAATATAACAAAATACCCGTATTACACCATATAAATGTTAAGTTGGAATTGAAAAATTTAAGCGGAAGACTAAATTCTTGGTATTGTTGTTGATAATTTCGTTGCTAGCAGTATTTCGTTTTTTTTTGTTCAATACTCTGTGAATCTTCAAGAACGTCATCTTCATAGATTGATAGACGTATGCATTATAAGTTCAGTAAACCACATTTATTTATGCACTCTACATCAGTCTTGTTTTTTGTTTGTTCAAATCTGTAACAAACTGCCACCGAAAATAAAATCCTTGTAGTTCAGTGGATTCGATAAACGTGAAAAACATCATACCACATCGTTATAATTATTTTGAAAAGTTCTTGGCCTTGCAAATAATAATTGATCATATTGCAAAATTTCGAAAAATTATATTTCAGAGCCACTTTGTCCAAAACTTCAACCAATGAGCATCACTTTGACAATACTTCAACATTGTTTGAAACTGTTCACCAGAGAGCATATCGCTTATCTTGAAAATCCAATAGCCGATGAATGTGACGGATTTTACTGTTGTTACATGTAAAATGGTGTCTGAATGCTAATGATTGGTGTATTTCTTTGGCAATGAATAATTGGGTGTTCAACTCTTCAAGGTAAATCCAAGGTATTCATGTATTGATCCATTCAAAACATACGTTGTTTTCGCTGATTGGAACAATCCATCTGTCGTAAATCGATGAGTTGAAAACCTCAAATAATTCTCAGTCATGTCATAGTGTCAAGTCGTGTCACCTATCAAAGTGACTTCAAGGGTGGTTTTGGTTATGCGTTATGAGATCTCGTCTTAGTGTTCAGATTTTTTATGTTCACTTAAGTCCATTTAATTTATTTGTGGGTTCATTTCAATCGTTCCAGGAAAATAGGTGGGTATGAGTGTTAATCAGTTGTAGATTGCTAGTGTTCATCCTTATTCATTTATAATTTGGGAAATAAAAGGTATCATCATGGTGAAAGCATGTTTCGTAGTTTTCCGAATCTTAACAACACGGAATTTTCGCACTATGCGAGCAAAAGTAGAATATTCAATAATCTAGTATCTTGAGAAATCTTTGAATTTAATGATTGTGGATGCACATCATCTCAGTAACGAACGGAGAAAAAACTCCAATAGTTCAGTGAGTAATCCTATCCCTCTTATTTGTAGCAAACCACGTGAAAGATATTTGAGAATCATAGCATTGTTAAACGCGTTCATTAAAACCAAGGTATTATTTGTAACATCTAACTGGCAGTTGTCACTTTTTTCATTAATTCACACACACATATTCCACTTATTTTGGAAATCCATTTTCAAGAGAGACAGACAGACAGAGAGAGAAGAAGAGAGTAATCAAGCTAAACAATGAGCTCTAATTACCAAGGAAAATCACAATTCACTACAGATCTGTGAGGGTCGCAATGAACCAGGTCATGAACAATCTGATATAATCCAGTCTGATCCGATCTACTATGCGTTTTTTCTTATTATTTCAGAGGTACAAATGATAAATCATTATAGAATAAAACAGCTTCAAGACTTATTCAACACATAAAATGGAAATATAATAATAAAAATGACTGAAAATAATGAAACAATCGAATAGTTGACTATAAAATGTGAATGGTATTGCTAAAGCCTATAGAATTTCGTAGAAAATCTGCCTTAGCCTTGAAAGCAATGCAGAATTCTACAACAAAGAAAAAAGACAATAAAAATAATACAGAAGTCATTGCCAGTAACAATAATTTTTAATCGACTACAAAATTAGTAGAATAAGAAGCTTGAGCTGTATTCTTTCCAAAGTATGTACTGCGACCTTCAAATAGTTGAAATCAAGAAGTCATGATGGCGAATTCGATTCCTCTTTCAATTGTATTATATGATCGATTGTATTGATGCTACCCACCTTCTGATGGAATGTATCAAGCCAATACTGAATCATGTTTATTTCTATGATGATTTTTAACAACGATCAACTTAGACGGAAGTTGTCGTTACCTTGAAATTAATTTTCTGCCAACTGTTCAATATACCTAATTATTATGCTTTCAATCTAGAGTTTTTTGGACGGTTATCATAATCATTTCAATTCTATATACCTAATCAAAAGAAGGTTATTGTCTCCTGTGGTTATTCAATTCCGCCAAAGAACCATTCATCATAATTGGATTCACTTCTATCATACGAACCTTCAATTTCACAATGTAATTTAATACACGTTCAGTTATGAGTATGTCGAATGGAAGATGAACTTTTATCATATCCAGTAGGACTTGTTGGAGATGCCTTTCGTGTAGCACATACCTGCAACAAAATATATAAAATGAATGAAACAAATAACGAAATCGGCAAGGGAGTTCTGTGCCCGGCTAATGATCTGTTGTATTGGGAAATAACTCCTCGTTTGATGGTTGACGAGTCTGCAAATGCTGCTCCTGAGGTGAAGCCTACTTTCTGAAGACTTCATGTGTAGTCGATAATGTTTGGTATGGAAAATACCATAAAAATACTATAACAGAATGAAATTCAAAAAAAAATCTGCTATGAATGCGAACTTTTTTAGTTTTGATTGAGGAAGTAACAGGGAAAAATCAGATAATGCCTCATCGGTATCAAAAAATGTTTGCAATCATAATCAAATTAATAAGGTTCAAATAGTGGTATTTTGAAAACTTTCTTTGCTGATAATTCAGGCAATATATATAGTCGATAAATCAAAAAAGAACTATAATGAAAAGTCGGGAGCATAGTTATATCACATGATTTGCGATCTTATGTTCATGTATACATATGTATATAATTGTTTGTTTTCTATACAGTCAGACTCCGTTCATCCAATTGCGACGAAATATTGGATGGATCTTCGAGATTGTGTGTCGATTACAGGAAATTGAATGATGTCAGCAAGAAGGATAGATACCCTTTACGAAGAGTAGACGACACAATAACGACTTTGGCAGGTTCACGTTGGTTCTCAACACTAGATCTGAAGAGTGGTAAGTGGGCATACATGATGACGATAAGGGGAATACTGCATTCTCGACTGGATGTAGATTTACCAGTCTACTGTTTTACCGTTTGGTTTGTGTAGCGCTCCAGCAACATTCGAAAGATTAATGGAGTTGATCCTGCTTGGGCTCACTTGGAAAACTTGTCTTGTATACCTCAACGAAGTTTTTGTCAAGGGAAAGACATTCGAAGAATATCTGCACAATCTGCAAGAAGTCTTTCAATGATTCAAGGTTGTCAACTTCAAACTGAATCTTCAGAAATGTTCATTGTTCCAGAAGAAAGTGTTTTTTTAGGTCACACAGTTCATCAGACGGCATTTCAACAGACGAAAGGAAGATACAGGCGTTAAGAGACTGACCAAGATCAAGAGAAAAACATGAAGTGAGAAATCTCCTTGGTCGCTGTGCCCAATACGGTCGGTTCGTAGAGGGATTTGCTGATATTGCGACATCCCTACATAAGTTGACTGGAGACCGAGTCAAATTCGTCTGGTCCAACGAAAGTGTACGAGATTTTGGGAAAGAAACTGAAAGTTCTGTTTTCCAGCCCCATTTCAAGTTTCCCATGTCAACGAGGCCTGCTGTCAGAAGAACAAGATGGCTAGAAAAAAGTTATTGAGTTCTACAGCAAAGTGCCGACCAAGCCAGAAAATAATTATTGCATAGCAAGAGAGGAACTACTGGCAATATACAAGGTTGTAGACCACTTCCACAAATAATCAACCAAATGAGATTGATGGTAGACGACAATTGGACCACAGCAAAAATGAGACAAGACCAGGAGAGTGATCCAAACGTTGCACAATTTTTGAAATGGAAAGATAATGCAGCGGAAAGACCCACCTGGAAGGATATCCCCGATCAATCACCAACGTTCATTGAAGAATGACCTATTGAAGAGAGCTTGGGAATCAGTCGATGGCAAGAAAGTGAGTTTTCTATGAATGAATTATGTATTGGAAGATATTCATGGTGGTAAATCGGGAAGACATCTAGGAGTTAACAAGACCTTGGATAAAATACGGTTTCACCGGGTCCAATGTCAAGAAGATGCCGAGAGGTGGTGCCGAAGATGCCCAAAATGCGAAGCAAGCAAAGGTCCTAGAGCAAGTCCGAGATGAAACAATACAATGTTGGTGCTCCTTTCGAACGAATCGCCATCGATGTGGCGGACTGTTTCTGATGTCGAATGATGGCAATACATCTTCGTTGCCATTGATTATTTCAGTAAATGGGTTGAAGCTTACGCCTTGCCTAGTCAAGAAGCATCCACAGTTGCAAGAGCCCTGGTGGACAACATGTTTGCAAGGTTCGGAGTGCCAATGGAGCTACATTCCAATCAAGGAAGAAATTTCAAATCGAATTCATTCTAGAACTATAGCAGCCAAAAAGAGAAGAAGAAGAGTACATTTTGTTTCGAAAATTTGACACATGAGAAGTAACTGTCAGACAGCTGGTTGAAATTTGGTGGTTAAACAAAAAACCGAAAAGGTTTTTAAGTCTAGTTACACTTTTTGAGAAAAACAAACGAAAGTTTCTGGGAGGAAGGGGGGGGGGGAGATGCCGCTGTATTGGTTTATATCGTCATATAGTCACCTTAATTTCGTCTACAAGTAGGTATCTGGATCTGGAATGCCCAATATTTCATATAACGAAATTTGGGAATATTGATAGAGGTAAAATCGAACCGAATAATACAGATCTCCAATACTCTATAATCTCAACAACGTAGAACGAAAAATAAATAGAACTCTATACTGTTATAACTAGGATGTACATGAGTAGAACAAAATTAATGTGTATACAAACACACCAGTCCCAACTAACAAATCATATCAGACGAAAAAGAGAACGAATTGTTATCAAAACTTTACAATCTAAAAGTAAAATATTGTTTCTTCTCACCTCATAATTCCTATTCTTTTTATTCAAATATCACAAAGAATTTTATCAAAAGAACGGAGACTACGAACAAATGAACAGGAGAAAGCAATATTACATATCACAACTTTTGAAAAAAAAATTAAACTCCATAAAATAAATAATGTAAAAGCCCCAGTGACTAGTACTTATACCCCGCTGTGTCGAAAAAATACGAGATCAAAAATAAATAAAACTAACAAAATAAATAAAACTCTTCAACAAAACAACTGTCTACAAAATAAAAATGCTTCGACTGTATAGAAAAAATGTCTACAATGCAAACAAAATAAATAAAACTCTTCAACAAAACAAATCAGTCTAAAAAATGAAAATGCTTCGACTGTATAGAAAAAATGTCTGAATAACTAGTCATCATAACCATAAACTATCGTTTCAAAGTGGACATGGTTTTTATTATTCTTTTAGATGGCTCAAACTGATAACATAAGTCACCCTTCAATCCCAGAAGTGATTTTGTGTGCATTATCGACTCACAGGTATCAACCTCCAAACGATTCCTTTGCTTTGATTTAATTAATGTAAGTTGAGAAAATATTCTTTCTGCAGATGCTGAAGAATGAGGAATAGTCATTATTGCCTTGATAACCCGCGACAAATTAGGGAACATAGTTTCATCCAAACCATTTTTCATTTCCATTGCTTGATTCCAACATTCTTCGAAGTTCTTCTTCACACTACTCTGAAGTTCAGTAATGGAACTTACCAAATGATACTCCGAATTCAAACTTTCAACATCCACATATTCGATCAGCTGGGGGAAAAAAATCCAAAATTTTTGTTATGGAAAGGTGTTCACCAGAAAGAACTTCTGTGGGGGAAAATCTTCGAATATATAACAATAGTGGATCATTAAAATCAATTCGTTTAATAATTTGTTTGCATAATTCTATGTGAAATCCGAGAGCATTGTTCCTGAACTTAGATAGTTCGTTCTTATCTATGTTCTCCTTTTCAATAATTTGCTCCACCTTGGCGCCAAAATACATGTCCTCGATTTTGACAAAATTATGTGGATTTTCTAGTTTAATCTGATGAATAGATGTTTCGTCTAGGTATTTCTTACTTATGAAGTTACGCAAGAAAGTTTTGTACAATTCTGTCAGTCTCAAAATTAGTACATCAACTTTACATGTTTCACTCTGAAACTCCTTGTTTATTGTATTCACAAACCCAAGAGCATACGATAGAAAAGAAAAGTAAATTTTATAAACTGGGTTTTTCGAGTTTTCCAATATTTGGGAAGTTAATCTCGTATCTTCAGTATAAACAACACTTGTGAAATAAAGCACAAGTGCATTCCATGACTGAAGAACTCTTTCAACAGCTGCCTGTAACAAAATCAGAATTATTCACATTATTGATCATAGTTATTACTAAACATATATTTCTATTTCAAAGTTGTGAATAATTTTACCTGCAATGACAACCACCTTGTTTGGCTTGTTTTCAAGAGTTTTAGGGGTTTCATATTCACAAATTCTTGATGCTCTTTGAAACTTTCAATTCTTTTTGAACTATTAGAAAAATGATTGATCACATTCCTCAAAAACTCTTTCACAGATTTGGGTAGTTTCAGAGCAGCTGCTGATGCACACAGGTGAAGTGAATGGCAAATGCAACCCATTACTATAACTGAAGGACTCATCTCTCTAAATTCAGATCGTACGCCTGCTTTATTTCCCATCATAACAGATGCATTATCAGCACCAAAACCAGTCATGTTTTCAATTGGAATATTGTTATCAGTCAATAGTTTTATCACAGCATCAGACAAACCCTTAGCAGTTCCATCCTCAACATTTGTCAATCCTAAAAATCTTTTATTGATACATCGTCATGAAATCTAATAATTACAGCCAGAGACTTTTTTGTGGAAATATCAGTGGTTTCGTCAATTATTAAACTATAAAGCTTATTAATATCCAACTTATTCCTCAACTCTGTCAGGGCTTCTTCGACAAACTGATTCTTGGTCAAGTTTGTTGCTTTTGTTCGACCAATTTCTAAGCGCTTTGCAATCATGGAATCAGGGCATGCAGATGCTATTAGCTTTTTGGCAAATGATCCATCAACATGAACGATAAATTGTGTTCATGTCAAAATGCTACTAGTTTAAGTTCAGCAGCTTTCACTAAATTATCAGTATCTGCCCTTTTGGTATCTGCAAACTGGCTGATTTGTGGAGTTGTCCTGCAAGAATTTTCACTCAATTGGTGAGTTTTACTATTAAAGTGCCTTGAAATATGGTTGTAATTACAGGATAATTTTTTATTGCATATCTTGCATATAGCCAGTTGGTCAACACATTTTAGTCCTGGAAATTTCTCGTTCCATGCATTTCTAAAATGTTGCATATACTTCTTTTTCTTTTTTGGTGGTAGTCCAGGTCCAGGAATATCATTATCCGAACTGCTCGATTCTTGATTAGAATAAACTCGACTGCTACCTTCATATGCATCGAGGAGTCTTGCCTCCTCTACAATCTCTTCAACAGGTTGAAGTTCTGAGTTCGACTCCCCAACAGTATAAGAAGTGGAGGCAACAGGTTCCTGTACATTTTCTGGTACCGGCACATCATGCGAAACTTTCGCTTTCCTAATGACAAATCTGTGGAAATATAAATGAATACTGAATCTAGATGACATAATATAATATAGGTACATACTTGTCCATAATAATATTTTCATTACAAAAGATGTGCAAATGTGAGCAGAACACGTAAATGATTAGGTAATCTAGAATAAGCCCTGGTGCAATCAAAATTCAAACCCTCAAAAAGAAAGCAGAAAATGCAGTAAAGTAAATATTAGATATAGGCTAAAGGGCTATCTCAACTATCTCGAAATTGCGAGAAGATTAAAGATCACTAGTGACAGGATGAAGGCTCGATACGATCTCTAGGCGAATACTGGTGGATTCGAAGAAAGAGATCGAGTGTGACTGTACAACCCTCGTCGAGGATAAATCATTTCTTTCACATAATTAGCATCCTAGAAAGGACCTTATACGATAGTGAAGAGAATGGATGACATGGTGTACATGATTCAACGCAGCCCCAGAGCAATAATGAAGGTTCTTCACCGAGAAAGACTCATACGTTAAAATAGGGATAATGAGCTATTGTTCGATCGGGACGATCAAAAATTGGGAAGAGGATGATATTACGAAATCTCCCAGCGCCGGTCCTGTCGCTCGTTAAACGCAAAATGATATGAGGGGTAGAAGAAAGTATATAGTCTTCCAGGAAATTCTGACTCGCGTAAAAAATATGATACTCATCGTCGAGATATGTCCGGAAAATTCTCCAAAGGGGTACACAAGTATAAATACGAATAAGATTCGAAGACGGCATAGTTTTAGTACAGAGCGTTGGATAGTTTAGCTGAGCAGTTGAAGTGATCGATAGTATTGTGCTAGAGTTGAAATAATTGTAGTTTAGTGTTATTTGGAGTTTTAATAAACGATCCCAAGGAAATATCGTAACAATATGTTTAATAATCGAGATAGGTGAAATTTCGTTTTTGATGTTTTATGGGAGGAATCTCGTGCTACGGTCGATATTCACTCAATTCGGGTAACTCACAAGATATCGAGCCATAAGCACTCAAGTTAATATTCGTTACGTTCCTGGTTTATGGATAACTATTTAATTTTGCAATTTCGATACCCTGACTAAGTTTAGAATCATGCTATATTTATTTGATCTATTGGAAATGAAGGAGTCAATTCGTTATCACTGAAATGTGCAAGCACTAGTAGGTAACATCGAATATTAAAGATCCTGTACGATTTTCACTGACAATGTCTGTGGAAGCCAGTTCAATTCAACATCAACTATGCCTGTACCATTGGTACCTGTTTTAACTAGCGTTGGAATGGATGGAGATTTTATTCGTTGTGATTTAATATGGCATTCATTTGCAAATCAGCTTACTGCAATAAGAAATCTAAGGCTACCTCATTTGATTCTAGAATTTGTGAGGAAAATCATGAACCAAGCAGTACCTACCTGAAAGATGAGGACAAAATGGAAAATTTGAATGAAAATATAAAATCAATTTCGAAAAATATCTTTAAATTTTAAATGAATTGGTCTTACGTTTTTCGGATCTTGAGGTATTATTCTTCAGAAGGATCGTTTTTCTATGAACTATAGATAGGCGGATTATAAGAAAATGCACGCTGTATCTGAAAATTGTCGAATCTGCTAGGATGACAGGTTTGTAGTTTTTCTAATATTTGTGATATATAGGTAATGTTATATTTGTTTACTAGAACTTCTGATTGACTTGAGTGTGAATCGTAGTTGTCGACGTTACGGCTCCCACTTTGGAGCTATTATGGAGGGTTGACCTCGAAATCTAAGTGTCCTTATCACCAAAGTGAAGACTGAGCGTGTGTGGATGGAGATCTGGTATTTATTACCATATGAGGAGCGGACCATGGATTATTAAAAAGAAATGTGGTCGGGTCAGTTGTTGGGGTGATTTGAAAAGGTTCTGTTGAATGATTTGTTCGATGGAACAGTATTGGTTTCCAGGAATTAGGTAGTCTTTGTGAGTCGTCTAGTTCTTGAAGGCAATCAAGACGTTTTTCAATTTCTATTGCATCGCGTATTATTTTGGGGTGGTTTTTTTTTGCCGTGGTGATGGTCTGTGTGTTATAAAAGTCGGAATTGCGTACTGCTAGTTCGTGTTTGTATGATCTGTTAGATACCTGTCTGTCCGTCTGTTCTCAAGCAGTTTATTCCCTGTGCCTCATTGGATATTACATATTTGGATGGGCGATGTTAAATCCAACTAAACACATGTCCAAAAATCAAAATGAGATTCAACCCAGTTTCTAATAATATACCAAAATTATACTCTCAAATTCACAGTCTGCTCTTATGGTTGATATCTTATAAATAATAATTTTTGTGTTCCCCTCGTAACGAAACATCTTCATGAAAGTATGCTATTGAAAATTGGATAATCATGTGAGTAATAATAATTAATGGCCAAACTTTTCACAAATAATTTTTTTGCGGTAAAGATATTTTTTTGAATTTAATCTCTCTTCATTATTCAACATGTAGTCTGTCATTATTTGAATCCTTTCAGATTTGGTGATAAACTTCAATACATGTTGAAATTCCAAACATGTATTGTATTTTAGTTCATTACAAACTTTGAAATTTTCTATCTCAGTATTTAAAAAATGGAAAACTCATTATTGAAATACGAATGAAAAATTGTTCTGAAAATAGTTAATCTGCATAAAAATTATTGTGTGAAGTGTTTGGCGATGAATTGTTGTGACATGATATTGTTGAATATCCCATAGCATACTTTCATGAAATCTCAATTATATCAACAGATTTGGAATTAAAAGTATTATTGTGATATATCATTGGAAAGTAGATTAAATACCCAATCGTAATTTCTAACCAGAATTATATATTTGAAATAGTGTAATGTTTTTATTCATCCACACCTGGAACCTAAACTCAACCGCTACTCTTTTCTAATACTTCATATTTGAGCTGTCGAATTGTATTCGCTATTAATTGAAATATCTGAATAAGTGGTTGTTTTCAAAATGTCAATAAAACTCCATATGTCCCACCGTGTATGACAGTGCGCTGAACAGCTGATTTGTGGAAATTAATTCTGAATAAAACTTACTCAACCTCCATTATATTGTATGTACAGTGTCCGTCCTAATATTAGTTGCTTTAATTAGTATGGTGAGATGTAAATAATAATAATCCAATGTTTGTTCCATACTCGTTTGTCAGATTTGTGACGGTTATGAAAATGATTCATCTTCTTCTTTAATTGGTGGGCCTGAAACACATATTATAATTTGTGCCATGATATGTAGTGTTGCCAACATAAACATGAACTACTTGTTTCAGTAGTTTTTCGTTGCTGATCAACGTTGTTTTATTCATTCATGAGTTCTGTATTCTCTATGCTTATTGTATATGTTTATGGAACGTGACAATACTGTCAATTCTATAACCTGTCGATTATCATATCTTCCGTACGATAGACACTTGACTTTTGACGGATTTAGTCTGTCTGAAGCCAAGCCAAAGGAAGCATCATCAACTCGCTCTCCAAATTTTTCTATTGTCTGTGGTCGTTGAACATTTCCTTCCTGAAGCATGTGGAATGCAATAAGCATAACAATATTCCTCACATTATTATGCATATATTTGGTGTTATGGCTTGTCGATACTATCGAACTGAAGAATCTGAAGCCTTCAATTTGTGAGAAGCCTCTCCGAAAAAGAGGTGAGTTTGAACCTCCATTTTGTTTCACCGGTCAGGTATGAAAACCAACTTGTTTTTATAGGGTTTTTTCTTGAGAATAAGAAAATTCCTTCGAATTTCCTTCATGAACCTTCCAGAATTTCAATGGATTCTACTAGATGTCTTTCTTCCACTAGATGGAATGTATGTTCTGAAACAGTTTCAAGAGATGGGATGTCTCCAGCTCTTTTCTATCAGTTGCTTTGCGACGGATTGCTGAAATCATAAAATTTGAATACCGTTACATCTAGGACAGGTCCATGGAACCATCACTGGATAACAGGCTAGCTAGCTAACAAATAATCGTTTTTTTATTTTTTATTGTACCCTCATTGCAGTCAGTTGTATTACATAAAACCACGCATTTATTCATGCACCAGCCCTTTTTACTAAATTATATTTCATCAGGTATGTGAACCCCTCCACAAAAATTCATGAATTTTTCGCGGGTATATATTTCTCTACAATATTAATATTTTCAAAGAACATTGATCGCCGATGGGCTTGAGGTAGATTCAAATACTACTTCTATGAATATGAGGTTCACCTTTTATTACTATAAGTATTTAATACAATTATTTGTTTTCAATCTAACATTGAATATATTAAACTTATCAGTATGGGTAAATTTTTTTTATTTCAATCGTAACATCTGCTCTCTCTACCTTAGGTTTCTGATCTTTTCCAATTGAAATCAAATAAAAGAGTCAGTGGTGCCCTCTTTCCCATCCATGCTCATTTATAAAGAAAAATAATCAAACAGCCACTCATTCACATCCAAATGCCGCCGATGAACAGCTGCCGGAGCACTGTGAAGTGAATTTTCTCAACTCGAGAAAATTGACGGTACAATAGGAAACTTGGATGCGCTTCCGATCAAACCTGAAGTGTCACATATGGTTTGATACTTGCTGAATTGTACACTCATGACTTCAAATCGAATACCAAATTTGGAATGTCCATCCAAAATAACAATGTAGATATAGGGGGGAAAATCGGTTCCGGTTTACCCGGTATGTGCAAAACTCCAGCGATTTTCATGTATTCTACCCCCTTCTTAGAAATTCTTTCACATACTACAATTGAACCAATTTCTATCATTATTTTATCAGTGTCATTCCGTATAACATGTCAGCACTACTGATAGCTTACAAGTCCTCCTTCGGTGATGCCCTCATAACGAACATAATTTTTGGTATATCATATGACCAATTTCCAGATTGACATTTGAGAGCAGCATTCATAGTTCTGTGAAATAATTCGATAATTCTGAGGGCATGGCCCAGCTCTTCAGGTTGACTGACAGTCATTCGATATCTGAAGTTAAGCAACGCCGAGCGCGGTTAGTACTTGGATGGGTGACCATACAGGGAAATACCGTGTCGAAAGCCCATACAGCTGCAGCGGAATAGCAGATTAAAGATCCCTACCTCTGGTTGGAATACCAGAGGGTTCGGCAAAATTTCCGGTTGGGGGAAGGGTGCTCACCGGCGTCGGTGATTGGCCTTGGTAGCGGAAATAGGCCGAAGTTAAATAAAGAAATAATAAAAAAAAATCGATGATTTCATTAGTACTCAGGTAGGTGAGTACATAGTTTTCTTTGATTTTACGAATGAGTTACGTTCAAACTGTCTGTCTTGATCTGTGGTTTTTCTAGAGGGTACTCCATATCTGGTGATCCGTACATTGTAAAGTGTACTTGCAACAGTTTCAGCACGAATATCGTCCATATTGGGGATGAAGGTCCAACGATGTCGATATTCATTCAAGTATTTTTCTCACATGAAGCCATTTTGGTTCAAATCCGAATATCTCTTTGAATTTTAGGCCAAATATATTCACTGTTGATCAGTTCGATAGTTGCTTCGATACCAGGGCAAGATAAACCTTTGATCTTTGTGGAAAACTTCTCTCTGAATTTTCAAACCTATGATCTGATATACGTTATTAAATTTTCTTATTACTTCCAGGTATTTCAATTTTCATCAACCGAAAAGATGAATTTGAGTACATCGTTTTGAAGGTGGTCTTCTTCCCATTTTCTATTGTCCATCCTATGTCGTAGAGTAATTTCTGAAATTTTTGACGAGGCCTGAAAGGATCCTTTTGAAAACTAATTGATGAAAAAAAGGTATCTGGTTTGTCTCGGAAGTGAAGTTTCTGTTTTTTTTGGCGAATGCAATCATCAAAGGTTTCCGCTCAGAATATATAATGATTTTCCCGCCTTCAAACATGAAAAGAAAGTGTTTTATCGCCTCATGAATCACCAGTAGTTCCTCTGTTGTAGATATCGTATTTTGTTTGAGCAACCGATTGTACCAAAGAGAAGAATTCTGAAAATCAATCAATGAAATATAAATCATATGACGGAAAAATCATCCATTATTGATAACCTTTTTCTCACACCAATTATATATTGAGGAAAACTGTCAAATATCATAATGCTGAGAACGTTGTGATTATTTTCAGTTTCATTCCACAAATCTCATGGAGTTATATTTTCTCATTCTGTGAAGAAATTCCAGGATGGTCTTGAGCTCTTTTCCTGATGCCTCCTACTATATGTAGGGCATGTAGTTAATAAACTGTATCGAAAGTTTTCGAGGGCAACAATTAACAAGGTTACAATAACTCTACTACTGTAAAAGAATGAACAACACGAATTTAAAGACCGAAGAGATGAAAAATCCAGCCAAAGTTTGTTATGGCCTATGCTAAAGTTGACATCGATTCGTGAAGATTATTATAACGTTTGTTTATAATGCCTTGGGGCGTTTGCTGGTCAGCTGATATCGTATCATATCTGTAAACGAACAATTCTAATGAAGTGAATAATAAACATGATTTCCATCCTTCCTGAAGCATCATCTCTCAATATACATCATTTTCAGTGGATGTTTGCTCTCTGAAATATATTTTTTTATTACACAGATATAAGTAATGAGAATTTTTTTAAACGTTTTTTATGTATTTTCGATAAACACCTCGTTAGGAAAATTTGCCACCCCATTTTCATTGTGATAAGGCAAATACCTTTAGTCTGTCATTCTGGAGATGAATCGATATGGTTTACTCACTACTCGTGTAGGTTTTATAACTCCATAGTGATTATTCACTTGTCACTTTTCTGTTGAATTTCCGAATCCAAAATTTATGTATTCTTCTTGAAACTTTCAATTTGAAAGAAATTATAACTAATTCCGGTGTGTACATGTTGAAGTAATGGATGAGAAAACATTGCCCATTGAGATATATAAAGGAAAAATTAAAACTTCATAACGAATACAATGGACTCGATTGAAACGAGTATTTGATGGCCGATGCCACCAGACTGCTCCATAAAACGTATACGTACCATATTCAGGTTAGGCAATGAAAGCATATCCGTTGATATATAAACAAAGCCCATCTTGTTAGAGCTATATAAACAACGTCAACTGTAATTAGAAAAATAAACATCTCCCATTAACCTAAACCATAAAAGCAGGCAAGGAATATAGAACTCTCAGTCGAGGAAGACCAAATGTGGTGTGCAATGTTTTAACATAGGCGCCTCTTCCCATACAATATAAGGTGTATCTGCATTTGGTGACGAAATTATACGAAAGTAGACAATGGACCACTCACCTTGAGATGAATATAACTTTTCCAAAGCTCAGAAATTGATATGCCATAGCTGCTGTATAAGGAAGGTGCGCCTTATTTTTTCACCGCTAATGGTTCTAAAAAAAAATTGTTCTAAAATTGTTCGTTTCCGTTAACCAGCTGACGAACGTCAACCCTCAGAAGTCGAAACTTGTGCGAGCAATGGATCAACGAGGCCTTACCTCTTAACGTGCGATTACCCAGCACGGTGGCCCGGCGAGGATTCGAACCCCGGCCTTCCGCTTGATAGGCAGATATGCTAACCACTACACTACCGAGATGGTGGTAAATAGTACTTTGCATGCATGAGATGAGAAGAGTCAGTAAAAATTCGCTCGATATTACTTGTGTAATCAGAACTTCAGGGTTGAAGTGTGGAGTTATCGCAAAGCATAGAAGTTTTAGGTCATGAGTCATTTCGTCAAACCTTTTCAATTTATTACATAGTAATGATCAACAGAGTGGTAAATCGAAATTATGTTTTTTCAGTGACAAATATTGTTTTCCGTATTTTGATTTCCGTCAAAAGAGTTTTTTGAAAAATATAGGGTTATATGGTATCACGAGTCGAATAATTCCGAATGATTTATATGGGGAACGATTGAGAACCAAAATTGACTGAGTACTTCGTCAGTGACGCACCGCATATTTTGTGAATTTAGAGATTGAAATGCAGAAAAATCAAAAATGATATATTGTGCAGAAGAGTGCTGATTTCTCAGGAGTTTGAGAGAGTTGCTGTACGATCGCAAGCGAGTGCTGCAATTCAAACGAATGAGAAATTGCATTTCTGCTCGTGTTACACACTATACCTTCTCTACTACACACTTTTTGCTGAAAGGAATAGTATACTGTAAAACAGAAATACATGTCAGTGAGTCATTCTTCAGGGTGCTCAAAAGAAGCAAATAGTCAATTTTAGCATTGAATATATTGACGATATAGTAGAGGCATTTCTTGTTCTACAAAATATGCTAAAATTACATTACCAGAAACACATGTAGTTTTGTATTTTCTCTTCCAATCCATCGACCGTTTGTATGCAGTTTCATATTTTTCTCTTGAAGTTGAAGGTAGTGAATTCAATGACAATGAATTAACTTAGTTCTCGCGGAGTATTTTCCATTTCAGAACTGGCGCTATCCATTTTAGTTCAATCTCATTTGAAAAACTATGGGACAAGAATATTTCACGAATATTTTATGCTTGACATTTGTTGACATTCAAATGTATTGACAGCTTTTCTCCGTAGTCTTCTGGGTTTCTAACCTACCACAATCTGAAAAAATAAGAAGTAATATTCTAATCTATACAAGTTGTATAGATTCCAATATTTATTTTTATTCAACCTTATGGGAATCTATTTTACCAGTTTCATAGATTCCAATATTAATTCTAATTTTCCCAGATTGTTATAGGTTTCTAACCCAGGAAACTGAGGAGAAATAGTACAACGCAAGAGTCGATATGGTGGCCATATCGCTCGAGGACAAAGTTTGAGCACGATAACGTAGGCGAATATTCAATCGAGTTGTATAAAGTTGACATTTTTTAGACCCGGTAAGAGTAGCATATTGCTAATCAATTTTAGATATATTCATTTATTTAATTATTTATACTGCATACAAACAGAAGAAAACCAATTACATGTATACAGTGAAGTCGAGTCCAGAGTGATAAAAACAATACAGCACAGTGCCTACACTAACATTAAAATTACTGAAGCATAGTAGTAGTTAGAGTTATAAAGTATATACATTTGAGACACAAGTAATAAAGACACAAGTAATAAAAATTAAACCTACTATAGACTATAGACTAGTCTTTCGATATTAATAAAAAACTCAAAGGGAAGGAACTTAATTGATTTCAATTTGAATACGATACAAATTAAATTAGTAATGACAAAAAAAAAAAGCCGAGATGTAGGTTTTGGTGAAACCCACGACAATCGTCTCCGAAGGCTAAAACGCTCCAACCACACAATACACTTGGACCGTATAATTTCAGTAGAAATAATTGGTGTGAAGAGTAGATATGTGAGTCCTACAATTCCACAAAAAACATCGATTGTGACATTTCAAACTTGATTGAATAAACTAGAGAGTATTTAGGATATGAGTACATTCATTTATGCTAAAATGAAACAACTCGGATTTCGTGTTTGTAGGGCAGAGCAGGATTGTGACGTTCCTACAACGTTGTCACTAGTAACCAAGTACTTTTTCTCTATGATTGGTGGAATTCATATCCTATCTCCTATCTTGTGTGGATGTGAAATCGTATCCCTTCAGTTGACTCGAATCGCCTACTTATTTACTTACCGTTCAGGAAATTATAAAAAATCAGCATTTCACGGGTGGGAGTGAAAATATCGATTCATGATATGAGTGTTAAAAGTAAGGTTTTATTTTGTGAGTAAAAATATGTATTAACTTTCACGTGTAGAGTTTATCACTCTAATATTTTCATTATGTATTTGATAATCAATTTTAATCGATTTCATTATCTACACGGATGACTCGACGAGTGCATGATTCCCACCCCTTTGTTGTGAATTTGAAAACCTGCCGAACCTCTCTTGCTAATGGATCTTTTTCCAATAAAACAGATGAGCTTTGGAACTCCTTGCCAGAAGAGGTTTTTCCTGAGGCTTACAAACGCCAGAAATTCGAAGTAAATGTTAATTCGTATCTCCTCTCCCTCGATCCACGCGGTGTTCTTTAAAAATTACAGGGCTTCCCTTTCGTGTGATCGTTGAATTTACATATATATATATATATATATATATATATAACATTTCAATTATAGTTCCAATATTGATATGATTTTTTCTATCATTAGAATTGTCTTTCCCTTCTTAATGATTTATGATTCTTCATCGGAAATTATTGCAGTGAGTTATAGGGATACGTGGATGACTATATAAAAAGAATAATTACTTTGGCATGTAGGCATTTCTTTATTTGATTCGCACAATGAACACAGTTTTATCTCAATCTATATAAATATAAAAAAGGATAATATAATCGATGAAAATATATTTGATTTAATCCATAAAAAACTTATATACCTAATGAAATAAATCTAGCCACTTACAACAAGGTATGTAACATTTACAGAGGCTTGGCAACAATTATTTTTTGGTGAATTAATGTATAAATGTTAGTTGTAAGATATTTTGCAACAGCAAAAAGAATGACAAGTTGAATAATTAGTGCTAGAAAAATTGAAAACGTTAAAGAAGTAAATATATTTTTGGTGTAAAAAATATGATCAAAATTCTGATTGGATCATTTTGAATGATTGCCTGATTTTGTAATAATGATGGTTATACACATAGTAGCACAGGACATTGCGAAATGTTAAGTGTCCTGCCAGGCATATAGGACCGAGATCAACGAGGCACTTATTTTTTTTTTATATAGAACCGTCCGAATTTACGTTTGGTCAAAATTTCAAGTGGGTCGGAATGGATACAGTTCGTCCGTCGAGGCACTTGAAGATTATTTCGTTCTATTCGATGAATACAAGATTTTAAATAGATTACCAAGCGGGCCCGAGTTGGTACGGTTCGTGAACAAAACTTTAATAAAAAAAAATAAAAAAGTGTACCTATATGCCCAATACGCTAAGGCGCTAAGGCACTAAGGCATCAGTCTATTGACTATAGTTAGTAGTGTTAAAAAAATATATTTCATGCGTACCGCTGATCGGCTCGCGCTCTTGCAGTCCCCTCCTGGGCTACTATTGATTCAAATGAACTGAGAGAGATAATTAGGACCGAAATCACTTCGATTAACGCTTAAACCCTTACTAATGTTTTGCAAGATTTTCAAGATCGCCTTGAATAAATGCAATGTTAAAACACTTGACATAGTCAGTGGGCATACTTGAAGACTGGCGTTAAATCAAATCATCTTTCGAACAATCTGTTCAATCCAGTCTCAAATTACCTACACAGTAGGTTTCGGCTGGCACCTGTCAGAAAACAACTACTCCCCTGGCTAATACCACGAAGGGCATTGAATTATATCCGACCAGGTGCCAGTGCAGGTTTCTTCACAGAAGTAAATCCTGCATTTGCTTTCGTCGATACAAATGAAGGAATTAATTTTCAATTAAAGGGACGGACACACTTGCAGACCGGTTTCGGGCTGTTTGGCCACTCGTCAGTGCAAGGCAGTGCCATCATCAACATTAAGTCGATGACTTCTCATAATTATAAATCAACATCTTTCACGAGTATCAATTTGAGACTGGCCTGAACAGATTGTTCGAAAGATGATTTGATTTAACGCCAGTCTTCAAGTATGCCCACTGACTATGTCAAGTGTTTTAACATTTTCCTCGCAGGAGAAATGGGCGAATTCGGTTTGCTTTTGGAATACCTCGTCCATTGGTAGATGGCGTAATAACTTCGTTGTTCGCATCAGCTTTGGCCGGGGCTTGATACTCGTGAAGGAGTTCGATTTTTAATTATGGGAAATCATCGACTTTATATTGATGATGGCACTGCCTTGCACTGACGAGTGGCCAAATAGCCCGAAACCGGTCTGCAAGTGTGTCCGTCCCTTTAATTGAAAATCAATTCCTTCATTTGTAAAAGCAAATGCAGGATTTTCTTCTGTGAAGAAACCTGCACTGGCACCTGGTCGGATATAATTCAATGCCCTTCGTGGTATTAGCCAGGGGAGTAGTTGTTTTCTGAGAGGTGCCAGCCGAAACCTACTGTGTAGGTAATTTAAGACTGGCCTGAACAGATTGTTGATGATTTGCAATGTTAAAAGGTAAATGGCTTGCAATTCGAGCACTCAATCTAAGAGAGAAATTCATTGATTCCTGTTTGTCATTTTCATTAATTACATTATTATGACTGATATCGCTTTCAGTTCTCGAACATACGGTTATTTGACATATAAAAAAATATGACATTCACACACAAAAACATGCATTTTGTTGAAAGGTATCGGCAAGATAGGGTACCGAACAGTAATGATGCCATCAAAAATATGAGTATTTCGACAAATGCGCAACTGAAAAAAAAACCTCGACGTGTCTGAGCTATTTTCCCCAATGTCCATATCAAGATTCTACCGGATTCGTTCCAACCTCTACGTGCTCACTGTATATAAAATCAACAGCTTGGACGCTAATGGCAACAATTGTTTATTTGTATCAGATGATGTCACTGTGCGTAAAAACACTCCGTTGTTGGCGTTAATTGAATCAATATGGTGAAAATATCAGTTTGGAGGTTATTGAACCTATAGACGTGCGTGTTCATTTATTGTCGAATGGTCTGAAAGCAGAATGGAAGAATTCTGGATTATCGACTGAAGAAGGATTCAAGCAAGTCAACTCATCCTATGGATAACTTAACTCATCAACTTATGGGAATAAATCACCAGGATTCAATAAGGGTATTCAGACAAGTTCCTAACTTGAAAACTTCCCATCTTTTATCATCTGTGACGAAGTTTCATACAGAGATTCTGAGAAAAAGCTGTTCACTCCAACTTTTTCCCTTGACAATATTTTGGAAGGGTGGATGTTTTCAATTTGATCCGCGTTCATTTATGCTTCCAATGATACCCCAACGTTTCATTTTTTGATGAACAGTTTCCGAAAAATAGTGTTCTAAACTTACACATGTAATCAGAATTTGCCTGTTCTTAGATGCATTATTGTTTTGACTCCTTTAAATGAAAATGTTTTGAAGAGTGGGTGGCACCATTCCAACCCTTGAATGACAGGAATAAATATATTACGCGTGGAATTTTTTATTTGTTGGTTATTGCCCTTTAAAAATGAAATTTGATTTGAGTGAAAAACATTCGAACATAAAATCTACTCACGCTTATCTCATACACTGTTCGAAATGTCGTCCATTTTGCTCTAAACAGTAATAATAGTATATTATGCAAAGATCGTGTAATGATGGTTATTAATACATGAGCATAAACCGGGATACGAAACGTGCCGAAGGTGAGTTTCGTATGGTTTATGCGAGTGCAATAATAACCATTACATGAGAGTTGCATACGCTATTTTATCGACACCCGATAAATAGTGAAGAACTAGAAATATTATATTTATATGTTTATTGCACACAATTATACTAATTAAACGAATTTCTATGAAAAATTCTACAGAATTGTAATTGATAGTATTACTTCGAGAATGAAACCATGAGATATGAAAGGAAAATAAAAAATTAAAGAAAAAAAAGGTACTCGAGGCCGGATTTGAACCAACGTCTCTTCCATCTAGAATATTCAATTTCAGCGCCACAGACGGCTCGGCTACGGAAAGCCCACAAAAATTGATGAGAATATAAGTAATAAATCATGCGTTTGTCGAATGAAAAATTTAATCATTCCAACTGCATTTCTTTCGGTGGAGGTGTCGAAGGTGATTCTCCCATATCGCTGGTATCAGACATTTTTTTATGATTATCGAAATTTGGCTATATTCTTAAAAAGTTCAAAAAAGTTCTATACCGATTTTGACTTGACAAACGTCAATTTCAGAGCATGCACATCATGCTTGATTGAAAAATAATGGGTTTCTATTGGTTGAAAATCTGTATCGTAATGAAAAATTTGTATCGTTATGGATTTCATTATGAAACGGGTTGTGGGCATATAAATGTATCATTAGAGTACGGGTGTAGATAATAGTATATTATGCAACGATCGTGTAATTATGGTTATTAATACATGAGCATAAACCGGGATACGAATCGAGCCGAAGGTGAGTTTCGTGTGGCTTATGCGAGTGTATTAATAACAATTACATGAGAGTTGCATACGCTATTTCATCTACATTCAATAAATAATGAAAAACTAAAAATATTATATTATTAGGTATTTATATTGAACACAATAATAGTAGGTAATCAATCGTATTTCTTTGAAAAATTCTACAAAATTATAATTAATGGTATAACCACGGAAAATACAACAATGAGAAATGAAAGAAGAAAAAATGAAAAAAATTCCTGGCGAGGTCAGGAATTGAACCCGGACGTATCTGATCACTACCGGCGCCATTGTCCAATCGGATCTGAGAGCTCTTGTAATTTGGTTGAAAATAAAAATATATGTGTGGCATTTGTCAAATGAGAAATATAATCCTCTCGATTTTATTTTTTTCTTGTCTGCGGCATCTGTGGAGGGTCGCTGTTAATTCTTCTATATCACTGCTTGATATAAGACATTTTCATACGATTATCGGAAATTGACTAAATTATTCAAAAATTCAATACCTACTGATTTTGACTTGACAAACGTCAAAATGCAAAGCTTGACATCATGCTTGATTGAAAAATAATGGGTTTCTATTGGTTGAAAATCTGTGTCGTAATGAAAATCTGTATCGTAATGGATTTCATTATAAAAGGGGTTGTGGGCATATAAGTGTATTAGAGTACGGGTGTGGATGAAGTATATTTTGAATACTACACTACGGAAAACTTCACTAGGAATTGACTGGCATGCTGCTGTAATTCGTCCTTCAAGGTCAAGCGACCAGTAGCTTGTGTGAAAAACACACAAAACTCCTTTGTGAAGGTTACTCTCCCACGTAGAGATCAAACTATTCTTACACTCATCTTGTTCGAAATGAAATGCCAATCATATATCATGAATCTCACTACTGTTTCACACGTTTTTTTGCTTTAATTCGAAGAAAACTTACTGAATAGATAAGCCCTAGTCGAGAAAACGATAGATAAATCGTCGAAATTTAGGACTGAGTACCTATATCTTCTCTGTTTGTTCGGTACGGAGAAAGGGTGCAAAATCGTGCTGGGAATGTGAATTTTTTGTATAAATGTGTTGGAGTGTATATGTCGACGATAAGCAGACTTATCTGTATATTTTGTCACCATATCACGATACGAATATAATGGCAAAGCCTACATTGTGACACGATTACATTTTCCAGTGAACCCTCGTTTGTTCATATAATAATAATAGTTGTTGACAATAACCGTTTTCGTTTCATTACAGATCAGCTAAGCCTAACAAGTTTCGTTTACAAATCATGTATTTATGTACAAATTGGAGGTATGTAATTCGTCTCTATAAAACAGATCATCACGATGAAAAAATCGTGATTTGGTGATCATAATGCAACGTACAGTGATCAATGTTGAAATGAGAGTGGTCAATGTTCCACGATGAATTCGAGCTTACCTTGGCTGGAATATTATACTACCCTGTTAAAAACACTTAGTGGACAAAATTGTGAAAATAAAAGAGCTTTGATAGTCTGAAAGAGACAAAAAGTATTATAGGAATAAAATGAAATATATGTGACAAATTGAAAAAATTGTTAGTGTTCTAGGAAATAGGATGAATAAGATCAAGCAGTATATCATAAGAATATGAAATGAGTAAATGGAAAAAGAATACGTGTCAGAGAAATGTAATAAATAGAAATAGCGAAACCATGGATGGAGAATGAATTCAAATTAACCAAAATATAATTGAAATATGAATAATAAAACAATGTTGAATTAAACAGGCCGCTACTTTTTGTGGTTCCGATATAGACAGAACCACAAATGCACGGCTTTCCGTACACTCCCGGAGTGGACAATGGATCTTGTGTCTTTTGCAGATATGAGGCTGAATTCACGAGGGAGGCGGCTCAGAATACCGGATATTACTAACAGTTCAACAAAATGAATATTGAAATCATGAAAATGTTCAATTTATGCATTCTGTAATTTTTATTATTTTCTTCGTGTGATCCGCAATTGACGGCTTTA
Source organism: Zygogramma bicolorata (assembly GCA_032362365.1). Lineage (NCBI taxonomy): Eukaryota > Metazoa > Arthropoda > Insecta > Coleoptera > Chrysomelidae > Zygogramma > Zygogramma bicolorata. The sequence goes on along the minus strand of JAVJAQ010001474.1, from coordinate 267,787 downwards.
CAGAACCCCGATTGAATCTTAGTGGTACGACTATCCGTAACAAAAACCGATTTTAACTCAATTAAACGAGGTGTATCAATGCCGAAACTACCCATTGCTCAAGAATACCGTGTAAACTCTATACCAAATGAATCAACTTGATCCAACAAATCTATCTCCGAATTTGGGTATGATCGACATCAAACGAAGATTAATTGGTGTTTATGGGAGGCATGCAGTAATAAATTGAACATATGCAGTGCTGTTGAACAGTGACAAAATTCAATTATTTCAACCATCAGAAGCCACATTTGGCAGTGAGTGGTAGTATATCGAATCAGTTGTTCATATGCCTTTCATATGGAAATAGGTCATAATTTCATGTTATGTTATAATTGAATTTCATTCCTACATGGAAATGAATATCGTCCATGTATGTTAAAGGAGGTGTTATACCCATTTGCATCAAGTATATTTCGCATTCCAATGAATTATATTAAATCACCAACCTGAAAGTTTGTGTAAGTATCTATATTCGGATCATAAACAAAGCGACTGTCTTTTTTTCATGACATTTCGACAATTTATACTAGATCGTTATTGAAACCACTTCGTTGTGTGATTTGCACCAAACAGTTTACAAAACCGCTACACGTGTTTCACTACACAATATGATCTTCAGGTGTGTTGTGGTTCTACAATGATTTTTTTACAACCGGATGCAGAAAAAGCTTTTTGCTGTGCAGCAGGCACCGAAAAATAGTATTCTGCGGCCGTTACCCTATGTGACAGCTAACACTTTTTTTACGGCCATTGCCCATAGTAACTGCCAGCAAACTGAACGTCACTACAGCATTTGACATTTCTGGGATGTGACATTGGTAATTTATTTCGACGTCTCAAATTATATTGCTAGATTTCCCATTTCGATTGGATGATGATGTTGAGGTCATCAGTTTACTATTCATTCATTCTCATGGAAACGCTGTCTTTTCGAAACGAAATAATATTATAATAATAAGTATATATATATTTTAATGTGAGATTATCACCGAAGCCGTTCTAGTAGAGGCAAAATAATCTTGAGGTTGCAAAAACATTTCGCGATCATAGTGTACACATTATTTTTCGTGCTATTGGGAAATTTGTATAATTGCCTTGAACATAACGTAGGCCAAGCAATAGAGATATTGTCAATGACAAAAATACTACCTGGAAGCCGCTTGTGCCATCTCGTTCAGGACAGTCCGTAATTTATTCCTACTCGATAATGCCATTTTTCAATTTGTTGTATACAATGAACAACAGAAAATCACGTTTCTCTCAGTATTTATATTGTAAAATAGAAACTATTGAAGCGGTGTAAACGGTACAAAAGAATGAACTGTAGAGAGTTGAATTTCAAAAAGAATGACAGGTCAAACGATCCGATCGGATAATTAGAACCGGAGAAAAGCAGGAAAAACTGGAAAATTGTGTTGTTGTTTTTTTAATTCATGACTCTGCCATTTTTTTGAGAGCTGGAACTCTGCACGATAGTAGCTATTGAAGTGCAATTATGGTGTGCTAAGTGCTGTGAATAAGTCGGGTCAATAGTTTTTCCACAATCCTCATTTGTTATTTTTGGAAATATTTTTGTGGAAAGCTGGATGCGTTCGAGGTCGTCCGATTGAAATACACAAAATAGATTCTGAAAGTGGACTTGAACAGTATCGAAACGTATTTTCCGATTTTTCGATAAAACGTGTTCTGAGTGTGTTAAACACTAGTGAGAACATGAGGGAAAATAGGGAACGGCAGTGAAAAAAACAAAAAAACGCGTTTTTTGTTGTTTATTGTTTATTACAAATTAAATACGACATTTTCGAGTAGAAGACAAGGTGGGGATAAACTGCAGACTGGAATGGTACAGGCGGCTTCCAAGTATTATTTTTGTTCAAAAAGCAATCATTTGTGGCTCTTTTGCTTGGCGCAATGCGAATAAAGTAAACGGATTACCTCAATACCACAGTGGTTATATGGAAATGTAATATTTCGCAATACAAACCTATTTGTCATTTCAAAAAAACCATATTTATAGGCATATTTCAGAGAAGTCCAATGCTGTAGTGATGGTCAGTTTGATGGCAGTTACTTTAGGCAACGGCCGTAAAAAATCTTACCGGCCGTCGCCCTAGGTAACGGTCGAAAATGTCATTTTGCGGCCTCTGTCACGGCTGCAAAATGCTTGTTTTGTGTCCGGTTGAACGAAAAAGAAAATTGCGGCCTCAGTATAGGATTGACTACACCCTGTGCTTTCAATTTCTATTTACATAACTTTCTGTGACAAACTTATTACAAAGAATTGCTCGGAGTCAACTGCTAAACTTATCCTTATTTTCCATTTCGTCATGAAAAAACAAGTTGAGCAAGAAGGAAAAATTCAAATCTATTTGGTTATCTTGCTAATATCCCGACTTTTTGACTCAACTGATTTCTAAGGATACCAAAAAGCTGAGTTTGAGACATTCCATCTCTACATACACTTCATCGTTCATCTGAAAAAAATAAATTAAAACTCAATGATTTTAAATCCTTCGAAATTAATATAGTTAAGAAGTCGAATCATTTGCAAAATGACCAGATAGAAATGGTGACGATGATGGGGATTACAATAGCCTGGCATTCATAAACCAGTCAATTCATCTCCATGACATTCCGACCTGATATCAGCACATCGATCATTCAGAGTAGTTCATTGATGGGAATGAAAAAAAAGTTAGTCCTCTCAAATACGAACAAAACAATTCACTGCGTTCTGTTCAGTAAACTCAAATATGAGGTTTCTACGCTGGAGTTCCACAGATTATTTTTTGCATAATGGACAGTTCACTCTATAATTTACAATTCGAACTGTCGATTAGCCATAGTCGACAAAAAAAATGTCGAGTATCTGTAATCGAACTATAATCAAACTTCAAACTGTCGATTATACAAGAAAGTCATACTCTATGGCACCCCAGCGCTTTCATAGGATTTCATCACTTCGAACAATCAAATTTTTTTGAAAACTTCAGAAAACTTCACGGGTGCCTTCCTGAAAAAACACCGGTTATTTCGAGTAGTTTACTCATGTATTGGAAAAGTTATTATTTTTTCTAGCCTCATTCGATATCTATGTCGCATATCTGATCTCCAATAAAACTACACACCTTCAGAATGCCACCCTGTAGGTACCTACAAGCGATTAATACCGAACCAACATTTTTCTGTTCAGACAAAACATCCCATAATAGAGCTAAAACACGTTCTATTTTACATTACACTCCATATATTTCATAAACAGCTGTATACATGACGTTACAGTTGTACGTAAACTGCTGCTGGATTCCTTTGTTTATTTCTTCAGCTGCAGTAAATTAATGGTAAACAATAAAGTTGAAGGATGTTGCACTTGTTTATTAGTTTCAGTATGTTTGTAGCGATGATATATAACTGGCCGGATTGAACCAAGTTTCTGTCCTAGTCAAGTTTAGAATTATTAATAATTTTATAAAAATACCCGAAAAATTCAAATACTTCGAAAATCTTATGTTGAGAAATATTTGTAGGGATCACATGGTACGGTATCCGAATGATCAACAAAGGGTGTAAAAATAGAGAAATTAAGTGTGTTCGAATAGAGAAAAAATATGTTTGACGATATGTCTGGCATATTCCAAAGAGCTCTGAATTCAACGTCAATAGATTCACTCCCAGGATATATCCATAGGAAGAAAATGAGTAACTGTCAGAATATCGAAGATATATTCTCACTAATTAAGTCTTATTTGAAATATGGTATTGCATTCTGGGGGTTATATAATGATTATTTGTTTAACTCAGTTTTTGTATTACAAAGAGAAATTTTATAGATATGTAAAGCTTAGTTCTGTGAGCACTGTGAACCACTATCCATCCACCAAAGAAAATCTAACTCTGATTGTCTTCACTTTCTGAAAATTGTAAGTATGATTCACATAAAATACTCCATGACTTCGAATGTTACTGAAATGTGAAATTATTATGTGCTGGTTACTCGCACGTTAAAAGGTAAGGCCTCGTTGATCCATTGCTCGCACAAGTCTCGACTTCTGAGGGTTGACGTTCGTCAGCTGGTTAACGGAAACGAATAATTTTAGAACAATTTAGAACAACAGTCTCTAACCCACGCGTATTTTGCTACTGAGTTGTCGTCGGTTATAAAATACTTTCTGAAATTCTTTGTCTACATTGCTAAGTGATTTTCCATGGTTGCAAATAAAACTTCGATATGTACCTCTTCATCATGCAGTGTGTCCAGAAGTTAATCTGGACAGTCCAGATATACTGAGGAGACTTCTGTCTCACAAGCGCTTGTGAGCTTTGGAATTTGCCAGACATTGCTCGAGCACCATCTGTACATATACCGACACAGTATTTCCATTGAATATTTGCTTCGTTTAAAAAACTATGCAATATTTCAAATGATTCGGCTGTTTTCGCTCTATTCCTTATCAGTTTTCAAAACAATAGCTCTTCAACTGCTGAGATTCCATCGCAAAATCGAACACACGCGATTAAATGGGCATCCTTGTTGCTATCTGTGGCTTCATCAAGTTGGATTGCGAAGTCTATTGCGCATCTTATTCAAAAGTTTTTGCTGTATATCCTCGGATATATCACCAATTCTGCGAGCAATACTATTATATTAAAGAGAAGTAGACTTGAGTTGCTTGAAAAAATCATCTCCGAACATTATCTCCACAATTTGAGATGCAGTCGGCAGTACAAGTTCTTCCCCAATGGTTTGCGTCTTTTTGCATCTGGCTTTTTCAAAAACAGATTTTCGTTTTTCGTATGATTTCAGTTGAGCAACAAAGAACTCACGAGGTTTCTCAACATACTCTCTGTGAACTGTTTCCAGATGGCGTTTGTGCTTGTTCGGTTTCATGCTATCTGCTGCCAAAACTTTCGAACAGATAACGCACAAAGGCCTTTCTTCATTATTTGTGTTAGTTCACGTGAATCCAAAATTCAGATATTCCTCAGAATATTTTCTTGAGTTTGGTTAAGAAACAAACGTTTTTTGTGCACTTGTTGATGCTTGTTTACGCCCAGTTAAAAATCTATCCATGATTTCACAAGTACATTTTCAAAATGTGTGTTAGAGCTGTTACACGCTACACAACTTATTTCCAAATCCAACATTCACTAGACCTGTTCTGGTTTGCTGTCCGGACTGTTTCAAATAGTAAGAGAATAGTCGTCGTCCAGTTGGGTACTTAACATAGCCTCGCGTAAATATTCTTCCTCTACAACTGACTGGGTTTCATCACTGGAGATCGAGGATTGAAGGTTGGTGGGATTTAAGGGTACATTAGTAATTATGGCAGGATCAGGGATCGGACGGTGGATGGGAAGTTCAAACGTATTAGTACTCAAGTCCGTGTAAATGGAAGTATGTCGGACCAAAAGTGGTTTCCACGTAGTAGTAGTATTTTATGAATATCAATAAAACTCATGGAAGGAAGGCGTGGTTGAAATGGATTCGAAATAGTGGGTCGCGAATGCGAAAAGGTTGAGAAAGACGGCGTATCGTATATTTGAGCTTATGCGCATTCAAATTGTATTCAATTTTTATCTGATCTCGAAAAATTGTGATTTGAATGAATGATATTTTAATTTTAGTATCGGTATCCTATTTTTACATTTTTAATTTGTCGAGATTATTGACAATTGAACTCATACTTCAAATTCTTGAATCGTAATATGTTACACTCTGACAATAGTATGTTAAAGTTTAATAATTATTGTTTTGGAGAATATCACATCTCATTACTAGATGGTCAATATACGCATTTGAATAGTTATTTTCACAATTTCTGAATTTGAAGCTGAAACATGAACAGAAAGGGACAAAATACTGAAGAGGCGTAAATTATTCAACACTTCATTCCCCCAAAGCAAAAGAGTTCAGGTTCAGAATATTGATAATTGCATGGGCAAGAGCAGATGAAGCAGAAATGAAAGAATGTAGGCTTTTACGGCCGAGGTTATTACATTTCCGGTTTTTTGGGCTTGAGGGCCGTATGCTGGAATATTGACTTCCGGAGCTTTGGGTACATCTGCGGCAGCCATCTCCAGCGGCGTGGTCTTAGTTGAACTCCTTTATGCGAGTATACTACGATAGTCGTAGTATACAATAAAGTGTATTTTTGATTTATTGATTGACTATCGGCATTTTCAACAATTGAAAGAACTGGCTCTGAGCGACTAGAGCGTTAAATCCTGTACATGGAAAAATGACTGATAAAACGGTAACGTGCTATTTTTTGAAACGAATGTCTTGTGAGTTTTGTGGTTTACCAAAATAATAAGAAAATAAATCCAGCTGAATTTGCCACTCTTTAATAGTTTCCGCAACTCGAATGAGAACGAAACTAGCAATAGTTATTCCGCTACATGAAGGTGGGGAAATGAATGATATATCAAACTTCCGGCCTATGTCATTGCTTCCGACAATCTCAAAAATAATTGAAAAAATTGTTAAGAAGACAATGCTGAAATTCTTGAGTAATCATAATGGATTATTAATATACGACTCCCAATTTGGATTCCAAAGCCATTAAAACACAGGCGATGCCATTTTTCTTTTTCTGGAAAATGTGTATATTGGTTTGAATGATAATGAATCTATTGGGGCAGTATTCTGCGATTTTGTCTGAAGCGTTCGATTGCGTGAACCATGAAACACTATTACTTAAACTTCACTGCCAAGGCTTCAGAGGATTGTCATTAACAGTTATCTAACAGGCAGGAAGCAAGTAGGGAAATAAATCGCGAATTGAGAATACTAGTCCAGTCTATGGCCATTTTCCCGTGTATTTATCCCATACAGCACCGATTCGCATGAAAATTTGTATTCAGGATCTACATACACTCTTTTTCAGAATCTACCCTGTGCCGAGGGTTGCTTTCTACCTGGGGGTGGATGCCATCCCTTCTTGGGGGTGAACATTTTTTCATTGGAAATAAGTGCGGAAATCAATAGATTGACTAATTCTAAGCACTTTTTGTTCAATGAAGTTTTTTCTGAAAAGCAATACTTTTCGAATTATTCGCGAGGGTAATTGTCGGTTTTCAGTGAAAAAAAAACACATTTTCAGATCCTTTTTCGCAAATAACTGGAAAATAATGCATCTAATCGAAAAACCTGCGGAGAGCAAAATTATGCTATTGAAAAAACAAAGCCAATTGTTTATTTGTGATGTATGCAAACCCACTACAAACTGAATAATTGCATATTGGAAGTTGATTGGTATTTTCAAACGCCAAAATGGAAAGTTTCTACGTACAATAACCAAAAACCAATGCATTTTTCGGGAAAAACTAATTGAACCTTTTCTGAAGTCCTTCAAAAATCCTTTATTTTTGTTATTTATAAAAGTTTCTAGCATCAAAACTGACCGAGATATGAAGGAAATGATGTTCAATCCTATTTTTTCATTGAAAAAAAAATTGTAAATAACTCATCCTTGCTTTCCCCCCCCTTTGGAAAAAATCGTTGCCTAGTGGAACTATATGTATATATACATATATAATATACGAATAGTTCCACTAGGCCTAAAATATAGTTACTATGTGTATTCTTCAATATACTAATGTACATACTTTAATTTCTACAAAAAATGTTTTTGTTTTTTTTCCCATAACTCGCTTAGTCTTCAAGCAATCAAATCCACCAAAAACGTATTTTGTAGCTTCTTTCAAGAGCTATAAGCTCATTTACATTATTTTTTGTTTCAGATTATATTTTTGAAAAGGTTCATGCTGAAAAGGCTCAAAAAAGGTACTTTACGCGAACCCTCACAATATTTAACTGGCCATATCTTACTCTATTTTCATCCTGCAGAAAAAAATGAAACACCGAAATAATCAGAGAAGAATGGCCTTCAATTTTGTACCCGAAAAAATTTGGCATGTGATCAATACTTTTCGAGTTATTTCGAAGGAATTGTGATTTTTCGCTGAATTACGTATATGATTTTTTCTCTTCAATCTCAATTTTTTCCAAAACTACGTACTTTCAATTGATGAAAAAATCAGAACTCATTGAAAGAACATGAATGAAGGGAATTGTGGAGTAACAACGATTTTTTTTCAAAGGAGGAGAAGAGAGGATGAGTTATTCACAATTTTTTTTCAACGAAAAAATAGGATTCAACTTTATTTCCTTCATACCTCGGTCAGTTTTGATGATAGAGACTTTTATAAATGACAAAAATAAAGGATTTTTGAAGGACTTCAGAAAAAGTCCAATTAGCTTTTCCCGAAAAATGCATTAGTTTTTGGTTATTGTATGTAGAAGCTTTCCATTTTGGCTTTTGAAAATACCAATCAACTTTCAACAGGCAATTATTCAGTTTTTAGTGGGTTTGCATACATCACAAATTAATAATCGCCTTAGTTTTTTCAAAAGCTATAATTTTGCTCTCCGCAGGTTTTTCGATTAGATGCATTATTTTTCAGTTATTCGCGAAAAAGGATCTGAAAATGTGTTTTTTTTGACTGACAACCGACAATTTCACTCGCCAATTAGTCGAAAAGTATTACTTTTCAGAAAAAACTCTATTGAATGAAAAGTGCCTAGAATTAGTCGATCTATTGATTTCCGCACTTATTTCCAAAAAAAAAATTTTCACCCCCAAGAAGGGGTGGCATCCACCCCCAGGGAGAAAGCAACCCTCGGCACAGGGTAGATTCTGAAAAAGAGTGTATGTAGATCCTGAATACAGATTTTGGAATAGAGGGTAAGTAGAACCTATATCCAAATTTTTATACGAATCGGTGCTGTATGGGATAAATACACAGTTTACACTTTTTTCCCCGTCATAGACTGGAGTATACACCACAAGGCTCGGTCGGGTCTGTCTATTTCTGCTTCATCTGAGGGATTCGGTGACTGTTGACATCAGAGGAAAGTTCACTATTTTTGTAGATGACACCACCATCCTTTGGAGTGGGACAAATGGAGATAATCTCAGAGATATCATAACTCTGGATCTATATAGAATCAAAGAGTTGTGCTATTCAAATTCCTTATGTTTTAATACCAAGAAAAAAACAGTTTGCTTCGAGTTCAATTTCAACGACTTACTCACAGGCAATTACGCTATAGTTAACAAAACTCGCACAAAGTTTTTGGAGATATTTATAAATAAAAAATTTAAATTCGATGAGCATATAACAAATTTGTGCAAAAAAGAATATGGCTGCTATGTGTTCGAGTTATTTCTTATGAACTCAATCAATCCTCAGCCAGAACTGTGTATTTTTCTTTGGTCGTTCTTTAATAGAATCGCACTTGAGATATGGAATTGCCTTTTGGGGCTTCAAGAAAGGGCTGTCAGATACAAATGTAACACAAAATCTCAAGACCACGACAGAACCACTCTGCATCAGTCAAACAATCCTGACTGTACCTTGTTTTTCCTCTTAGAAACCGAGTGCCTACTACACAAAAAATATTATAACTATATACTATAACAGCAGCAAATAATGACAGACAATACGATACAAGAGGAAGTAGGAATATACCCTTGCCAATCCCAAAATCAGGAGTTTTCAAACTTTCTTCGATATATGAGAGCAAGAAAATATACAATTACCTTCCAATGTTCTATAGGGCAATAACGAATTTAAAATAGAACATAAAATTTGTTGAATGAGTACTTCTGCAATAAGCCTGCTTTGACTTGAGGGAATATTACAATAATGCATTTAAACTCTTAGTATTTTCAATGCTCACTTATCTGTGATGGTTTATTTATTTATTATCTACAATGGTTTGAATGTTTGTCTTATTTATGTGTATTCGTTAATGTCCATATGCTTTCAGCTATATGATGATAGTTCATTGTATTTCATAATTTTGATATTATTCTTTGATACTTTGACTTTATAAAGTTGCACTAGCTTTGTCAATAAGGATTCCTTAGACAATAGCATATTTCACTGATTGATTGATTGATAGTTGGATGAGAATACAGCAGAAGAAATAATTAAGAAGCATTAACTCCAAATGAATTATTTGAACGAAATTAATGTATTTCTGTCTATACCAACCTAATTATAACATATATTTCTTAATACTTCTGCTCAGGGATGATAATCGAAAGTTGGCGTCGTGACGCGTCAATAATTTCAGTCAAAAACTGTATCGAAATCATAAATTTGCCTTTTCAATGGGCGAAACTATATTCAAGAACCTTTATACTTCACACCTTTCCTAAAAAACTTTTCACCTTCCCGCGAAGTAGAACTCGAATTTTTTTACGTTCGAACTCCAAACTTTTTTATAATATTCGCAAAACACAAAAATACGACGAAATAAATCCCTTTCAATGACACGGTGCTGTGTTGTATGTGTTTGTTCTTTAAATTATTCATGATTCAGTGAATACCTCGGGGCGCTTGTTTACTTTCATGTCACTTCATCCCTTTTGACATGTAAAAATGAAATTCTGAGAAATATCGAAAGGCGGCCGATGTTTTATATTCAAAAACTCCATAATATGGAATACATGAATACGAGAGGAAATATGTGGGAAAACCTGACAGAAAGCCGTGAAGAGCTGATAGGGAAATATTAGAGGACCTGAACAATGAAATGATGGATATTATAGCTAAAAGAATAGGATCACTTTGACATAATTTTCCATTCAAGGGGTGTATCGGGAGAAAAATATAATCAGTTTCTTTCATAGTAAGCACCCAATTGCTCAGGAGGCATTTTTTATTAATATATTCACTGCTGCCTTATGGTTTGCCTCCTCAGTTGTGTGCTTTGTAGAAGAGTTTCTCGTCTGATATGTCTCTGTATGTGGTTGTTGATGGTGTATCATCTGATATTCTCCCAATGAATGCAGGTGTTCCACGGGGTTCAGTTCAGGCGCCCACTTTTTTTCTGCTCCATATCAAAGATTTGTTCGAGAAAACATCTTGTTCAATAAATAGTTTTGCTGACGACAGTACTCTTAATACCAGTTTCTCTTTCAGAGTCCCCATACCAGCTCGAGAAATAAAAATTCAAAGAAACATTCACGTTAATAAAATTAACGACGACTTGGTAAAAATAATAGAATGGGGTAACATGAACTTTGTGGAACTTAATGCTACGAAAACCCAGGCATGTCTCTTCTCAAGAAAAGCCGATCTATCATCATCAAATATTCAGATGTCACGAGTAACTATTCCTATGAAATCAAGTATCGCGATAATAGGAATTACGATCAGTGATAATCTCTCATGGGAAAACCATGTGAGATCGATCGCTTAAAGTGCTTCCCAGAATCTTGAATTTTTATTTCGTGCGAAGAAATACTTCACATCTTGTCAGCTTCTTATGATCTACAAGGCTCATATACGACCTGTCAAGCAATACAGTTCTCATGTATGGAGTTCGGCACCAAAACATTCATTGAGGCTTTCCGATTCTATTGAAAGAAAGGAAATTCGTCTTGTTGGTGATTCTACGCTCACAGACTAGCTCACTTCATTGGAACATCGTAGAAGAGTCTGAGACTTGTCTCTCTTCTATAGATACTCTCACGGTCGATGCTCCTCCGAATTGTTATCACTCGTCCCCCCCTTGGCAATATCTACACGGATGACTCGAGTACAGAATTTCCACCCCTCTGTTGTGAATTTGGAAACCTGTCGAACATCTCTTGCTCAGGGATAGTTTTTCAATAGAACAGCTGAGCTTTGGAACTTCTTGCCAGAAGAGGTTTTCCCTGAGGCTTACAAACTTCAGAAATTCAAAGTTAATGTTAATTCGTATTTTCTGTCCCTTGATTCACGCGGTTTTCTTTGAACATCACAGGGCTTCCATTCCGTGTGAATCTGTATAAAAAAACTATGTCCTCTTCTTAGGAGTTATAACGTGATCGATTTTGAAATTTATCAACTAAAAAAAAATATTTTGCAACAATTCATTCCGACCACTCGTACACATATTAGGTTTATGAACTAACACCTCTCAGACAACAATTACTATCCTGAATAATTCCACTGAGGGTGTTGGATTATTCAAGACAGGTACCAGTACAAGAAAAAAGAACAGTAAAGCTTTGTTGTGAATTTCCCACTGGAAACTTCATATATTCGAATCATAGCGAATCCAACAGAATTGTAGAAAGTGATAACTACTCCTATCCAAACTATTCAGAAGATCACTCCGAAAGGTCAGAAGTCGTGTCGGGAATTCACAGCACGAACTAATTATGAAAATGTTTAAATTATAAAAAAACTTTCATTTCAACTTGGAAAGAGGAAATACTTACCTATCTGATTCAACAGAGCTGAAAGTTCCCGAAAAAAAAAAGATTGCTGTAAAATTTCTCTTGGAGTTTTGGAAAACCTTCGAAGAGACTGGTTGCAACAATTGAAAATATGCCCTGCGGGCCTCATGTGAACTCTAGAATTTGCGATCGTAAGGTTTAACAATAATTTCAATGAATTATTTTTCACAGGCACCCTTGCATTGTTGTGAAAAATTGAATATCAGCAATTTTTCATAGTATGCCCAGTACATAGGTATAGGTAGTTTAATGAGTATACAAATTTATTAGGCGTTCTGTTTGGATGTGTGTTCCAAAAAATGCAAATTCCAGGTTTTACACAAAGTAACCGGAGGCCGTTTTTTGGTAGGATACGATTCGTTACAGATTCAAAAGTAGGTACTTTCTTGCCCAGGAGCAGACTGTAAAAATTTGCTCCAAAAATATCACTGCCTCCTGATCTCTGATGAATGAATTAGGTACTTATTTCGCGCCCACTTTCAGAATGCGTTTTCTTTGAGAAAATATCATTTTTTCGGGCCTTATGAATGAGATCGTTGGTGATACTGCAGATGAAATCGACTTCCTTCGATATTAGTGATTGCTTGAACTTTCATATAAATGAGAGTCAGAATGAGGCTACAAAATCATCACCAGAAAATTTCACAAGAACACGTTACCATATAAGACAACACCAGAATGAGAAGAAATATAATAGACTAACCGAAACGCCGAGATGAAAAAACCTTTCCAAGAAATGGAGAAAGCCCTCCAGAATTCGAGGTGAAAGAACTCAGGCCTTAGGGCCTGACGAAATTCCCACAGAGGCGGTAAAACAGGCTGCCAAAACGGTTCCAGAGTACCAAATCAAAGTTATGAACGACTAATACGAGACAAGTGTTCATTCACAAGCCAGGGAAACCCATAGAATCCCAGGGAGAGTTTCGCCCACTGTCTTATCAACGTTTTAGCGAAATCTTATGACTATATAGTTAAGGCAAGAATTGAAAAGTCATCGGGATAAGAAACGCAGTTCGGCTTCCAGAATGGGAGATCTACAATCTAGGCAGTGGAGAAGGTGATCCATTCAATGAATCAAGCGAGGAATACGTTGAGGGAAACAAAAAACCGATGTGTTTGATCACAGTCTGTGTGATGGATCCCATTAACTCCGGACCATGGAAAGGATGGGGGAGTAGGAAGGTTCGGTATTGTCAAATTTGCATGTTTGAAATGTCTCCCTTCTGGAATGTGAGCTGTATAACGATAATAAAAAAATTGTTTGAGGCATCAAAAAGCTATTTTCAAATGTGGTATGATATAATATAAATGTATCAACTGAAAGTAGATGATATAACGTGACAAATTGATCCATTTATTACATTGAGCTTGGTAGCGTAAAGAACCACGATCTAAATTATGGGGAACGGCTTTCAATCAAAACTTCAGAGTTTATAATTTTTCATAGTTCAGGTTATCCTGATCGAATGTCTATATCGGCACAACTCTCATTACTGAACTGCTTCGAATATACGGGACGTAAAAGACAGAATTTGCCTAATTGACAAAAATCATTTCGAGTGTATTCGATTGCAAATCTGGGTTTGTTGTAGTTGATGGTACGTACTTGGAAAACCTTTTGGAAATGGCAAAAACGAATTTACAGTGGGTTCGAAAAATTATACGGAATATTTTCAAAAATTCCAAAACAAATTATTGACCTGCCAGAGTCCGAGAAAGTGGAATTTACCGATTTACTGCGAACAGAACATGATTCATCCCTTGATGGGCCTTTACTTTTTGTATTTCCATCAGGTTCTACTGAAAATGATTCTATTCTCGTGACTGAAACTCCAGTTACTAATCAAAAATATACAGGGTGGCTTGAGGAGTTTATCTACAGTGTGGTCCACTAAGTCTGCAACAAATGGGAAACTTTTTTATTATCGATTTCTCAGAAAATTTTATTCCTGACAAAAGTTGGTGCATGTTCCAAAACTATACCAAGTGTACCTGAAATGGCTTTATGACAATCACCATACAGGATAGGCCAAAAAATATAAATTTCGTTCAAGAGTGAAGTACCTTTATTTCAGAAAATAAGAAATCTGTTGAGGAGAAAAGTTGCTTAGAATTGAAAGTTATGTTCAGATACGAAGTCATGGCCTGCTATTCGAATTTTTTTTCTTTTGGAAAATTTTGAATTACCCCCGTATGATACATATTTTTACTATTTTGATTCAATATGTATTCGAAGTATCTACAATCAAATCGGTTTGGAGTATTTCTTATCAAATTAAAGTGAATTTGTAGGTTTGTTTTTTTTTGGTGACCGTCAACTTCTTGTTTGTTGCAACGATATTTAACAGAACTCTAAAATAACACAAAATTTTTATGTGGTTAGTAAAAAGGTAAAATTTTATTTTAGAGTTCTGTTAAATATCGTTGCAACAAACAAGAAGTTGACGGTCACCTAAAAAAAATACATATCGATGTATATTATACAAATTCACTTTAATTTGATACGAAACACTCCAAACCGATTTGATCGTAGCTACTTCAAATACATATTGAATCAAAATAGTAAAAATATGTATCATACGGGGGTAATTCAAAATTTTCCAAAAGAAAAAAAAATCGAATAGCAGGCCATGACTTCGTATCTGAACATAACTTTTAATTCTAAGCAACTTTTCTCCTCAACATATTTCTATATTTTCTGAAATAAGGGTACTTTACTCTTGAACGAAATTTATATTTTTTGGCCTATCCTGTATGGTGATTGTCATAAAGTCATTTCAGATACACTTGGTATAGTTTTGGGACATGCACCAACTTTTGTCAGAAATAAAATTTTCTGAGAAATCGATAATAAAAAAGTTTCCCATTTGTTGCAGACTTAGTGGACCACACTGTATAGATAAAATCGATATTGTTATATGTAACCGACGATATTTTGCTTTCATCAAAACCTTTCATATTCGATACATTCTGTCACTGAATATACTTCAAAAATGTTGAATGTCAATATCTTTGATTTCTTGAAACCCTGTAGAAGAAATAACTTACTCTTGATTTCAGAAAATCGGCAGCACTCACTAAAGCATTCTCTCATTACAGAAAAATAAAGTTGACCCGAACCAACATTTTTCATTCAATTTCAGCTTATTTCGAAAATCCGTAAATATGGAAACAAGGTCGAAATGAACATCGAGTGATATTCGACAAGCTTATCATTTCTCGATTATCAGGTATTTCCATAAATGACTGAATATTCTGTTTAGTTATTTCTCCAAATCGATATCTTAAAATGCTTATTTGAATCCCCTGTGAATCCTTCAATATTGAATTCAGGAAATTTTGTTACGGAAATAGTTCTAAGAACGTACCATGAACTGGAAAATACTGGAAATTCAAGCGAATACACTTCTTGTAATGAATTATGCTAAACCAGCATAGTTTTTATCTTTGACGCCCTGTATATTTCAAACCCCCCAATAGGAAACGTTGTGCTAATTGTTTCTTTTTTATAAGGAAGACCTGAACTACAAAATAGGTATCAAAAGCTGTGTGAATTTCACTGGAAACCATTTTTCATGATATCAGTACAACTTTTTCTATTTGTTGAGTCAAAACACCTCATTTGAACCTATTCAAATCGGCTGCCCTTGCAATATTTCCATTATAAATTAATATGACTTCATAAGGACCAAAGGACATAGAGTAAAAAAATGTCCAAAATTGTTTTCGTTTTCTGCAACTTCATTGGAGTTTGCCTGTTAATTTTATCCGGCTAATGAGTGTGCCAATGATTGAACTTGTGCCGATTAAATATAATCAGCTGAAAATCTAAAAGGCAACATTATAAAAAAAATAGCAGAAGGATTGTCGAATAATCAATCGAATAAATACTGTATCTCGCCAAACAGTATGCCTCGAAAATTTTTGTCAATTCCACGATGAAATTAGTTGGGATATCATTGGCCATAGGTACTGTAAAAAGTTGGTATTTATTGAATTTTTCTGTAACACTTTTATTCGATATTTCGCAAGTTTTTCGGGTTTGAGTACCGTGTACAGATATTTTGGATTCAAAATGAAGTAGATGGATTTCAGCAAAGTGGAAGTTTCTCAAACCATCACATAATCCGCATACATCAAATTCGATGAATTTTTGTATCTAATTTTTTTATAGTTTCTGTAATATGCTCATTCCAATTGAGATCGTCCTCCAGGGTTATTCCCAGGAACTTTGTTGTTGACTTTCTGATAATATTCAAATCATTCAGTTTAATTATCAGGGCATTGTTCATTATTCATTTTATAATATGAAAGATTTAATACTCAGTGTTTTCTATATCGAGATGTAGTTGATTCGCTGAGAAATATAACTTTAGATTACCAAGAAGATGGTTACAAACTTCATTCATTGGGGGGGAGGGAGTGATTCCCTGCAGGATGATGCGGGGAGTTCATTTTCGCTCAGAAAATACATCTTTATAAAAGTCAACCGTTGCAGTGGGTTTTTCTTCCCAAAAACCATGCTGCTGCTCTGGTATGAGTTTGTATTTATTGATGAAGGGAGTTAGTCTGTATAGCACACAATATTCGTTTCCTTTCACAAACGGAGGAAGGCCAGATACTGGTCTGTGATTGTTAATGTTGTTTTATTCTATTTTTCATGCATTGGAGTTAACTTTGCTGATTCAAGGCAGTTTGGAAATACGGCCGATGTAAATTATGGGTTAGAATACCGACTATATCCTTTCCAGATTCCCTTATTGAAGCAGAAGGTATTTCATCTGAACCTGTAGGCATTTTATTCATCAGTTTTGATACAATATGTAACATTTCATCTTCAGAAATTGGCATCAGAACAATTGAGTGTTCGTTGCTCTTTCCCCAAATAATCATATTTGGTGAACTCCGCTACGTTCCTTGGCGCCTCAGTAAAAGAATTGTTGAATGTGTCCGCTATTATCTTGAGGTTAGTAATTTCACTATTATCATGCAGAATTTTCATGTTAGAAGAGTTACTTGTTTTATTTCTGAGCTTGTTGATGGTTTCCCAAGAGTTTTTATTTTTATTTTCCATTAAACTCTTTTAGATTGTTTTTTTGGGTTTCAAAGAGATGCATGTGTCTTTTTTTTGCTGATTCGTAGTAACTTTGAATTACAGCATGCTGCTTTTTGCAGAACGAACAGAACAGATCTCTCAGGTTCTCAATAAAGTTTTCGATATCAGCTGAAATACAAGTTTTTTCATTTCTAAGATTCTTTTTTTTTGACAATAGGAAACATTTATCAAAGAAACTGTTCAAAAAGATGTAGAATTTAAGTTAAAAATCGCTTGTATTATATACCTCACTTCAAGTTTCAGCTGTTAGAATATTTGTGAATCGTTGTTCATTGGAGGAATTGAAGTATCGTTTTTGAATTGATAGATGACTGTTAGTTATAATGTATTTCCATTGAATAAATCTTTACAATTATGGATCGGTGATCGGAGATGTGGGTCTCGTTTACTGATGTGACTTCTTCGTTCTCAAAATTTGTGAAAATATTATCAATTCTTGTCCTACTAGCAGAAGTAAGTCTGGTATTTTCGACTACCATACATACCATATAACCCATACTGGACCATAATGTTGATATCACCTGCTTCACGGAAAGGATTGTTTCAATTCACATTGAAGTCTCCAGTAATCCACAAGTATGCATCAATGGCGAAAACCGAATTCAGAACAACCTCTAGCATGCCAATAAACACCTGGAAATAATATGAGTTTTTTGAGTTATACTGTATTTAGCTTCACAAAACTCAAAATCTTGTTCGAAACTATGTATACCAATATCTACCAGTTCAGCATCCAGGTCTGCTCTGGCCTAGATAGCACAGCCTCCACCTCTCAGGATATCTTTACTGTACTGACTGATAAAATTGTAACCGTTGAGAGAGGATCTAGGATAATTGATCTCTAGGAAGAGTTCAACAGTCGCTTTTTTTATATGCAGATTCACACGAAAGGGAAGCCCTGTAATGTTCGAAGAACACCGCGTGAATCAAGGGATAGGAAATACGAATTAATATTCACTTTGAATTTCTGAAGTTTGTAAGCCTCAGAAAAAACCTATTTTGGCAAAGAGTTCCAAAGCTCATCTGTTCTATTGACAAAAGATCCCTGAGCGAGAGAGGTTTGACAGGTTTCCAAATTCGCAACAAAAGGGTGGGAATTCTGTAGTCGTCGAGTCATTTGTGTAGATATTGCCAGAGGTGGAACGATTAAACAATTCGGAAGAGCATCGACCGTGAGAGTATCTATTAGAAGAGAGACAAGTCTCCGACCCTTCTATGATAATCCAATGGAGTGAGCGAGTCTGAACAACAATTTAAAATTTCTGAAATAGCCGTAATAAAATCGGATTCACCCCTCAACATCTACACTAGGGAAATAGCAGAAATTTCAGGATATACGATGATGGAAATTCACTAGGATTGACAATCAACCTGAAAAAGCCCATTCTCAGTATCTATATAGGGATGAAATGAACGGAACTGACTCATCCTGAAGTTGTCATATCAGTCGTTGAGCAATAAATGATTTTCTAGTTGATTTTTCCAGAAAAAATGTTCCTTCCACATTCGTTTGGCGAAAAAAACAGGTGAAATATTCGTCATAAGTCAACATTTTTTATACAGATATCCTGAAGCCGTCCCTACAAAAAGCTAAGAGATATCGACTTCGGCAGCACACGATTCAAAGCAGCACGCCCTCAACAAAGGCAAATATATAGGAAAAGTTGTACCCCGAAGAAACTCCGGAATGATTCAGAATTCAGGACTCCCTCCGATAAAGTTTTATTAACAAAATGCGACAAGGGTGGAAGAATTCGAGAGTTCTTTCCTGCCTTTCCACCCTATTGATAACAGGATAATGATCAAAGAATTCAACTGAATTCTTAAAAGCAATGTTCGTTCGGAATAAATTGTGTTTTGACTGCAGTTTTTCCTTCTCAGACGATGATCTTGTTACATGGTAGATTTATCGAGTGACTTCGGACTATTTTTGTACTATGGAACACATAAAGGGTTTCCACAAAAAGTGATACAGGAAATTCATCGGCAATTAGGAAGACTTCAAGCTTCCGACCAATATTCTTCATTTGCAAAAAAAATACGATTTTATACACCGAATTTAAATGTTATATGTAGACAAATGTCAGAGAAGCCATCCCAAATGGTTTGCCATAAACAAATCCATTTCGAATATCAAAAATATCAAAACGTATTTTGAGAATTATGAATATGAAACCCAAGGGGGAGTGAATTTTG
Organism: Zygogramma bicolorata; assembly: GCA_032362365.1. Lineage (NCBI taxonomy): Eukaryota > Metazoa > Arthropoda > Insecta > Coleoptera > Chrysomelidae > Zygogramma > Zygogramma bicolorata. Next base: position 248,134 of record JAVJAQ010001474.1, on the reverse strand, counting down.
ATCTGATTATTATCAGGATGTGTAGTAAGAGACAAGTATTGGCAAATTGGCTATCCGTATCATCTGAACAATTTTCTATATTCATTTATTTTTGATAATATCTAATGCTTCTTGACATTCTTTCGACCAGAACCATCTTTTTTCAATGATTATTTTGGGGATATTGTAATTGTAGAAAGATTTCTGAAAAATTTGCCATAGTGATTCACAAGGCTTTAGAAAGATTTAAGCTGTATTACATTTTTGGTATTGCGTAATTTTCCTTTGTCATAATTTCATCCTGACAGAGATGTATTCCGTGTATATCAATTACGTATCCCAGATATTTGACTGAACTTTGCTTAAAAAAAACATTTTCCAGTGGAGAATTTGAATCCGGCTTCCTGTAACGTTTTCTAAGTTTTCTAAATGTACTTGATTATTATTTCCTATCACCAAGATATCGTCAATGAAACAAATAACACGGTCGAACCCGTCCAAAAGGGCGTCCATTGTTTTTTGAAATATAGCGGGAGTTGAAGCTATCACAAATGAAACCCGGTGATAACGAAATAGTCCCTTATGAATACAGATGGTAACTGGGGTTTTGGAATTATCATCTTGTAAAATTTGCTGATAGGCATTCGTCAAATCAAGTTTTGTGAATTCTATGCCGCCTACTAAATTTTCAAATACATCCTCTGCCTTTGGCGAGGGGTGTACAGATTTATTGTTGAAAACGGATTTATTGTTACCTTTAAGTCACCACATAATCTTATTTTTACATTTGATTTTAAAACCGGTACCAGTGGTGTCGCCCATACTGAATATTCCACACGAAAAATAACTTGAATGTCTAATAAACAATTTAGTTTCTCCTCGAATTTTTGTTTCATAGCAAATAGAATTGACCTTGCTGCTAAAAACGTTGGTTGGACATGTTCATCTTTCAAAATCAATTTTGCAACACTTTCGTTGAAAGTTCAAATAATTATGGATGTTTCGAGAAAATTGAATGAATTCGACTATAACCAATGAAACAATTCATTTTTCTTAGGGTGAGATTGAAAAGTTTAAAAAAATCTCCACCTAGTGGGGGTGACCACCATTCCAAATGACAAATGTAACCATTTCTTTCATCCTGTTTTCGAATGTAATTCCTAACGTTACTGAACCAATCGACTTAATTTTTTTCACGTGTATATAAAAAAAGCTCCTTATCAGTTTTACTCGGGGAGGAACTTATTAACTTATTAAATTATGCAAATAAAATTCTTTCGACATACATGTTACAGAAGCTTCCGTACCAATTTGGAACTCATATTCTTTATCACCAACCTCTATTTTTGGTATGAAAGGATTCACTCCTACTATAATATCCACTGAAAATAAAGAATTCTCTTCCAAAAATTATGACGATTTGGTTTTGAAAATGTATTCCTGTGATTTTTTGAACAAACTGAAGCCTAATGACATTTTTTTGTGACATACATGACCAAAACATCCTCCAGTCATTCCGTTGAAACAATTTTTTTTCCATAGACTCCACACGATGACTTTTTTCCATTTCAAAAATAGCCGCTCATGCTGTCCCTCAATTTTCGACGTTTTTGAAGAATGACTGCGCACAAGATGTTCTTCTTTAATAGACGTCGTGTATGACCTTTCTGGATCTTTAACTGAGATTTATTTTCCAGCTACCACTTTGATTGCTTCGTCCAATGCTATATCGGCCTTCCCATCGAAAAGATTGTCTTTTACGGATACCTTATTCATAAACTAACTGATGTCTCAAAAAACTTCGAAGATAGGTCTTCACGTCATATTTTGCTGCTAACGTGCGGAACTTTGCAGCTCATTCTCTCACGGTCTCACCTGGTTGTACCTTGGTCTCATGGAATTTTTGCCTTTCCGCATGAATGGATGTAGTGGAACCAAAATGATTGTTGAATACTTTTATTAGTTCAAAAATGTTCTCCTCAGGCGCATCTGGTACACACAGATGTACACCAATCTATATGAATTTTCTGATAATATATTCAGGAAAATAGAACGCTATTTTTCTACAACATCGATATCGTTAGCTATGAAATAGTTTCTCGGGCGAGGTAAAAAAAATAGACCATTCTCGCTAATTGCCATGATCCCCGTCGCCACTATAACGTTTTAACTGATTTGAGTAGGAACGTTATTAAATGAAACGAATTTCGTCTAGTCTGAGACTCAACTATATATTTCGGCTCCCAAGACATTCCAAGTGAGAATGTTTTTTCACATTCACCCAAACAAAAACACACCAATATTTCAGATTTTTCATAGGTGAGAAAACAAACATAACACCTAGCAACAGAGACACTTTTATTGTCCTTATTTGCCAGCGATATATTTCGTTTGACAGTTCCGGATTGGGAATATGTATGAGAGCAGTTGTGATGCTTTGTGTCGTGAGCCAGAAGATTGACGGATCACCCGAAGAGAGGAGTCGTAAAAAAATTACACATTTTTTCTACAGGTGTGAAAAATGTGGATCTTTGGGAAATGTTGAATCGAAATTGGCAACTGTTACTTTTACTGCGTTGGCAAAAAAAGTTCTTACTTTCATTGTTGGATACAGAAAAAATGTGTTGGCGGCAGAGGAAGTAGAACGTTACCATGGTAAAAATGATTGTATGAGATAGGAATAAAAGAAACTCCAACGTTGACGTTTGAAGAAATCATTCATTCGCATAAATCGAAATCGAAAAAATCAACATCGGTGAATGTATATTTCATGTAACGAAATGTAATTTTACAAGAAGCAACTATTGAACATTTCCAGATGAAAATTGTTATGCACAAACTATTGAGAATTGCATAGGAAGAGAATTATTAGAAAAAAAAATAAAACAAAAAATCCTACATATCAGTGCCGCCAGTCTCTAACTATTTCTTCTAGGTTTCATTTCGGAATCATTTGAAATCGCACCATCTCCAATATAGAAATGAAAAAGAATCTTATAGTCCTCAGCACACAAACCAACCATAATGCAACGCGAGTTCCATACAAATTGACCACGAGACAGTTTGGTGACCTAGGCCGTGTACATAGGAGTAGACAGCCAAACACGATCACTACAAATGCAACTTTTACCACTTGCTACTGTTATAGATGAGATGAATCCCCAAAACAATAGAAATGAGGAGTATCCTAAGTTCCACAAATTCATGTCGTGTAAGAGGTTTTTCCGAGAACCAGCTATTTTCTCGTTGCAAAGTATAATATTAGAAATCCTACGATAATCCTTTCCTCTCGTACACCATCAACGATGATATTTTCGTGTGAATAAAAAAATTCAAAATCAAGATTTATATTGAGATAACTATTTGCTTGTGCAGTCGACCGCAATGGATATCGTTACGATATTTCCTAGGGTTCGTTGGTTAAAACTCCAAACAACACTACACTAAGCCACTTTTATTACAACTCTTTGTCGCAACACAATACCATACAATCACTCGAACTGCTCCGCTAACTTTTCAACGCTCTTTACTAAACACTCTGATAAACTCTCTGTAATAGAAATTCTCTCCTTCGCCTTCTGCACTTAGCAATAACAAAGCTCTCTCCACTTAGCTCTGAATAAGTCTGCTGAATAACTGTAGAAAAACTAACTGTAACTCTGCTCCGCAATTAAGGGTCTCCCGTATACATACCTGCGTACGCCTATGAAGAATCTTCGAGTCAAATCTCGTGTATCGAACATTCCACGCGCGACGAGAGTTCCAGGAAAAATGACGCTCTCTCGTCTACGATCGTCAGGGCCGGCGCCAGGAGATTCGTAACAATATAATTCCTTTTAGGCGTTCTCTGCAAACAGTTGCCTTTTGTTCTTTGCACTCACTCGTAGGTAGGCGCTACCCTACCTGCATCTAAATTATATTTTTCATAAGCCTATAGGAGAATTGAAAGTCTCAAAAGTTCCACATTTTCCAAGAAGCGAAGTGGCGCAGTGGAAGCGTGCTGAGCCCATAACCCAAAGGTCCGTCGAATGAAACCATGCGCTGCTAATATTCGAAACTCCGGTTTCACCACATGAAATCCCATATTTATTGCAAAGCAGTCAAACATTTTTGGTTCTTCAATAATCAACGGCGAATTTTTTATTGCGTGAACTCGAGCAGGGGTGAAATGCTTCGTTTTCTAAAATTAATGAATATTAATGTTTTTTGGTTCTCTGTCCTTAATACAATTCGAAACTGTTGATCCGATTGCGACAAAATTTTGAAATGAGTATTTCTTGTGGGAATAGTCCGAAAAGGTTGATAGTTATGATAATAATAATATTACCAATAGATGGAATTCTGGCGAGCATGCTAGCATGCGTCTGAGAACATTTCTATATTCATGATAATTCATGTTCAAGAATGATACTATTCTTTCTGGAATATTCTACGAAAAGCAAGACGGAAACGGAAAATCGTTCAGCAGTCGAAATTGTATCGAATCGAATAAAAATTGTCGAGTCGGCCATCTTTATTCAATGACACTTTCAAGGAATCATTATGGCCGACTTTACAGGTTTTATTCGATTCGTGGAATAGAAACAGGGCTCTACTGAATGGAAAATCCTCTGACATCCTCCTACAATCCGTCTATCATCATCAAATATTCAGATGCCAGGAGTAACTGCTCCTACAGAATCAAGTATCTCGATGCTAGGAATTACGATCAGTGATAATCTCTCATTGGAAAACCATGTGAGATCGATTGCTAAAAGTGCTTCCCAGAAACTTGGATTTCTATTTCACGCGAAGAAATACTTCACTTCTCGTGAGCTTCTAATGATCTACAAAGCTCAGAATAGACCTGTCATGGAATACAGTTCTCATGTGGAGTTCGGTACCAAAATATTCATTGAGGCTTCTCGATTCTATTCAGAGAAAAGCAATCCATCTTGGTGATTCTTTGCTCACAGACTCGCTCACTTCATTGGAACATCGTAGAAGGGTCGGAGACTTGTCTCTCTTCTATAGATACTTTCACGGTCGATGTTCTTCCGAATTGTTATCAATCGTCCCCCCCTTGGCAATATCTACACGGATGACTCGACGAGTACAGAATTCCCACTCCTTTGTTGTGAATTGGGAAACCCTTGTCAATAGAACAGCTGAGCTTTGGAACTCCTTGCCAAAAGAGGTTTTTCCTGAGGCTTACAACCTTCAGAAATTCAAAAGTGAATGTTAATTCGTATTTCCTGTCCCTTGATTCACGCGGTGTTCTATGAACATCACATGGCTCCCCTTTCGTGTGAATCTGCATATAAAAAAAATAATAAAAATGCTGGAAACATTGGGCTAACAGTGAGTAATATATTGGCCATAAGAAATGTGACCACTCAGCGAATTGATTTCGATATTCGAAAATAATATAAGAATATTTCGGTATTGTTATCTTGGAACAATATTGTGTGTTAATATTAACATATAGTGACTTTCGGCATAATTCAATTAATTTCACCTCATAATCATTCTAACATAGCAGTGAAATCTCCCGAGATGTATCCTTTTGTTTACTCACATGCACTAATTAATAATTAGCTGAATGAAAGACTTAGCGAGGGTTGAACTCACTATCCTCGATTCCACAATCTGCGACAAGTATCATCAGTCTACGAGAAGATTCGATTCAGTAAAGAAATTCATACTTTACAGATATGATTTCGAATGGGTCTCGAGAAAGCACCAGATTGTTGAATAATTACATATTATTTTGCTTCACTTACTCTACTATATATGGTAATGACTAGTTCAGATTTTAGTTAGCATGAAGAACTGATTGAGAGGGGTTATGAAATCACACACTTGAATGTGATAGCAAATTCAAGTTTGAATAATGATCTGCAAAAAATTCAAAAAATTTCCTGGCTTTGATATTTTCTACAAATGAATATTTTAGTTTTCAATATCTGCATTCTTTCTAGTAACAATTTGTATTGAATATCATTGCTTTTCCAATATTGAAACCCTAAATTAAAAACGACAAGCGATCAGCATTGAAATATAACTCCAATAGATTTTGGAGCGATATTCACGAAAGAGTGACAGTTAAAACTCCTGTTTAATGAAGTACAATATCCAAACATTAATTCAATTTGCATTTCTATATCAATGTAGTACGGCAATATGCCAAATAAATTGATATTTGAATATTATTTTATACTATTCCACAAAATATGAGACATACAATGCAGTTCTAATGTGGAAAATTGAATTATGAACAGAGATATGCAATCAGTCTTTGAGAAAGAAGCGTTTCACCCCTGCTCTCGTTGAGTTGTGCACTGAAAAACTCGAGGTGTATTATTAAAAAACAAGAACTTTTCACTGAAATATTATAAAAACAGTTTATTATATTCAAAACATTTTCCAGTTTTCTTTTGAAATCATTATTGGGTCATTCATCTGATACATTTCTCAGAAAATCTAGAGAAGCGTGGTTTCGATTCATATACCTTTAGGTTTTGGATCCAGCACGCTTTCACTGCGCCCCTCTTCTCTTGGTTAATTAATATCGAATATATCGAATATTGGGACGATTATTTCTATGGCCGGCTGTTTGCAGGGACAACCAAAATAAAGTGATATCCATAATTTTTTGTGCATTGAAAATATGGTTTATATGTTACTGTCAATATTTTTCGGGTATTTGAATATTCTTCCCTCTCAGTTTTTTTGGGTTTTCAACCTACCAAAATCTGAAGAAATTAAAATTGATATTGAAATCTATACAAATGTAGAAGGGCAGATTTTGAATCGACCCCGAAAAGTTGCTGCGTTAATAAAAAAAAGTTCCTTCTGAGAATCTTCCAGATGCTTGAAAACCTTCAATATTCAAGGTTGATTCTTATTTGTATCTTTTCTTCTTTGAACCACGCGACGTTCTTTTACATTACATGAATTTGCGATTATTGTTTCGTTTGATTACCAAGTTAATGTTCTTCTGTATTGAATATGAAACGAATGCAATTTATGGAAATTGAGTTCTATTCAAAACATTCATGAGTCACGAATACATTATTAACGACAACAAATTGATTGAATTCCATCACATTAGATTTCAAATTGTTTATTGATGAGGCCCTTTCACCTCTATGAACGATTGAATAGACGGGAAGTGAAATATTATTCACTCAGGGATTTCTAATAAAACATAATGTGATAATGTTAATAAATACTTATTCTGAACAAACCATTTTGAATAACAGTTTTCATTTAACACTTGTGACACAAAATGAAGTTGAAGACGCGCTGCTGTCTACCACATTGTCTTGATCCGTGTGTATGGAAAAAGGGAATCTACCAAAGTTATGGAAAACAGCACTTGTGCTACCGCTTCCCAAAAAGGAAGCTCCATCTCTGAAAGGTTCGAGGCCCATGAGTTCGTTACCCACATCATCTAAAATCATGGAGAAAATTGTTCACAGTCAGATAACCACATATCTGAATATCAATGATATTATACCATCTTGCCAATCTGGGTTTAGGAAAAATCATAGCTGTACATATAACCACAACTAGCTCGGGTGTGGGTTAGGGACACTCACCCTTAGCAGATGCAAATTAATTTCTACTGAAAGCAAGTGTGACCTCCAGAGAAATTTACACTATGATTCCTTTTTGAAACAAACCTAGGACGCCAAACTTCCTGAAAGAGAAGTATGTACTGCTGAAGGAAAAATCAATTCAATTTCAACAAACTTTCTTTTTATTGAAGTGAATTTTAACAATTGTTGAGTAATATTAGTTAAGTTATTAGCCAGTTAATTAATGAGAATTAGATACGGAATAATTCACACAATGGTCTATCCTTCTGACCGTTCTGTTGACTCGAAATGGAATGGCCACTTACGTTCCTCCTTGACTGGTGAAGTGGACTCTACTTAAAACAACTACCTCTTTTGCCTCTAGTTGTTGACTGGCAACAGGTATCGAAGGTTCTGGTAGGCTCAAAGCGGCTACCCCTTTCTGCCACTAGTTGTTGGCTAACCTGGTTAATCCTTGGCAACAGGTATTCGGGTTATCTCTATTGTCTGCTTCGATGATAGTCCAAGAGTCCACTCACTTCAATGGTAGGTAGCTAGTAGGTGGTTGGTGTTGGTCCTCTTCCACGGTCGATGGTTTTACATGTAAGAGGGGGGGACAAGATATTAGACCAAAGTAATGAGAATAAATGAGTGTCGCTGAGACTACAACTTGTTGAAATGAAAAAAAAAAGATGTTTCAGTGATTATTTCTGAACTATAGACTATTTGGATCCAAATCTACAGTCTCAGGAAATTAGTAAATTCACTCGAATAAGTGAAAGATTTGAATAAAAAAATGACAATATCAGTTAAGGAAATATTTAGAAAAATACTCAGTTTAATCAATATAAATTGAACTAGGTAAATTGTTTAAATTGATCGAGATAGGTAGATATAATGAGGAATCTATAGAAACAAGCAAATCAATAACGCTGGATTCTCATGTAACGCAGCACTTCGAAACAGGTCAGTAGGTATACAAAAAGAATAAATAATTGTTCAATGAATATTCAAGATGATGAAAACAGTTGCCTGTCAGCCCAGTATCACTAAGTAACCCTTCAACTCTTCAAATTTGGCCAAGCCCAAACTTCACAAAGAAGTTAGCGAGTTGAATGGTACAAATTATAAACCGTGACTGAAAGGACTGGTCTCTCTACGTTAACCAAGGTATATAAAATCAACACTCAAGACAGTGACTGTAACTAAGATTCAAAAGAATCTGTGACAGTTTGGTAAGTAGTGATAGTCGAATTTAAATTGAATTGAATGGTAGCAAATTACTTACCAAACGTCAGAGGTCCTTGTTCCACAGGGTTTTGTTTTTCAAAAGGAATATGAGCAATATTCTTCTGGAACTGAGATAAATTGACCCTGATCAGCTTCTGGTCTCCTGATGAGATTTGTACTTGTCGGCAACGGAAAAATAAGCCAGAAATCCGTGGTTTCACTGAAAAACTCGTTCTCCCTCAAGTGAATATATTTCAATTCGGTTGAAAATAACCTCACTTTCACATATAAAAATGAAATATTTTATCTCAATTCCGGAAATATTGGGTTCAGTCGAAATAATAGTGGTTAATAATAAAGATTGTCGAAAGCTCGTGGATTGCAATGATATTCAAAGTTTCAGAAAACCCTTCGATGTTCCAAGCACCGTCTCTCGAAAAACACCACTCTTTACGGTTTAATCAAAAATATAACGATACTTGAGAGATATTAATCCATTGAAAAATTATTAAATAGGTAAGATGATAAAATATTTGAAGATGATTCAAATTATCCGAAATAAATATCACCTGTTTCGAAGTCACACTATCACGACACCTGAGAATCAGATAAGATACGCGCTATCGATCACAGATAATCAATAATCCAGCCGCAATATATCAAGAAGGGAGAATCACCTCCGATTGCACATATATGCCTTTTTTAGCGCACGCGTGATTCGTATCTTGAAGGGTTGACAGAACAACTCAGATGTGTTGAGTGCGTCTACCACCACGATGGAAAAGGTGATTAGTAGCGCTTGAAGAGGTGTTTTGAATAGAAAATGTAACGAAAATTTAATTTTCGTTACATACAACAGCGCTCTTAAAGATCACTAATGATATTGTTGAATCACAAGATAAAGGAGAATGTACAGCTTTGATTCTCCTTGACATGTCTAAAGCATTTGACTCCATCAACTTCAAGCTACTCTTGCTAAACTATATCATTACAACTTTGATGAAACGTCTGTGAATTGGTTCATTGATTATCTATTCGAGAGAGATCAAATAGTGAAAATATTCGATGGCAACGGTAACTATGAAATGTCAAGCACAGAAACCATCAGATCAGGAGTTCCGCAAGGGTCCATACTTGGTTCCTTACTGTTTTCAATTTTTATTGCTGATATCACCAAAATATTCAAAAACTGCAAATGACTTAACCATTTATTTGTCATTTCACTCTGAAGATCATGCCAATGCCAGTACACTTATCAATGAGGATTTAGAAAACATCAGTAAATGGGCTAGTAGTGGCTCATTGATATTAAATGCTGACAAAACACAGGCAATTCTATTCAACAAAAGTGGCAATTCTATTCAACAAAAGTGGAACTCACACAACTAACCTTATAATCAAAGTAAATGGTACCAGACTGGCTTGGGTCGATGGAGTTAGATGTCTTGGTCTACATCTTGATACTCGTCTCAGTTTTTACAAACATGTTAATTTGATCGTAAAAACGACTTACTATGCTCTCAAAAATATTCATGAATACAAAAATATGTTACCCAGTAAAACAAAGTTATTTTTAACGGAATCACTTACACTGTCAATACCTAATTTTATGGATTGTGTTTATGGTCCATTTTTATCAGAAGTCAACAAAAATAGAAATCAAAAAATACAGAATTCTGTTATAAGATATGTATATGATTTGAGAAGACAAGAATATATTACCCCTCCTTTTCGGGGTGCAGGGCTATTGAAAATGGGAGAGAGAAGATTTTTTTACATGAGTGGCCTGATAATTGAAATTATGAATAATAAATCCCCACAATACTTGTTTGAACTACTCACTAAACACAGGGATATTCATAACTTGAATACTAGAAATAATAGCAACCTATCGATTCCAAAACATAGAACAGAATTCTTTAAAAATAGTTTCACTTATCAGACGGATCGCATATATAATGTTGCCAATAAAATTCAAAACTGATATTTTCAATATGTATGTATGTGTGGTAGTCATGTCGGCCGAGAATTTCCATATTGTATATAGATGTATGTGCATATGTGTGATCATGTTTGTCTGTAATTTTTTTTCTAGTCATGGTACATATGAAAATATGCCAAGCAGTACTATGTACCTTTTGTTACGAATACTCTGTATTTTGTTGCAATAAATGTTATCATTATTTACAGTTTTTGACTCCCATTAAAATTGGATGCGGGTGGACAATCGCTGTATTCCTTTCCTAGCCAACGGGGAGATCAACTTAAAGCTTTTCAGTCAAATAGCTAGTGAACGATTCCATTATGGGTGTAAACTTCAGATCAATTGACAAATATGCTGGAAATATGCACCTACATGATTGCCGGCTCAGATGTATTGTCAATTATTTTAAAAACTGATTGTAACAGGTACATAATAATATATACAAACTCAAGTGGATGCCACTTGAAATATTTTGTCAAATACCGGCTTACAATAGAAAAAAACGATTGTTCTTGTTCCTTCTTATTTTTTCGCTTAACTCTGACAGACAGCTTTTCTGAGGTCTCGCTGTTCACGCAGATCCTGTGTATGACAAATATGTCCAAGCGTTTTGTTGATGAGGTAATGGGCTTTCCTGAAATGAACGGATTGAGGTTTGTTAAATAATTTTTCAAATTGCTTATAATTTGATGGTCTCTGTTGGGGATTATAGCTTTTTACACTTTGATGGACAATTTGCATCGATCAACTACTGGTCAAGATTAATTTCAAATGGTAAATAGAGAAATACTGTAACAAGGGACGAAAACTAAATTAAACCTTGTTGGTTTCATTTTCGAAAATGGTCAAATAACACAATTCACAATTGGTAGAGGATAATGAATAAATATTTCGAAAGTTTTGATAAGAGGATATTTGTGGGTGATTCATTCTAGCATTCAGTATCAATTTTATTCTCCTGAAGATGCTAACCTTGCGAAAATATCAGTTTGGTGTTAGGGTAGTTTGTCTCTAGGAAAAGTTTGAATTTTCAAATCAAAGGTTCCAAACCCATCGTTTATACTATCATTCAGTGTCAAAAGAAAAGAAAATTGAAGACATATTACAATATTAGAAAGTCAATCCTATACAAGGATTATCCTAGAAATCTTAGTACAAAGTTACATCTAGAATAATCCTTGTCTAGGATTGAACTTTTTTTCAGAAGCTGAATCTGTTTCAAATATAAAAAAAATTCTATTCACCTATTATTCTTATATTTAAAACATTACCTACTTTCAGGTAAGCACTGATGATGACTTTTTTTGTCGAGAGCAATCTGCTATGATTTTAATTAATATATGTCTCCGCGAAATACAGGAGTCTCTCTCTTGACAGATAATTAAGTGGGCACACTCTATTATTCTCATAGATATATGTATATATGATGAATAGCTAATAGAAAAATCATTTCACTGACTGAAATGTAGAACAAAAAATACTACATTTTCCTATACGACATGTTCTGCCATAGGAAAGCTTCCTCAAGCTTGCATGATACAGGTTGTAGTAAATGATTTTTCATAACAGAGAAACGACGACTTCCCATAATTTGAAAGTATTCAGGAAAATACACGTGGCAAGAATTGTATTAAGTGAGGCGGTTTCAATATAACGGTAACGAGTTTTTCATTATTTCTCCTTTCAAATCGTTGGTGCCTGAGCTCTTGGAATATTTCAGTGACATGAAAGTGTCTGAAACTACCTTTATGATAGGTTACAGGAAAAATGAGTTACAGGAAACAGGAAGATTCCTGAATTCGAGTGGATATATTCCAGACATCATTGGATCATTGGAGTTTTGATAACTTCATCAACAATTCCAAGAAAGTAGGTATTCGTTAAAACTGTCGGTTACGTCGGTGATATGCGTGGTATGACTATTTCATACTCAGTTCCCCCCGTTTTTTCTCAGGACAACTTCATAAGTTTTAATATCAAGCGAGATGTAGGAATTATTTCACTGACATGGGAACTGAATTTATTGTCATCCCCTCTGAGATGTATTATCTAGCAGCAAGCCTGTAGAAAGTATGAAATTAACGTAAACAAATCATTTTGCATTTCTCAGGTTTATGAATTGAAATTTCCGGTTCATTCATCTAGTTTTCCTTCGGAGACTCTCGAGATTCATTGAACCAGAACACTGGTGCTTTTTTCTTCACAGAACTCTTTACTCTGAATGGAGAAATCCTCCTCACCAAATCAATTCACGTGTGCACAAGAAAAGCTTCTAAATTTTCAACGTTATCGGTTGTTTTCAACGCAAGCCATTCAATTGTAGCAAGAACTTGCAGGCCACTTCTGTTAACGATTTTTTTCTCATTATTTCTTGAACAAATATTTGTTGGGGAAGTATTGAGCCCGATGGTCGGAAAAACATGACTCGAAAACTCTACTAACGTCATCATGTTCTTTTAAATCAGTTGATATATGATTATCATTGTAACTTATGATTGTTGCTGCAACTTGACTACAATCTTCCGTACAGAAAGAAACATAAAGTAGATTTATCTCTTCGAAATTCTGCTCCCTCTGTCAGTGTTCAGAGATACACACTTCAATATAATGATATTTATGGAGTGGTTACAAAAGATCTGTCCCTGTTCTCGAAACACTGAGCATTCTCATGGAATGAGCTGAAATTATTTTCATAATATTCAATAATTTTTTTCTATTACTACAATTCGCCATGAATAGGAACCTTCATTTGATGCCAGGGCTACTCGGAAATTTCCGTCGAGTTTTTTTATTACTGCACATTTTGGAATATATTACTATATGGTTCCTTCAGATATTCGAGAGGAGGAGAAACTTTGTATGAAGATGCATACCCTATTTCTATTCGATTTTGAACAGCTATTGTGTTTGGTACCGTCCCATCAATAATACCATCTATCTGTTCCTACTTGTGAAGCATGCCAATATTCAGCCCTAGGAAAGGTATTGAAACCAGACTTCTATAATCTACCGTGGATTGGTATACAGTGCTTCTCAAAAGCCCCCCTTCTCCTATATATGGAACGATTATACTAAAACAAGTGAAATTTGGAAATGGAATATTAAAAGTTGCCAATTTCCTTACTAGTGATGATACATGACAAAATTGGCAAAGATGACGTCACAGGGCCATTGTGAACAATAATTTTAAATAGAACCCTACGGCACGCAACACCTCTTTTGGAAGGTATTGAAAAAATTTATTCAATGATACAAATTTTATTTGTGTTTGTCAGTTTCGGCAACTCGGTTCTAAAAAACCCAAAGCTGTGATGAAAATTGAAACAGTTAATACTTACATTCAAAACTCAAGCTCCGCCTCTGGATAGTTGTCAAATAAGTTGACGTTTTTGTTAGTCTTCCTAGGTTTTGATTAAAGGTGGGGATGGGGACTTTTGAGACGTACTGTATATCTTTGGTTTATTGTATTCATATTCATACACCATAAAATGATGACTTTCAAACAGTATATTCCAAGGGTAGGGCCGTAATCTCTTGTTCTGTTCATTTATTCTCCATTTCAAATCAATTTCAACAAAATATAGAGCAGGTTTATAGTTATATCTGACAATTCGAAAGTAATTATTCATTATTATTGAAAAAATTCCTTGGGGTTATTCTTTATGCAATCGGAGTTGGAGTATCGATGAGATTAGTTTCCGGAATCCAAATTGTTTCATTCGCACATTCAGATCACTTCCTGAGATTCAAGATATTGTCGGAAGAAGTGTTAATCAGTGAACCTGCTTGATTGTAAGATAGTTAATAAAATCTTATTTCATATATATTTCAAGTTTCATATGCTTTTTTTCATTCAGGAGATCAGAGGGTCGCATTATTTTGATTCATAGGAGATTATTCACAGAAATACGGGCTATTTGAGATAGCTTGAAGAGATTCAACTGACAGTTGTTTTCGAAAGGTGTTATATGAACATCATTATTCATTTCAGAACCATAACACTGGTATGCCATACATCGTCCTTCATCTAGAAGACTACTTAACAATATCATTATGTTTGTCACAGGGCCTTTTGTCTGATGTATCATTTTCGGTTTATATTCATTTCATATTGTATATTTCTATCCGATACATCATCATTACATCACTCGATTATTCTAAACATCATTCATAATTTTTTTTCATTTCACATGCTTTTTATTCTATACCAGAAAGAATTTTGATTTGATGAAACCTTTTTCTACGATTTGGCAATGCCTAGTGGCTCGGTGGTTTATTCACAAAAGAAAAGATTTTGCTACATGTACAAATATGCTTCCTTGATATTCAAAACATGTTTATGAATTAACATAATCATCATCATCATTATTGGTACGTCTTGATATGAAAATTACCATCGAATGTGATTGATTCTGATCTTATCTGATTTTTGGATTCTGCTCCCTCATAGAAAAGGTGGATATCGCACTTCGATATGCAGCCATTTCTATGATATGCTGTTACATATGTGAAAAATCGAGCAGCAATAATCATCTATAGTAGGAAAGTAAGTTGAAATAAGCTATGAATTGAGAGCAAATAAGGAGATCAAAGTCTGTTATATAATGTGCAACAAGATAATCAACTCAAATTCTATGGATATTCGCTAGGAATCAATAATTACTAATTACAATTAGGTGTATAGACTTTTTTCATGTACCTCGTACTATTTTATCTCCGAAAATAAATGCATACCTAGCCAATTCGTCGGTTGAAACTAATTATTCCTTGTCGTATTGTCAACTAAATTTGTTATGATCTTCTTATCAGACAAGTTCATTCATCTCCTGCATCCGAAATCTCATCATTTATGTACACTATACCAACATTCCAAGAATTCTGTAACACAACACCGTGAAGACGGTGAAATATTAACCACTAACACATCTGGCCTGATCCAGTCGGCTTTTCTAAAAACAAATGTCTGAAAACATCGTATATCACATCTCAAGTAACTTTACCTTAAAACAAGACCGTACCAAGTCATATGAATGAGGAGGCGGACAGGGACGGCTCAGATTTTATTTGTTTCATTCATCACTTGCATAAGTTTACCAGTTCAAGTGAAGCGGTCTTCAAAAACATTTGATGAATTAATACCATGGTGTTTTCTATATTCGTATGAAAGTCACCTAACTTCACCACTCTTCTTAACAGTTTGTACTTAATCTACCCCTTTATTCGAAAAGTTACTCCGGAGTATTGATTTAAGAGAGAAAACTCGTAGCACGATAACTTTCTCGCTGGATTTTTTGGAGGAAAGCAGAAGGCTATTGTTAAAATTCAGTTTTCGATATGATGCAACATAAAAAACAAGAGAATCTTCCGTCACTTTTCAAGTCCACAGGGTGCCGGATTATTGGAGTTTTCGGATAACTGGAGAAATCCATAAGTTGCCTGTATGACTCACTAGCAATGTATTAACAAAAATAAAATACCTACCTCAAGCAGGATAAGTAAATTAGTATTCTATAAATGCAATATTCAAACTATCGTGGGTTCTACCATCCGACGTGCTATGTAGCACCCATGATTCATTGGGAGCCGGATTATTGGATGTATCGTTGTATTAAAGTGCCAGATTAGTGAAATTCTCCTGTACATATAATAATAATATTTGAAATATCTGAAAAGACAATATCACTTTTAAATCTCAGAATGAATCCGAAGTTATCAAGGTGTTAGGCTAATTGATCTCTAGGAATAATTCAACACCAAAGATTCAAATCTCATAGTACAATTCTCAATTTGAATATAATCTGAATTAGGATCATGGGAAGTTCGATCGAAAATCAGCTGGCTAATGGTTCAAAAACTCAAGTAAAATTTCCTTCCAGCAAATTTCAAATCCAGAACCTTTGGGCTATGAAACCGCCAAATCACTAATTATCAAATAATTCGGAAAATTCACGAGGTAGTCATTCAGTGATAACCAACTATTTCGTTATCGTGATTGGTGGAATTCATAACATACCTCATAAATCAAACCGATTCATTGATGTGGAATTGGTTACCTATACGTCGTGAAGGTAGTGAAGGAATCAGAGTAATCACAGGTGGAAGTTGAATAAGTATTTGTGTGATATCACTTGTCTCGAGGGGGTACCGAGGGAGTTACATTTTTTCCGAATGCATAAGGGGCTTTCATTTTGATGCTTTGATAGGAAGGTTTTTGAATTATCCATTGAACAGTGGCCTAATTCTGAGAACGAATGTGAATCTCCTGACTTAGCCTTTTTTCAAGGATCGAATTGCATAGAGAAGTGAAAGACTGTCCCAACAAGGTACCACAAGTATCAAATGGTATTACCAGATATTATCTCATCAAAAAATACTGAAAATGATGACTTTCATTTTGGTTGCAGAAGATTTTTGTTGTTTTTTTCAAATTTTCTGGGTTTGCAGATTTTCTCAATATCAATCATATTGTTATAAAATTATTGAATTCATTCGACAGTAGTTGAAGACAATGGAAGTTGGGACCACTACCGCTCTAAATTCATCAGGCTTCTGGGAGTGGCCTGCCCGTTGTAGCTCCAAATTATATATCTGTACTATCAGAGAAATTTACACAGACATTACAAGACATGAAAAAAATCAAAAATTGCTCATCGAAAATCCCTGGTACCTAAGCCGACAAGTATTTCTCAAATGGCTTCAGTTTTGGATTGTAACTATGCTGAGTTGTTTGATGAGTTCATTGGAATTGAAAATGATACAAACACTGGAGTTATTTTTAAAGAAAACAGAGAGAAGAAGGAGTACGGCGAAATTTACCTGATCAATATGACATTGTTAAAGAATGTGTCCAAGTTCTGCTCACGATGTTTGCATCGACATATTTGTGAATCATCTTATTTCAAAATGAACTATGCAAATCACGTATACGTAAACCGGCTCACAAATTTCCAACGATGGCGTATTAAGAGTAGCTTTCATCGATTACAAGCCAGATCTAGATAAAATTGTTTAAAAATGTTCCCAATGTCATCGTTCTCACCAAAATAATTGAACAAATAATTGTCAATTTTTATTGTTGATACCCAAATTAGAGATGTTGTGATACAGCTAAAATTTGAAAGCGGCCAAAGGATTGAATAGTATGGCTGTTCTTAAGATGCCTAGGAAACCCTGGTGTATCTACGTATACCTGAATAATTTTGGGATAAACTTGGCGAAAACCGATTGCTTGATTTTTGAGACCATAAAAACTTCAGATCGCTATTGTAGATGGCGATCAGTCATATATACCATATGAAGCTTAATTTTCACTAGAGAGAAATGAGCAATCGAATATTCTACTACTGTTTATTATTAGTCTACTGAGAATTTGACACCCCTGACAGCCAATCAAATGCGTTTCAGAAATTGTGCATGTTTCTAGTGTTTTTATATCAGTTTGTTATACTAGACTTTGATTCCGAGAAAATATACTCTGCCCATTCACCTGAGAGTGTACGACAAAGTTGCTTCCTGTTAAAGAAACATGGTAGTGTGTGGATGTAAGTGATAGATTGCCTTGGAATTGGGGATACACACATCAGTTATGCAACGTTTCAAAATACGTATCGCATCGATTATTCCTTTATTTAAACAACACTTTGTTTTCAATCTCTCATTGATAAGAGCTATAGATGTTTCCTCCTCGATATAAGTCTTTCGCTCAAGCTGAAACGAATAAAATTAGCTACGGCGCTACATTCATGTTATTTTTTTTGAGGGTGATTTGTGTTGTAATTTCCCTAGGTACTGAATGAAGACTTATATCTGGATCCCCAGATTTTGAGTATCCACACAAAATACAAAATCTTCTACACATCGTGGAAAAGTACTTGAAATAACTTCAAAACTCATTCTACTTATATAGACTTTCAAACACTGTTGAATGCGAAGAAATAATCTCAGAGTTTTCATTGACAACAATAAACCTCAAAGTTACGACATTCGACAGATTTTTGAAAATGCCCATTAAGCGCCCCCTATACAAAAATTACAAAGCTTTCGTAATCGATTGTTTTTTGCCAAGAAATTCTAAAACAATATCGAATCACTAGATACACCAGGGTTTCCTAGGCATCTTAACTGCTCTAAATCGGTACCGATCGCTGAAGCCGATACTGCCCGTTTAGGACTGTCAGTCAGCTTGAGAGCGTAGCGGGTCGGATGTGATATTTTCTTTTTCCCGCACCCACATACCCGAGCCTAATGAAGAAGGCTTAACCGCCTCCACCGCACCGAATGGAAGGATCTATGGCATTGTGCTCGAAGCTCGGCTTAACCTGATCTCTGAATGCTCCCAAGCTAATTTACAATTCTGTGTACAGTGCTTTGTGTCTTCTCCGGGGCGATGATAGATCAATGATAAGCTGAAATTGAATAGCTCATTTCAGAAACAACATTAGTCCGCGAAATGTCACTTTCGGAAAACTAAAGAAAAAAGGATTTCTCGGTGAAAACTGAGAATTTTTTTTGATACAATAGATTTGTACTTCAGACTTTGGAGATCAATAGCAAAACTATAAAGAGTTAGAAATTGATTCCTATGGTGATAATAAATTAGTTTTTCAATATACGTTTGTTACTGAATTGAAATTATTCTAATATAAAATTGAAGTCCTCAAGCGATCTTAGTCGTGTTGAATCTCAGGCGCGTATACAAGGGGGGGTAAAGGGGGTAATTACCCCCCTCCATGATCAGTCAGTCACAAAACATATTATAATATATATTAAAAAAATCAATCACAATTTCATTCCACCTTTACTCCCTGTAACCCTGTAATATCCAGTAATTGAGTTCAAAATTATTATCAAAATTATAGAATATCTTGAATAATATAGTCTAGTATTTCGGAGGAAATTGATTAACACCAATAGTTCTGGAAGAACGTTCTTGCCTTTCCACTTCGATTGAAACCGCTTTCAAAAAGTGCGATTCTAATATTATGCCTCTCATTAAAAATGCATGCTATTGACTTCGACTTGGTCTGAGAATATCTCAGGAACGGTTAACTGGTCTAGCACTATAACACATTCATTCCTGGGACTTACCCATAGAAGCTGATGCATTGATAGATCGTTATGTTGATGAGAAAAACCGAAATTTAAATTTATTATTTAATTTTTCTGTTGCATTATCTTGTGTTCAATAAGTATATACTTTTCATTCTACTCATATTGATATGTAGTATGATTAATACATGAACGAATATAATCATAACGATATATCTTTACTTGAAATAAAATGGTGGAAACACATAATTTTCTCAGTGATTACCCCCTATAAACTTGAGCTGTATACGCGCCTGCAGTGACGAAATGGCCATGAAAATAAATTCTAGTGAGAAGCCTTTGTATCTTCTTCTTGAGGAAGGTGAGAACGTGCTTTTCAATGTTCTGAATATATTTCCTGTAGATTGGAACAGAACCATTGGAGTATGCCATTTTAGTCGGACGAGATGATCTGGGTTGAGATTTCTTTTAAAGAATGTATGGGTTTGAAGGCCATCGATAACTCCTTTCCAACTACACCATCATCTACATGATTTTCAGAATGAGAGAACTGCATAAATTGGCTTATATTGGAAAAAACATTCTGGTGGTCAGGAACAGCTCTTTTAAAGATATCTTTGTTTTTTTTTGTAATAGCCAGGCCAGCACCTCTCAAAATCTGGAACATTCACAAATTGTGAAAGAACAACAACAAATTTTTCCACTTTTGCTGGACGAAAGTCTAAATCAACTCTACTTCAAAGTACAGACACGATCACAGGTTTTGATTTTTCAAAAAAATAGCAAAATTTCTGTCGCAGGGTATAGAAGAACTTGATCGGGGAATACTGATCTATTATTTTTCATTTTCTAAGGGATACTGAGCTTGATAACATTCGTAGAATTGTATGATTTTTGTTTTGGCCTCAAATTCGATCAGGTGTTAGCTTGGTAGCTCTGACAGACCATTTGTTTATTGCATAAACCCCACCAGTCCGGGACCAATGTTGTTTCTGCATCAAATATGCTATGACTGGTATTGGAATAGTACTGCAGCAATGTCTGATTCCTTTTGTTTCTGCATGGAACGATGTATTTATATGCACACAATAAGAAACTACAGACGACATATCATAACACATAGACGTTTTGGTAATGAGACAATTATATAATACTTCAATTAAAATATATGATTATTTTACAAATAGAAATGAGAAATGGAAAAGTGAGAGAAGTTACTTTTCCTAAGGGATTGTGAAAACTAATGAACGGAAGTAAATAATAAATTTTCTATTTCAATTATGAAATATTCGACAAATGTCAATTACGAACATTGTCAGCAAGAAATATTTGAATTTGAACAGGAATTTGCGTATAAATACTGAGAACGGAAGCGGATTTAGTTTATACATATACATATATTAGTTCTTATTACTTTTTTGATAGGTAAATTTGAGTTACACGAGAAGTTGCTGACTAATTGGAGTCGTTCTATCCAGAAGGAACTGTTTTTCAATAGACGCAGCAACTTTTCGGGGTAGATTGAATATCTGCCTTCTACACTTGTATAGATTTCAATATTAATTCGTTTTTTCAGGTTGTGGTAGGCCAGAAACCCAGAAAAATACCGAACACATACTACAGTCTATTGGGCTGCGCAGCAATTCATGCGGATAAATAATTGATGCAAATATTATTACTTTCTTCGATGAGATAAACTATCAGTTGCCTTCCGTTGTAGTCAGATTCTCTTGTCGGACAACTTCCGTGTACTCAATAACAAATCCAAGCATCTTATTCGCATCTGAACTTTTCCTATCGATTTGTTAATTGAATGACATATTTGAGCCGAAGAGGACACCGAAGTCTTCATTTGTATCGAGATGTTGAAATCAATATTATAGGGACGTTTTGACAAGCACAAGAGGGAGAGAGAGGCTTCTGCCAATCACAACTCTGAGAATCGAGATGGATGAATTGAACGATCAATCTCGACATAAAAATAATTGATGATACCGGAAATGAGTTGCATAAGACTCGCATACCAAAACCCCGATGAACCGGCCGCAAGTGATGCCTTTGTACATGAGCGAATTCAACCAAATTTAACACGTTCCCCAGAGTGAACCGTTGTTTTTATTGAAATATTCACATATCGAGACTACCACGGGTTGAATATGGTGATACCTTCATTGCCATCCACTCAGTGCTCAACAAACACGTAATTGGATTAGTGCGGAGTGCGGCCATTTAACTGAAGAGTAATCCAATTCTCACAGTGATGGAAACATTCAAATATGGCAACGCATAAATAATAGGATTAATCGATTCGAAAATAAACTCGTGAGGAATGATTTTCGTGATAATGAATCCCAATGTGGGTGGTGTTATTGCACAATCCAAAACGGACTTTGAGACGATATTAACAATAATTCATTCACTACGAATAACTAAAGTCGAACATTTTTTGTATGACACCAATAATCAACATTATGTTGAAAATATTGAAAATAGTCCTTTCGGGTAATAATCCGTATACGAGTTGTTGAATGTTCGACGTTTCGACCCTCATGCTTCTTTGTCTTTATCAAGAAGTTAAATATATATCTCCGTCATCACACCAATTTAGCTAATCTACCCCCTAACGACTAGACCGGGAAAACTACAATATCAACTTCGACAGTAAGCACTGTGTTTGAGTAACTGGTATTTAAACATACTACTCTCATAATGCAGTTCGACTTTTGTTAAATCAATTACGATTTCATCGGTCAAACAGCCTTTGTGATGAGCTTTCTCTCCACTTTTTTTCTTCCCTGTCAAGGTGTGGTACTGAAGATGAATGTCGCAGAAGAACTTCCTGCATGTGCTCTTGGAGATACAACTGCCAGAATTAATTTTCAATTATTAGGATGGGTCACACTTGCTCACAGGCTTCAGGCTATTTGGCCTCTCATCAGTGCAAGGCAGTACTATCATCAGCATAAGTCGATGATTTCCCATGATTAAAAATCATATTCCAACGGAGTATCTTCCCTAGACCTTGGCTGATACGAACAACAAGCAAAATAGCCGTTGTTGTGCCATCTGCCTGTAAACTAGGTACTAACCAAGAGCATGTCCGCATGGCCCAAATCCTAGTAAAACAAATATCACAAATACTCTTGCACGCACTTCACACACGTTTCGTTAACTTGGTTAGCATCTTCAAGAGAATATAATGGATACAATCATATATATCAATTCTGATGCTCACCTTGTTAGCAAAATATTCTTCGACTGCGAGCGATATCGGCTTGGTGTTAGGGTAATTGATCTCTTATAATTTTTCATCATTGCGATTGCCAACGTTTGGTTAATGAGTTGGGGGAGGGGTAATTCGTAGAGCAAAGCAACGATGTGAACTTGGTTTCGTTATATGGATACAGAATTTCAGCAGAATCTCTTGCGTTCCTCCGCGAAATACCCAATCGGAATTGGTGGAAATGAAATAATAAAAAAATATGAAACCTGTATAGTCTCAGATATTTAAGACTTTCTCCAAATCTGTTTATGTTTTTACCTCGCTCTAGGAATAACTCGTATCGGAATGTGCACATGTTCCTGAAATCGCGCCAACGACATTTTACATTTTCCTAAAAATATATTTCGGTGTGACCTTGAACTTACCGCCTCGTTGTTTGATGTGGATCAACAAACTCTCCCATAGCAGGAATTGAGCTAATTGCAAATTAAAATATTAATTCACGAGAAGGATCATCACGGAGCGTGGAGGTACGTGACTAACCTCTCTCAATTTTTAACGTGCCAGATGAAATACCTGTTATTATTGAACTACGAGATTGTGATGATGTGGAGTTACTCCGATGTTTTTAGTCGTCTATGAAAAAGGGATGAATTCCTACAAAACGTAAAGTCGAATTATTGAGAGATGGAAAATTGTTGATAGAAGGGCAACAACAAGTTTTTCCAGCGGATGTAAGAATTGTGTATTTCAATACATCGTTATGTTACTGTTTTGATACAATTTTTGGAACTGAACAGTTCTTTGGTCGCAACTGTTCAGTTCCAAAAATTCTCGAAAATAATGCAAAATGTTTGGTGTATCTAGTTATAGTTCTATTGATATATCCACTGAGGAGATCAAGGAAAGTTCTATCTGTGTTCGATGAAAACTGTTACCCTGGTAATTTCAAATTTCTTATTTGCGGATTCATACGAAAGGAAAGCCCTGTAATGTTCAAAGAACACCGCGTGAATCAAATCAAATCAATTCTATTTCCAGAGACTTTACAGCGTGGAAAAAGTCAATTATACTAAAACATAGAAATATACAATACAGTCACAAATACATACACATGAAATAGTAAAGATATGAAAGTGTCAAGTGTGATAAATATAAATAAGCGAGTTTGAACATTGATTTTATTCAATATAATCATAGAAATACCTATATAAGTATATAACAGTATAAAAGTTGAGATACATAATATATAATAACATAATAGTTCAAATATATGAATATATGATGAAATGGAATTAAAAATAGAACAATTGAAACTCTTTCAATCAAGTGGATCATATTTCCAAATCAGCGTGGAAGTATTCATTGAGGGAATAAAATGTTTTTTCATTTAACAATTTTTGAATTTTTTTTTGAAGGAATGCAGGTTTGATAGCTGTTTGAGAGAGGTTGGTAGTTTATTAAATGATTTTATGGGCATTATTAGAGGTCCATTTGCTGCTTTCATCGATTTATGGTGGGGAACAATAAAATTAAAGTTTGATCATAACGTATATCATGTGGCAAGCCAAAGATTATCTCTTAATTGAAATTTGTCAAGATGAGTTTCGACATAAACAACACAATTCAATATATTCAGTGAAACAATGGTTAAAATATCCAGTTCGATAAACAGGTTCCTACATGAGTAGTCATATTTATTGAAACACATTGTTGGCACTATCTTTTTCTGAAGTATTGGTACTTCGTTTATTCTTGTACAGTTACCATAGTTGATGAGACAATAATTGAGTGAAGATTAGATATGAGCATAATAATAGCTCTTCAATATATTGAAGGGAACAAAATGACGGAGATTTCGAATTACAAAGCAATGTTTCGACAATTTACTCAATATTGAATCGATGTACTCATCTCAAAAGAGTTGAGCATCAATGTTCAAACATGAGAATTTCACAGATGAAGTTTGTTCTATTGACCTGCCATTTACCTCAACCAGAACACTGCGATCCATCTCTTTTAGTGAAAAGACGATTGTATCCGTTTTGGAGCTGTTGAGAATGAGACCATTTTCAAAAGGGACAGGAGATACGAATTAACATTCACTTTGAATTTTTGAAGTTTGTTAGCCTCAGGAAAAACTTCTTTCGGCAAGGAGTTTCAAAGCTCAGCAGTTCTATTGAAAAAAGATCCCTGAGCAAGAGAGCTTCGACAGGTCTCCAAATTCACAATAAATGGGTGGGAATTCTGTACTCCTCGAGTCATCCGTGTAAATATTGGCAAGGGTGGAACGATTGATAACAGTTCAGAAGAGCACCGACCGTGAAAATATCTATAGAAGAGAGACAAGTTTCCGACACTTCTACGATGTTCCAATGAAGTGAGCGAGTCTGTGAGCGGAGAATCACCAACAAGACGAATTGCCTTTTTCTGAATAATATCGAGAAGCCTCAATGAATGGTTTGGTGCCGAACTCCAAACATGAGAACTGTATTCCATGCCAGGTCGTATCTGAGCCATGTAGTTCATTAGAAGCTGACTAGAAGTGAAGTATTTCTTCGCACGAAATAACCTTTTGCGATCGATCTCACATGGTTTTCCCATGAGAGATTATCACCGATCGAAATTCCTAGCATCGAGATACTTGACTTTGTAATAATCTGAATACCATGAATGGTATCCATTGGAAGTAGTTTTCGCGTGCTTGATTACAAAAAAATATGAATGATATTTTTATACATGTAATGCTTTTATGTCAGTCGCGAGATATACACAGGGAAATAGTTATTTCAGATGGATTATTCTGTCATTTTCTTGAATAAATTGATCGTCTGTGAATGGTTTATAGATACCAACAAAGAGTATTCTCGAATTTTTTGATGTTATATTCTAAGAATCTTCCATGTCTTTATATCAAGGTTGTGTAGTGGTCAGCACATCCGCTTGTCTTGCCTTCAGCCATGATAATTTCGTTCTAGGTTACCTCGAAAGAACTCGTCGAAACTTCCTAATTGAAATTACGTCAAACTCAATTATTCACTAGTTAACTCATGCGAAATCATGTTACGATATTGGAATTCATGTGTTTTTGTTTCGCAAAACTGAGGGTGCCTTGTCTGATTACGTACGGTCGACACCAGGCTAACTGGAAGGAAGTTATTGTTTCGTTGGAACACGTGTTTGGCCTGCACGTGCTCTTTCGATTGGCATTAATATCCTGAAATCTAATTGTAACTGGGATATATGTTATCTGGCGTAATGGAGTGTTCATTTCCAGGATAGATTACTACATGCAAATTTCACTGATCTTATGTAATATTTCAGTTTCATTTCATCAACTAGTCTTATTCAGCAATCGTATTCCATAGCCTTTCTCAACAGTATTGAATGGAATTATTTTCTTCAATATCTTGTTATTCTGTCTGAAATTAATGTGTCAATAGAGTTATTAGAAGACTATATCGAAGTAATTCAGGAATATGTTGTAATAATTTGGTAATGTATTTGAAAAAAAAAGTAAAATAAGAAATCTCTTCAAATATTCAGTATTATTATACTGGTCGAACTGAATACCATTATTGGAGAAATACATCTTTCACAGAGTATAGAAACACAAAATTGGCAAAGTTTCTCTTGAAATAATTCTGAAAATTATGTTCTATGCGTAATCGAGTCAATTCTAGAGCTGTTGTTAGTCTGGTCTACAAGAGTCCAATTTTTTTTGCAAACTAGGTAAGAGTGGTGAAATGAGAGGGAACAGAAAATTGAAAGTTCAATAAAAAATATAATTTTTTTTCAATAATACATGGTTATTTATGTTAGAAAATTCATTTGTTATTAAAAAATTATTCATTACCTAATGAAAATTTGAATAATAATCGAATTCTGTTTTTCAACTGATGGGAAAATTATAAATATTGGTCCTACAGTTCCGCGAGTTCGGACTATTTTTCAAGAAATTTCCAACTCTTGAATCTTACTTGAAATTCGAATTATCTCTGAAGTTTTTGACATATTTGCAATAACACAAACTCCCTTACTTTTTGTCATTCAATTGATTATAACCATTGCTATTTTCGCGGGGGAAATTAGCATTTTCCCAAAAACTATCTACATGCCATTCCAAATCAAATGACTAGAGACTATGTATTCCATTGTTGATCAAAAATAATTCCTTCGAAAGAGAAACAAGAAATTTCGAAAGAAATACTTTAATGTATTGAAATTGATAACAAATAATTTTCATACCAAACAATTACACAGGTTTCTTTTCGGGTCATTGATGACGTTGAACTGAAACCATATTGAATTAAACTCCCAAGCTATCATTTTCAGAAGTGTCCACTTGTGTCTTCGAGAAGAAAATTGTATACGATAACTTCTTCAGGCAGGTTTGAGTACTATACCACTCTTTTGTATAGTGAAACACGTGTACCGGTTTTGTGAACTGTTTAGTGGAAATCACAATTTTTCAATTACGGTGTCATAAATTTTCATCCAGTATCTGCCAGTTCCATCCATTGAATAGAAACCTATTTAAGATTACCATTCCACTGAAGAGGAGCCATCTCATGAAACTTTGTACACTAATCATTCCAGCTATTATAAAGAATTGTAAAACAACAATTAGACTTCCTCCCGTGTAATTGTTTTTACAGTCTAGTGGAATAGTTCAATTAGTTCGTAGGACAATATTAACAAATCCCATACAATGTTAAACCTAATCGACAAAAAAAATAACAGTTCTATTATTATTATTATTAAATGGAAATCATTCGCACGGAAATGCATTCTTTCATACGGAGGAGAAACACACATCAAGAAGGAATGCAATAAAAATTCTCATAGAAAAAAATAATTGCGTATAAAATTCAATAAGAATTTCAAACTGACCAAGGTGTGTGACACCGGAAAATCATATTTTTTGATTTACACCTACTCTTGCGTGATATGCCAGTAATTTAGCTGAGTGTTATTTGCGATTACACTTCCCATGAAAAGATTACCATTGCTCGACAATCCGACTCTGTATCATTTTCCCAATCATGAATTCAAATTTGGACGGCATACAGGCATGATTTGAAATTTGAATAGATATAATTTCATGACACAGGGCCTTATGAGGAGCTGTGAGAGAGATTCAACCTTCGATCAAATATCAATATCAAGTCTTTGATAAATCTGCATTGCTATGAAGGTGTATCCTACTACATTTGTTTGTCACTTCAAAGCGACTAGTAAAGAAGCTTTTTTTGACCTTCACGAGGTTATAATGTAACATAACTAACATGGCAAACACTAAGGAACTTTCAACACATTTTCGTAAATAGACAGTAATTCACGTCGATGTGCTCTGCATGATATTCGGTATTTTAATTGGAGATTATCCAAATTGCAATTGGGTTTTCAAAAAGCAGTGTGCGTACCGTGTCACATGAACTCCTGTTATACAAGTGAAATATCCAGTTGTCCAGTGTCTTGCGTCCAAATCACCACTTCACTTCCATCACAAAGGATTTTAATATTTTTGTTACCTTGCAGATATTCGAAAATCTACTTCACAGTACTTCAGTGGTGTCTTTTGCACCAGACAAGAATCGATTCAATTGCCTGACGGCAAACATTATGCCTGGAAGCAATTCAATCGCCAAAAACATCAACCATCTTCTCGATTTCGAATGATTTCGGTTGGTAGTCTTTCAATAACGACTCCTTCAAGAAACTTTCCTCTCTGACCTTTCTTGAATGCAGATTATAAACACTGTAGTTTGGCCGCATCTATTATATCCAACTAAGTAATGCTAATTGGATTCATAGTCAAACTTACGTCTGAGAATGATAATTGATGCTTGTAATTCGAACGTTCGTGAGTGATTCAGAGTGAATCGTTTTCCCATCCATTTTTTTCATGGGGGGTTGTGATTGCAGGACCAAAAATCATGCAGCCATGTTCACTGCTTCCACCCATAGATCACCGTGGTTCTCATACTATCGATGATTTATCTGAGGAGGTCTTTCAATTGTTCCGTTTTGTTCCAGTATACAATGGACTTGTTTCGTGAATTTTTCCTTCTTTCTTGAAATTATATTTGAATGACCGATTGAGATAATTTGACCCATTGTCCCTTCTGACTAGCCTGATTTCATTTCTAGTTTGTCTCTTGATCATTTGTTGAACTCAGAAACTTTGAAAACATACATTGGTATGAAGGTATTTCATTTCATTTGAGAATGTAAGAGAATGTCTTCAACAGTTTCAATTATTTCCCAAGTAGGGAACTGCTGATATATAACTGTGATAGAGCACAAATCATGTCATCTAATCCAGATATTCGTGACAGAGAAAAATATACGATAAAAAATGTACTCAGATGAAATATTTATCCAGATGCATCAATAGAGAGCAAACAGCAATAGTCACCAAATCATCAGATAAAAATGACCGTCATGCATTAACTGAACAAAAGAATCGCATGGGTGATAAATTCAATATACAATATCAAAATACTTTCGAATTTCAAACTCGGAACGGAATTCAAAAACCTATTTATATGGTAGGTGCCTCATGGGTTTGTGGTAGTGTTTATTTTTTCGAAACTACAAGACCAACAAAAATAAGAACAACTCGAAATGAAAACAACAAGATGAAAAGCAGATGAGTGAAAATTAGCTGTTAACTTTTCATCAATTAATGGTACACACATGATGGAATGAAATAATATCCATTCACTCAGACAGAACAGAATGAAACAGAAAGGAAACTGAAAAAGCCACTTGTTCTTGGTTGGACGGAAATGAGGAGACTGCTACTTCCTCTTTGAATATGGATTATTGTTGAATGCATCCTCTGAAGAGTTGAACTGGAAAGATTCAGTTCGAAGTGGGTTGTGCAAAAAATTTGGTTGAACCATCGATGAATCTTGCTAGTGCCATATTCAGAAAAAAATGACCAATAGTAATTGAGTTTCTGAACGAATTTTTCCAAAGTTCTCGGAAAGAGAAGTAAACTAGTATTCGAGTATTCGAAAATATTGATTCATATTTTCATTCATTTCCTGAATTCATAAAGAAAACGATAAGTAACCACAGACAAGACAAAATTGTTAGTTAGTCGATTTTTCGTTTTGTGATATTGCTGTTTCGAATTGGACTTGAAAAATGGATCTGATGGAATCCCAGCAATTGTTCTCATGTGCCCCCGAATTGACACCAGTACTTTGCGAATTATTCAACCTTTCATATGACATGGGGATTTCTCCTAAGACCTGGAGGACAGTAAGAGTGCAGCCAGTTCCTAAAAAGGAAGAAAACTTTACCTTGTAATTATAGACCAATGCATTGCTTTCTATCATTTCCAAAGTCATGGAAAAAGCAGTCAATATGAAGCTCATCACATATCTAGAGAAGTCAGGAATACTTAATGATCGACAATACGGATTTCGCCATCAAAGATCAACCAGTGACTTATTGGCTCATGTTTCTCATATCTGGCAGCATTCAATCGAGAAATTCGGAGAAACGATAGCTGATGCACTCGATATTTGAAAAGCGTTTGATCGAGTTTGGCATCGGGGTCTCCTTTCTAAGCTGCCGTCTTATGGTTTGCCTCCTCAGTTGTGTGCTTTGTTGAAGAGTTTCTTATCTGATAGGTCTCTGTATGTGGTTGCTGATGGAGAATCATCTGATATTCTCCAATAAATGCAGGTGTTCCACAGGGTTCAGTTCTGGCGCCCACTTTGTTTCTGCTTCATATCAATGATCTGCTCGGGACAACATCTTGTTCAATACATAGTTTTGCGGACGACAGAACTCTTCATACCAGTTTCTCTTCTAGAGTCCACATACCAGCTCGAGAAACAAAAATTCAAAGAAACATTCACGTCAATAAAATTAACGACGACTTGGCAAAAATTATAGAATGGGGTAACATGAACTTGGTGGAATTTAATGCTACGAAAACCCAGGCATATCTCTTCTCAAGAAAAGCCGATCTATCATCATCAAATATTCAGATGCCAGGAGTACCTATTCCTACAAAGTATCTCGATGCTAGGAATTACGATCAGTGATAATCTCCCATGGAAAAACCATGCGGAATCGATCGCTGAAAGTGCTTTCCAGAAGCTTGGATTTTTATTTCGTGCGAAGGAATACTTCACTTCTCCTCAGCTTCTAATGATCTACAAGGCTTAGATACGACCTTTCATGGATTACAGTTCTCATGTGTGGAGTTTGGCACCAAAATAGTCATTGAAGCTTCTCGATTCTATTCAGAGAAAGGCAATTCGCCTTGTTGGCGATTCTCCGCTCACAGACTCGCTCACTTCATTGGAACATCGTAGAAGGGTCGGAAACTTGTCTCTCTTCTATAGATACTTTCACGGTCGATGCTCTTCCGAATTGTTATCAATCGTTCCCCCTTTGGCAATATCTACACGGATGACTCGACAGAAAGTACAGAATTCCCACCCCTTTGTTGTAAATTCGGAAATCTGTCGAACCTCTCTTGCCCAGGAATCTATTTTTGATAGAACAGCCGAGCTTTGGAACTCCTCACCGAGAGAGGTTATTCTTGAGGCTTACAAACTTCAAAAATTCAAAGTGAATGTTTATTTGTATTTCCTGTCCCTTGATTCACGCTGTGTTCTTCGAACATTACAGGGCTTTTCTTTCGTGTGAATCTGCATATGAAAACAAAATTGTCAGGTTGGAGAAAACCCAAATATGAACATCAGTATCTATCATTATTCTTCATATATTAGGATATAATCTCAACGAGATACGAGATACATTACATCAAGCCCTCACGACTATATTTGCGACTACTCACTATATACTCTTATCATATTCTACGCAATTTCCTCAATCGATAGGATCACAGTAAACCCATAGCAAATGAAATCATAATGAGACCCAATCACACCGTCGAAAATCCGGTTCACGGATGCCGCCCTTTCCTTCCGACCGCATCCGCCTATGGGTGGGTGGTCGCCGACATCTGCCAGAGTTCACAGTCTAACCTTGCACTCACGCAGATATCCAGCCATCCATGACGATGGGCATGAGAATCGAGAATTCCCTCGTCGACATTAAACTCAAAACAAAGGATCGTTATGGTAAACAGGAAAAAATGAAATGGATTGTTATTCGCACGTTTGCAGTCGTTGGCAAGATCGATACTGTTTACGACAGAGGTCTACGTGTGGGAAACGTTCGCCGGGAAAATAAAGTTTATTTTCAGCTGGGCTGTTCCAGTCAGTACTTTAGTACTAGATTTAGTACTATCTGAAGGTATTCAATACCAAAGTACTTTTTGATGAAAACTAGTACTATTTCAGTTTTGATATTCGGTTCAATGTTTCCGTCACAGAATCTCCAAATCGGTGTAGAGACTAAAGAAAGAGACAAATCAAGTCTACTAAATAGATATAGAAGAGAAAGAATATTGAGAAGAAGAGGGTCTAAGGTGTCAAAGTCACATGGTCTTGTCCTAACTATTCTGTTGTTCTGTGACTGCTTTGTCAAAAGTTAAAACTGTTGAAAGTTGTGGTTTGACTTGACAACTTCCAGATTCCTATCCCAAGATATCTTGGAAATGCACTATTATTACAAATGAAGTTTTCACTTTATTATCTCAAATTTTGTATTTTGATCAACTTTTCTGTGAATTTGGGTTATCTCGTTCATTTTGTAGTTACTCAAATATTATTTTTGGGAAATTTCAAATTGTAATGTTAAGTTTTCTATCTTGGTGATTTTTTTTGAATAAAAAACTACCTCTGCTTCTTTGCCAATATTCAGTACCTAACTGGATTACTGAAAATTTGAAGAAAAATAAATTCAGTACTAAATTCTCAATTCCAGTACTTTTTCGAAATGAAATCCGGTACTATTTTTCATCGGGCAGGAACAGCACTGATTTTCAGTACATACTTCGGGGCTGTTAGACTGAAACCACGTCAGGCGCTTGCTCGAAATTCCACCTTGTCTTGTGGACACAATGATTAGGAGACTTCGTGGGACACGACGACCCCAACGTGTTAGCGCCTGGCTCGTGTTCGGTCGGACACGAGTTCGTTAATTTTGATGATCCAGAAATTCTTCCAATGTGAAGAACTGAGTCACGTTGCGTTATTGACGTGGCTGCAAATAACCCCGTCGGACGCTTATTCTGATATTCTGAAATAATATAAGCTTACAAGGGATTAGTGGTATAGCACCAATTGGTGAACTTCCACTCGAGATTTTCTCTCATCCATGTTTGTTTTCTTTCTTTTTATCATCTAATTTTGATTGTGCTTCAGTGTACGTGGAATTTATGGAAATTAAGATATTTATCATTATTACATTGAGTTGGTGTTTGTTTTGGTACGAGTCATTACTGATATCGAAACCAGTACATTACATTTGTACATATACTTATAGTATTTTTCACAGTAAACGGTATTGGCTTATTAACTGCAATAAACTACCCGATTTAATCCCATTGTGTAGAAAATCTTCTGGTAAAGATGCAAATGTGCTACAGGGTCGAACTTAAGAAATTTGAATTTTGCATAATGTAGGAGATATACAATTTCTATGTTACAATTCTATTCTATATTTAGTTCAGTGTCGCCATCGCTATCCTCATCTAAATTAATTATAATTGGCGCAATTGATTTTACAGAACGGTACGAGTTTTCAACATTTATAATGTGACTAACAGAACTTCTCCAACTCTCGGTAGGAATGTCATTCATACAGTTCCTAATTAATTCTACCACACTTACCACTCAAAGTCAGAGAAGTATTTTTTCCGCGCACGCTCGATTTAAGTTGGTGCCACATAAGCTCTATGGGATTGAACACGCAGTAGTAGGGAGGTAGTCGTAACACTCTATGTCCCAATTCTTCTGCAATTGTATCACAAACAAACGTTTTCTTTAAGAAAATGACTGCAGCACTTGTAAAAGTTTTTTTTGTATAATTTTCCTCAAAATATATGTCATTTGCAGCCATGAAGTTTTGAATCTCCAATTTCGTATTCTTTGAGCCAGGAATTTTTTGCAATTGTCGACTATGATAGCTTGCGTTGTCCATTACTATAACGCTATTTGGCGGAATGTTAGGTAACAGAAAATTTTTAAACCAATCTTCAAAAAGCTCTGCTGTCGTATCTTCGTGATAATCAGCACAAGTGTCTTTAATATTTTTGGCAGAAAGCCACATAGCGTTTGGGATCCAACCATTTTCTGATCCTGCGTGTAATATTGTGATTCTCTTCCCTTTATTTGATGGTGCTTTTGTTTTACACTTATCAGAGGAATCAGACCATCCTTTGGAAGGGGTGTCATGCGTGTCAAACCACGTCTCGTCGAGGTAGAGTATTGGCCGATTTTCAGACCGGTATTTTCTTATTGACGTTATATATTTAGAACGCCAGTTTATTAAACGTGTGGATTCCATTATTACTTGTCTCTTGTCAATTTTGCGATATTTAAAGTCCATTGCAAACATAGCTCGCCAAAGAGTAGTGAGGCCACAGTTGATGTGAGTTTCGTCATTGATGAGCCGCTGTTTCAGACTTTTGATTGTAGGGACACGCTGCTCATCGTACATAGTGTAGATTTTTCGCCTTATCAAATCTTTTTCCCAGTCGTCTAGACTTTTTGTGAGACCGGAATCTTTACGCTTTTTTCTTGATTCCATGGAATTTTCAACAATTCGTCTAACTGAAGTAAGAGGCACCTTCGTCAAATTACTGGTTACTTTTGCTGCAGCACCCGCGTTATATCTTTGCTGAAATAAGAAACTATACACATTTTTTATAATGATTTTCGCGTCACAAGATAAGTGATTCTTCTTCAACGAACCACTGGAAGAAGCACTATTACTTTTTATCCACGGACGCCACATACTGCCTATTCTGTACGTTGGGGTATAAAATCTTTGCTATTAATATCTGTAATAACAAATAAATGTTATAAAATTATTGCACGCCGTAACACAAGTGAACACTTCCAATGAAATACAAAGACTAAAATGAACAAGGAGTGTAAGCTGAACAATCCCTCTCTGAGAAACAAAATTACCTGAATCCGGTCCTTTCACATTTATGATGTGCATCTCGGATTTTACAACTTAAGGGTCTAATTGGTTTTATTATAATTCTTCAGTCAATACCATTTATTGTGAAAACTACTATACTAGCAGAAACATTTCGGGCTGATTCTCGTCCTCATGAACCTCCCCTCCCTCTGAGCAACGTCCATCGCAAGCCTGTCGTCACTGTATATCAAAATGTAACATGATGATATTCTAGATTACAGCAGATAAGGCGATTCATCTTTTCTCCTGCATGTCGGCTTTTTCGGAATTATCGTCTCGGAAAGCCGAAAAGTCATAATTAAAAACCTTTTTCTTGCTAATAACTGAAATCCAAATGAATCTGGAGAACTTTGAAATCAGCGAAATGGACCGGATGAGAGAAAAATGGCAAATTAGCAGATAAAAATGGAGCGAAGTCGTCAGTCGACGGAATGAAACGAAACGGTCTAATGAGCCTTCATCGAGTAATGTCAGGAATCTCTGTGTATTCGTTACTGGAAAATAAGCCAGAAGAACAGAACGAGCTGGATTTGGTAACAATTATTCGGAAATATAAGATTGGCCGCCAGACCACTGTGCTGGGTAATCACACGTCAAAGGGTAATCCATTGCCCGCAAAAGTTTCGACTTCTAGGGGTTGACGTTCGTCAGCTGGTTAACGGAATAAATAATTTGAGAAGAACAATTCAGGAAAATTTGAAACCTTCAATGGAAAAGTGAAAATTATTAACAGAAATCAATAACTTTCAGAGCCTGAGGATGCTGATATATATATATATATATATATATTTATTTATTTATTCATTTGTAGATCACCCAAACAAATGAAACCACTGGGGTTCATCCTTTAATAGGGCGATACAGAGTTACAATAAAGTATATCACTAGGCACTAAGTAGTTAAGCTAACTAGGTATGAGTACAAAAATGAGTTACAGGATAATATAAACAAGTATACTACTTCGTTAATCAATTGAGGCATAAAAAGTTAACAGAAACTGCTTCAGTTTTTTCTTAAAATTAGTCAGAGTGTAGTGAAATATATCGATATGAGAGTGACAGATTATATTATATGCATTCATGCATCTTATTATCGGAGAATTACTATAATAATTTGTAACATAAGAGGGAGGATAAAAAGTCAATCTATTTCTAACAATTCTGGGGTTACAGTTTAAGTACAAATATTCGATACATTCTGATGAATCTATATGATTATTCATTATTTTGTACACAAATAAAATATCATAAAAATCTCGTCTCGTGAACATAGCTTCCAGATTATACAGTTTCAGATTTGATTCGTAAGTATAGTGGTAACGATGTCGATTAAACCTATAGTTCAAAGTATTCACTAATTTTTTCTGCACATTTTCAATTTTAGAAACATATTTTTCATAAAAAGGGTTCCAAATAGTACTACAGTATTCCAGTAATGGTCTCACTAATGCTTTGTACATTGTAAGAACAGATGTGGGGTTGCGAAATTCTTTTGTATTCCTCAAAATGAAACCCAACATGCGCATTGCCTTTGTAACAATTTTATCTATATGTGGATCAAATGTTAATTTTCTGTCCAGGATGATTCCCAGATCGCGAATCTCATCACAGGATTTGATTACTTCATTTCCCAGATGTAAGTTTTGAAAAGGGGGATTGTTACTTCTTGAAAAAACAATGTGATAGCATTTGTTGACATTAATGTATAGCCTATTGATCGTACAGTAGTTGAAGAGACTGATGAGGTCATTTTCGATCCCAGTAAAATCTGAGATACTTTCTATTGGCCTATAAATCTTGAAATCATCAGCATATATTGCTATTTTTGAAAATTTCACAATTTTCTCAACATCGCTAACGAGTATGCTGAACAGAATCGGCCCCAAGTGGGAGCCCTGCGGAACACCAGAAGTGATTGAGGTTTCTTTCGACTTAACGTTGTTTATTGCTACGTATTGATATCTGTCAGTTAAGTAAGATTTCAAGAGGCTCAACAGGTTACCGTGCACACCAAAATTCGCGAGCTTTGTTAATAATGTTGGGTGATGTACTTTGTCGAATGCCTTCGTGAAATCTGTGTACACGACACTCATTGATCCTCCTGACTCCATGACTTCGAAGATTTGTTGAACAAATGGAACTAGGTTGGTGACTACACCCCGTTTTCTGTAGAAACCATGTTGATGGATTGTAATGACATTTTTTACAATGAAAAAAAGCTCTTTAGTTATAATTGATTCAAAAATTTTTCCAAAGATATTGAGGAGTGATATGGGTCTATAATTCGCAGCATTCGATTTATCACCTGATTTAAAAATTGGTATTACTTGTGCCTTTTTCCATTTTAATGGAAATGAGCCAGATTGAAGTGAAAAGTTGTATAATAAATGAAGGGGTTTTAATAAACTAGATCTACATGATTTTATGAACAAAGGAGGTAGGCCATCCGGTCCTGATCCCTTTTTGCTATCAAGTTCCTGAATAGCTTCATCTATTTGATTCTCAGTGATAGTTTTAATGTTAAAGTTATTTTGTGATGACTCCATAGGCACCAAACTTGGAGATGAATTTTTTTCGAATACACTACTGAAATAATCGGAGAACATTTCGCAGATGGCTCTTGTGCCTTCAAATGTGTTACCAGAGTAATTCATTTGCATTGGAATGGGAGACCTTCTTTTTTTGTTTGAGATGAATGACCAGAAAAATTTTGGATTGTTTTTTATATTATCCTCAGTTTTATTTATATATGTCCTAAAATCTTGGTCTATGCTTTTCTTCAAAGCCTTACGGAGATATGAGAATCTATTATAATAATCAATGTGTCTGTGCGTTTTCCAATTTTTATGGTTGATTGCCTTCTCTTTCATGATATTTTGTGTTTCTTTTGAAAACCATTGAGGATGATTTTTTGCTCTGTAAGTCTTTTTTGGTACATTATTGTCGATGGCCTGTTGTAGTTTGTTATAAAAAATTTCGACACAAGTGTCTACGTTTTTATTTTTGAAAATTCCTTTCCAATTGATGTCGTTGAGAAATCTGTTAATTTGATTATAGTCTGAATGTTCGTATAAGAATCTAATGCGTGAGTTTATGAGCAGTTTTTTCTGTTCAGCACGTTCGACCGCAATCTCGAGAGCTCTGTGATGGGCATCTTCAATAACAAAAGGTATCAGTGCGGCATATGTTTTTATGTTTGAGTAGTTTGAGAGTACAACATCCAGAACCCTATCATTACAGTTTCTAACATCACAAAACTGTTTGAGGTCAGCAAGGGAAAGAAAGTTTATGAAATATTCGCTTTTTTTATCAGTAGCGCCGGTTGCGACGAGGCCTGCGAGTTCTGAATTTTCTTGTTTCCAATTTAATTTTGAAAGATTATAATCTCCAGTTATGATAAATTTGCATTCAGGATTCTCATTTATAACATTTTCTACTTTGTCTAGATGTATTTTCAAGTCGTCTGCACTCACACTTGGAGGCACATAGACGCAACATATAAATAATTTCTTACCTCCATCCAGCGCTACTGATACCCACAATTCCTCAACTTTCCTATTATTACCCCATTGTAACAAGCATTTGCACATGAGATCATCACGAATCCCTATAAGCACTCCCCCACCGTGGCACTTTTCACTGGTCACTAAATTTCGATCCCTACGAAACACTTGGTATGAAGGTGGAAATAATTCTGAGTCATAGATATCTTCGTCCAACCATGTTTCGGTGATACACATGATATGATACTCGAGAGAGGAAGCAGCTCTTATAAACTGGTTAGTCTTAGTTTTTAATCCTCTGGTATTCTGGTAGTAGATTTTTAATTCGCTGAATTTGACAGAATATCATCATAACTTTTAGTCTAAATAATTGGGAGAGTTAATTTGTAGTTTGTAGTCTTTTGAGGATATCTTCGTTGCTTATAAGAATGGCTTTTGATCCTTCAGATTTCCTGAGGAATATTTTTCCATCTTTTGTCCAACAGTATTTGTAATCCTTGGTTTTCTTGAAGTCACGAGCCTGCTTGAACAAAACCTTGTAGTAGTGTGTAAGGTGATCATTTATGTAAACGTTATTTTTATCGGAGAATCCCAATGTTTCAGATGATAAATTAGCATTTCTGGTGCTATGTGCTTTTAAGGCTTCCATGAATTTATTCTTGAGAAGTCGGTTCGAAAACTTGGCAATCACGTTCCTTGGATTTTCTTTTACGGTGTTGTTTGGATTATTCGGGTGTTTTTGGATGCGATGACATTCGGTAATATCTGTGTCTTGTAAAGGAAATTTAATAATGTCTGCAATCTTTTTAATCACTGACTGAAGGTTTTCATTTTTTTTCTCTGGAATTCCAAACACCTCTATATTCGCCATGCGGTTCATTTGATGGAATGATTCGATTTCCGCTCGTAATGTACCACATTCTCTTTTCAGGCCATCAACGTCTATTTTCATTCCCTCGACTGCATTAACGGTTTTCTGGAACTCATCTAGTCTGGCGCCAAAATCATCAATTTTTCCACCGTAGAAGTTGAGAGAATCAAATACTTGATCTTGTTTGTTTTTCACATCTTTCATATCATTTTGCAGAGACGCCATTGAACTTATCAGTTTATCCAATTTTGAATTGTTTTCCGGGCCATCATTTCTGCAAATCTCACATTTCCAAATGAGACCTGAATCTTCTGACATTTCTTGCAACGCCACTGGCAATTTAGCACATTTGTAGGGGATTGGTTTTTTACATGGACCAGCACAAAAAATGCCAGGATTTGTACGTGATATCGAAGACCTGCAAATACCACAGTTTTCTGGCATGATGCTGGGATTCAATTTGCACTTTTATATCAATGGGGAGGTTTAGACTTGGTTCAATCGACACGAATTCAAAAACTGAGCAGAGTGATATCTAACGATGACGGTAAATACCACAAAAAGTACGTTTAACTCGATAAAAGCAGGGAGAGCACTCAAACACGACCGTCGCCAGCGATTTTTTTCCGGAAAAATTGTAAGTTGTTTTTTCTTTCAGATATGTCGAGAAATGCTTTTCAGTGAGCATATTCAATGTTCCAAATTTCAAAAATATAGCTAGAAAAACAAAGGAGAAAACGGTGGTGTACCATGAGTTTGTGTCACACGGTATATATGTATATCCTTGTATTGTGTATTACTATGAACAATTATCGAATCAACCTGAATATACTGTTTTTGTGTCATAAACCTTGACTACCCCAGTATCGATTCAATCAAGTTCTGGCCGATAATCTGTCGTTTTCGGTCGAAACCTCTATTTGACATTCAAGATTTCATGTTATGTAATAGCAAGATAAACTGGTGTTCAGTTACGATCAACCATTTACTGGAACTGTTCATATTCATTGGCATTTATCATGGAAAAAAGTAATGGTAGTAGTTTTAAAAAGAATTCAAGAATCTCTAATTTGTGTGCGAAAGCCTCAGCATATTTCATTCATTAACGAAAAATGGATCAATATTCTTGGCATTTTTAGGATGATGAAATGCAGGGGAAGAGAAAATCTCCAGTTGTCGTTTCGTTTCTGAGTACCAAGAAAGATATAGAAATGCTCGATACACTTGAACCATTGAAAACAATTTGATCAACATTTCGACTGAAAAGGATAACGATTGCTGGCCTTGCCTAATGAAAAAGATTTGCCTCAGGCATAAGGAAAAGTTTACTCCTCAGGTTTTCGAATTGTTGAGGAATTTGGCAGTTGGAGTTTCAAAAGAATTTTTTTGGTACCATCTGACAACTCTACAAACGGCAATTCTCAGTCGGAACTTGTGCGAGTAACAAGGTTTGTTCTGGTTTCCAATTTGTACCGTTTCAGATCGCAAATTAGTGAGCTAGCTGTAGAGAAGAGATATTTTTGCGAGACTACTCATTCAATATCGAATAAGGAGAATCGTTTTCTGGTAGCGAATCAGAACAAACCTAGCAAGTGGATCAGAGTATGAAAGAGAAGGCTGAAGAAGGTGATGTACACTTCAAGTTTGATCTGAGCTGTCACGTTGCCAACATATCAGGTTTATGGATGAGTGTACCATAGTTCAGAGAGCATCACCATATTTTGTAAGATCTATTGTGGAAGATAACAATCGAATACCGAAATGTGTGGTTGACAATTCGTAATAGTGCGGCAATAAAAAGTCCCCACTCTTCATTTCTGAACAGAGAAAAGTATCAAGGTTGGACGAAGTCAATGCTGACTGGCATCATTTTCACTACTTCATAGTAAAAAAAAAATAATTATCTGGCGATCACGATTAGTACGAACTTCATTTGTAGTCTTGTAGTACGGAGTTTATTGCCCCAGATGAGTGGAAAAGTTGAGCCAGAGTCATGTTCTCTTCACTTGATATCATAGAACAAAATATCGATGTAAAAACTTGCACTTTTTCGTGACATTTTTTTAATTTCAAATTTGGCAATGAAAAAGTTCTGTCAAATGAAATAATTAAAGGTCAATTCGAGGTGATTGGTGGATGGATATTCTATTGCACCGTCACGTCATATATAATTTATGGTATGAAGCTACATTTTGGCGATTAAGCGTCTTATTCGATATCTTTGAGTGTCTTAAAGCGTGACGTCATCAATTTTGTTGCCGCAATGATAGAATAGCTCGAGAGGATGGCCAAGTTGATCAAGATAAACAATATTTTTTCCCTCTCCTTCATCTCTTTCCGCTTAAGATAAGACGGGCGTTCTCCGGAAACCGCCAGGTTCCGCTAACAGCGTCTTAAAGACAAACGTCATGACTTATTCGCTCGAAAAGCACCGCTTGCAGAAGCTTCACGCGACTTGATCGCCAAAATATAGCTTTATTATGTTATGTAGCATTGTTAGAATTACTCTAATTCTAGCTTGAGGAAGCTATTGTAATGTGGGAGACGTATCGCGTTTAAATCAACCCTTATAAGTGAAAGTCTTACAGGCAACTGCATATCATTTATTCGAATGGACTTTTAGTAGTATCGACCACTTCATTTCAGTTATACATTGATAATCAGAAGTTAAGTCTTATAAGAGCTATTCAACACATTTTAATATTGTGCCTTTATATCTAGTGTGAAGATATCAGCAATTTTCCGTCGTCCAGTGAATACACGTCTATATAAAAGTATGGTGTCGAGAAAGATATCACATATTTTTCAAGTGTCCCAACGATCATTTTGTTGTCGCCAATATTTTCTGCTCAGTTATATCGGTCTCATTATACTTACGTTTTTAACAGTGATTGGAAATTGTGGTATAATATTTCACAATTTCAGAAAACGATTATACTGTGAATGAGTACACCCCCGTTTTCTCCTTTGTTTTTCTACCTATATTTTTGAAATTCGGAACATTGAATATGTTCACTGAACACCATTTCTCGACATATCTGAAAGCAAAAAACAACTTCCAATTTTTCCGGAAATGACACCAACTTTCGATTCTTCAATGGGACATCCTGTATATTGTTACATGATCGTTTAGGGATGATCATGAGGAATCCAACGATACCAGGTTTTATGGTGTTATCTCCGATGACTACGGAGGTATCGCCATTTATTTTATTCATAAGTTCAATGAGTGGGAGAGAGAATTGGATTGACCCGCCAGAAAAAGTTTTTCTCTCCTACTCGTTGAGCTTATGAATAATATAAATGGCGATATCTTCGCAGTCATCGGAGATAACATCATCAAACCTGGTATCGTTGGATTCCTCATGATCATCCCCAGCCGATCATGTAACAATATACAGGGTGTCGCATTCAAGAATCGAAAGTTGATGTCATTTCCGGAAAAATTGTAAGTTTTTTTTTCTTTCAGATATGTCGAGAAATGCTTTTCAGTGAGCATATTCAATGTTCCAAATTTCAAAAATATAGCTAGAAAAACAAAGGAGAAAACGGTGGTGTACCATGAGTTTGTGTCACACGGTATATATGTATATCCTTGTATTGTGTATTACTATGAACAATTATCGAATCAACCTGAATAAAGTTTTTTTGTTTCATAAACCTTGACTACCCCAGTATCGATTCAATCGAGTTCTGACCGATAATCTGTCGTTTTCGGTCGAAACCTCTATTTGACATTCAAGATTTCATGTTATGTAATAGCAAGATAAACTGGTGTTCAGTTACGATCAACCATTTACTGGAACTGTTCATATTCATTGGCATTTATCATGAAAAAAAGTAATGGTAGTAGTTTTAAAAAGAATTCAAGAATCTCTAATTTGTGTGCGAAAGACTCAGCATATTTCATTCATTAACGAAAAATGGATCAATATTCTTGGCATTTTTAGGATGATGAAATGCAGGGGAAGAGAAAATCTCCAGTTGTCGTTTCGTTTCTGAGTACCAAGAAAGATATAGAAATGCTCGATACACTTGAACCATTGAAAACAATTTGATCAACATTTCGACTGAAAAGGATAACGATTGCTGGCCTTGCCTAATGAAAAAGATTTGCCTCAGGCATAAGGAAAAGTTTACTCCTCAGGTTTTCGAATTGTTGAGGAATTTGGCAGTTGGAGTTTCAAAAGAATTTTTTTGGTACCATCTGACAACTCTACAAACGGCAATTCTCAGTCGGAACTTGTGCGAGTAACAAGGTTTGTTCTGGTTTCCAATTTGTACCGTTTCAGATCGCAAATTAGTGAGCTAGCT
The DNA here is from genome assembly GCA_032362365.1 of Zygogramma bicolorata. Taxonomy (NCBI): domain Eukaryota; kingdom Metazoa; phylum Arthropoda; class Insecta; order Coleoptera; family Chrysomelidae; genus Zygogramma; species Zygogramma bicolorata. The sequence continues at coordinate 204,331 of JAVJAQ010001474.1, read as the reverse complement.
GTAGAGAAGAGATATTTTTGCGAGACTACTCATTCAATATCGAATAAGGAGAATCGTTTTCTGGTAGCGAATCAGAACAAACCTAGCAAGTGGATCAGAGTATGAAAGAGAAGGCTGAAGAAGGTGATGTACACTTCAAGTTTGATCTGAGCTGTCACGTTGCCAACATATCAGGTTTATGGATGAGTGTACCAGAGTTCAGAGAGCATCACCATATTTTGTAAGATCTATTGTGGAAGATAACAATCGAATACCGAAATGTGTGGTTGACAATTCGTAATAGTGCGGCAATAAAAAGTCCCCAGTCTTCATTTCTGATTAGAGAAAAGTATCAAGGTTGGAGGAAGTTAATGCTGACTGGCATCATTTTCACTACTTCATAGTAAAAAAAATAATTATCTGGCGATCACGATTAGTACGAACTTCATTTGTAGTCTTGTAGTACGGAGTTTATTGCCCCAGATGAGTGGAAAAGTTGAGCCAGAGTCATGTTCTCTTCACTTGATATCATAGAACAAAATATCGATGTAAAAACTTGCACTTTTTCGTGACATTTTTTTAATTTCAAATTTGGCAATGAAAAAGTTCTGTCAAATGAAATAATTAAAGGTGATGGGTGGATGGATATTCTATTGCACCGTCACGTCGTATATAATTTATGGTATGAAGCTTTATTTTGGCGATTAAGCGTCTTATTCGATATCTTTGAGTGTCTTAAAGCGTGACGTCATTAATTTTGTTGCCGCAATGATAGAATAGCTCAAGAGAATGGCCAAGTTAATCAAGATAAACAATATTTTTTCCCTCTCCTTCATCTCTTTCCGCTTAAGATAAGACGGGCGTTCTCCGGAAACCGCCAGGTTCCGCTAACAGCGTCTTAAAGACAAACGTCATGACTTATTCGCTCGAAAAGCACCGCTTGAAGAAGCTTCACGCGACTTGATCGCCAAAATATAGCTTTATTATGTTATGTAGCATTGTTAGAATTACTCTAATTCTAGCTTGAGGAAGCTATTGTAATGTGGGAGACGTATCGCGTTTGAATCAACCCTTATAAGTGAAAGTCTTACAGGCAACTGCATATCATTTGTTCGAATGGATATTTAGTAGTATCGACCACTTCATTTCAGTTATACATTGATTATCAGAAGTTAAGTCTTATAAGAGCTATTCAACACATTTCAATATTGTGCTTTTATATCTAGTGTGAAGATATCAGCAATTTTCCGTCGTCCAGTGAATACATGTCTATATAAAAGTATGGTGTCGAGAAAGATATCACATATTTTTCAAGTGTCCCAACGATCATTTTGTTGTCGCCAATATTTTCTGCTCAGTTATATCGGTCTCATTATACTTACGTTTTTAACAGTGATTGGAAATTGTGGTATAATATTTCACAATTTCAGAAAACGATTATACTGTGAATGAGTATTTGAGATTTCCAAACGTCCATAAACAATCATATGAATTCAATGAAACATGTTCAATAACGACGACGTTCCGATCGCTTGTATCGTACTATGGCTATAACTGACAATATCAGAATTGGCACAACGTAATATAGGTTCAACTGCCGACGCCGACGGTTGTTCGTTGAGCCGTAGTCGGTCCATTTGTCTAATATATAGATGAAAAACGTTTCGGACATACTACTATTCATTATAGAGGTTGCTTTCTCGAATTTATTTTTTGACAAAATGTTCGTCCTTGTCGATGACTTCAACGGTAGACCATTTGATGATTTGATTTATAGTTTCTTCTCGTTGTGTGTTTTTCTTGTTTTCTTGAATTCTAACATCCACCGTTTGGTTTCTCCGATGTAAAACTTGCGACACTCACATGGTATCCAATATGCATATTGTTCACCACCGTAGTCGGTTGAAAATATATTACTCGATGTCATCTCGAAGAGTTTCAGTTATTCATCACAAGAGGACTATTTTGAATGCGAGTGATCGGAACATCTTGATTGAGTTCCTTTCACAGGATTTTAATGTTAAGAATGATGGAAGTAGGAACTACCACCATTAAACAAACAATTTTATGAACCAGATCAACCAGAATATAAAAAAATATATACCACTCAATCGATGATGATTTATAAGTATGGAGCCACATAATTCAAACCGGCATAAACAGCAATGCGCAATTTATAATCCAATTCGAGAGCGAATGTTGCAGTATAACGGGAGAGACAGATGAAAGATAAATAATGAAATTAAGTTGATCACACACTCCAGTTTCTCCAGATGGAAAAATTATTCGATTCCGCTTGCTTTTTTCAATATTCTATCGACAGCAGGAAGTGAGTGGTGCGCCGAAGGAATCGCCTTCCTTCAGGAGAAAGAGTAAAATTCTTTTTTTGATAGGAAATTGATTCGATGAAAGATTCATTCATGAGTACGTTATGCTGAATATTTATTTCGATAATGTTGCTTATACCAACGATTCGCAAAATGAAAAGGACCTTCTCAGATAGATCCTTTTTGGATTTCAATGGAATCACACTTTGTATAAAGGTTTCATGACAGCTGGTGTGACTATAAATGATTGTACGAGGAGATTCAAAAATGAATCAGATTCGAACTGAGAACATGCCCAATTAAATGACAGTTAGTATCAAGGAAATCTCAAATGATTTCTATATGAATAAAAATGAATATAGTAGTTTTATTTCTCTGGGACAGGCTTGAACTACGTATTCACTTCACATAAATAAATAAAAATCGTCTATAGATATGGATTTCAATTGATTTGAAAGCAGGCGAACAGAGTAAGAATCACTGAACTGACAAGACAGTAAAATACCATATATGTATATGATTGAAAGTTTTGGTATTGAAAAGTTACCTTTCAGTGTATCACAATCACCCAAACACCAAACTGAAATCATTCGCGCTCGACCTGGCTCATCTCATCCAAACAAATGACTTTGCCTGCTAATACTATTATTATTGATATTGAAACACAACTGAAAAAGTCTTTTGTCGTCAGCTGGAAGGCGTTCTACGGGAAGTGAAGTCTGATGATTTGGAATCTCTAGGCCGAACACCCCTTTCAGGTACCACCAGCTTGACCAACTGAAAAATGCTGCCAGACAACAATTAAATGCGCCTTTAAGATGTGGTATATATTTCGGGTCGTTTGGAATTTCCCCCTCTTAACATTCTAACAGTTTTCAGGCATAAATCCTAACGACCAGAAATATATATTTTTTGCAGATTCACGAGCTGTTCTTAGAACATTAAAGGGCTTCCCTTCCAAAGAACACCGCGTGAATCAAGGAACAGGAGATTCGAATTGAGATTCTTTCAAATTTTTAGGTTTGTAAGCCTCAGGAAAAGTCACTATTGAAAAAATATCCCTCAGGAAGAGATGTTCGTCAGGTCTCCAAGCTCAAAACGAAGGGATGAGAATTCTGAACTAGTCGGGTCATCCGTATAGATCCTGCAAACAATGGAACGATTGATGACAATTCATGAGAGCACCGACCGTGGGGATATCAATAGATAAGACTAGTCTCCGACCCTTCTACGATGCTCCAGCGAAGTGAGTGAGTCTGTGAAAGAGGAATCACCAACAAAACCTTTCCCTGAATAGAATCGAGAAGCTTCAATGAATGTTTTGGTGCCGAGCTCCATACCGAACTATATTCCAAGAAAGTTCCTATCTGAGCCTTGTAGATCATCAGAAGCTGACGAGGAGATTGCACGAAATCCAATCCAAGCGCCTGGGAAGCACCTTAAGCCATCGATTTCACATGGTTTTTCCATAAAATAATATAACTGATCGTAATTCCTAGCATCGAGATACTTGACTTTGTAGGACAAGTTACTTCTGACATCTGAATACTAGATAATAGTGGACCGGTTTTCTTTAAGAAGAGACTTAGGCGCATCATTGAATATACTGCATTATAATCTCGTGCATATTTTGCGTTCACTCGGCATTTACGGCGGAAAATGTCATGAATGAAATCTGTGGGGTATTTCATGTTCTGAAAATTTGATAACCACCATTTTCAATCTACCATGAACCGTTAACTATATATTTAGCAATAACCACATTGCGAGAAGGTTGGAGAGCTTTAATTAAAAACCTGTGCATTATACAAAAAACGTTTCTAATGAAAAATACGTCAAACATTATTATCTATAAAAATGATTCCAGCTATTTTTGTCATACTTACGATGCGCGGTTGTCGAGATATTCGATAAAACGTGTTTTTCAAGATGGCGGTTGGCACGGGCGCCCCCCGTCCCGCTAACTTGGATTCAGATTCAGCGGTCACCTCTGAACATATTCGAGAAAGAAATCCGTTCTGTAGAACATTGTAAAAAAAAATCCCTACGCTTGGCCCAGCCATTCACTACTAGAATGCTGTTATAATGTTTTTTTCGATATTATGCTATTGAGACTTAATTTCCCACCAAAATTAGTTTTATGTGTCATTGACCTTATGTCTCGAGAGCTCGCAGAACTTAATTTGGAACGAAATAGTGCTCTTTTCTGGCACTGGTATCTGGACCTCTAAGACCTATCAGATGGCAGTCATCTAAAAACAAGACCAGATTCAGAGAACAGTATTACTGGAGCTATGGGAACTACACCAACAAGAACTATGAGTGACATGCTTTATCTTCCACCACTTAATATGCGTGAGAGAGGGAGTTATGATGACTTCAGTACGTCTCCACAAAAAGTATTCAGAACCAATGAATCTCTTTTTATCATCTTGGTGGGAAGTAAGGCATAGCACAACACAAATTAGAAACTTGTCGATTAGTTTTCCTAGACCATACCTGATACTGTGAGCTGTACAGTTTTCAGTATACAGAAGCTATGCAGGGGGGGGGGGAAGGAGGGGAAAAGGAGAATGATCATGTTCGTCTCACCCCACTATTGGATGTTCTTTAATTATTCGTTCTTCTTATGGACATGCATTAGTGCAAGGCCACTTAAACGTTCTTCACCCATATTGGCCCTCAGCCAACTCTTAAGTCTTCTCAGTCCTGAAAAACTCCTCTCTGCAGATGCAACACTCACTGGAAGAGTACACAGTATTTTCAAAATGTCATGAATGATTGGATACATCATTTTATCACATTGATTGAGAGCATTCAGTCCGTCGCTGTGAATTTGCTGTGTATCCATCTCATTTTCCATAAATGCAGCTCTGCAATGAAAGTTGACTTCAGCACGTCTCTACATGTCTCGAACAAACTCACCCTAGAATGAAATGATGAAGAAAAAATGGAAACGAAAACAGAACAGAACTCCAAATTTCCACACAAAACGATATAACTTCTAACAACCTACAGCCGACAGCGAGTGATAACTGACGAGAAAATGGGACAATATTTAAAAGAAGGACGTAGGTACCCTTTTGACCTGGACTTGACGTCGGATATCGATTTAGGCCATTTAGGGTGTCACAATAAATAGTATCTAGTATTCCAGAAGGACGTAGGTACCCTTTTGACCTGGACTGGACGTCGGATATCGATTTAGGCCATTTAAGGTGTCACAATAGTATCTAGTATTCCAGAATTTATTCTAAGTGCATTGCCACCTTTGGGGGGGGGGCATGCCCCCCCCTTATGACCGCCTTTGCACAAATCACAATTTGTTCTAGTCGAATAGAGGCTATGAAGACACTTGTCATTCTGAGAATTATAATTGAAAGGAAATATACTGGCATAGAAATCTCAAGAAAGTCAGTAAGCTGATAATCGACGAGTGCGAATTATTCAATTACACACACCAATACGTCTCATCTCTAATGGGAGCTCGTTTCAAAACACATAAAAAATAAGGCGCCTGCAGTCGATTCAATCGATCTTTTTCACAGGTATAAAAAGATTTGATGATTAAATTCATTCAATTCCCAGTCGAACGATCACCTCAATAACCGTCCTGCAATTAACACGGCTTGAATAGACATATTCGATTATAATGTGCCCTGCAATCGCGGTTGCATCCAATTTTAGATTGATGTTGAATAACCCATATAATGCAAATGGATTTCAATGTGATTTGAACCATTCAAGGTGTAGGGTATTACCAGAATCGATGATATTCAATTCACCAAAATCTATGATATTCAAATTAAACGTGTATTCGAATTGTGTGTTGGTGGATTTGAAGGTTAAAGGATGAGATTCAACCTTTGGTGTGAAAGTTTATCGTTTGTGGAGATCAATATTACTCCAACACCAAACTAATTTTACTTGTAGATAATTTATTTTCCGATACTCTAGAGAGCAATCTTTGTAATCGTGAAAGGGCTTCTTTCATATTTTTCGCACCTTCTATTATTTTTTCCAGATATTGCCTTTTTTTCCAGATATCCTCTTTTTATCGAAAACGATATTTTGGAGATTTCTGTTGATAGTTCAACTTTTATCTGAATAAAAGGGCGCCGTCCATAAGTGAAGGTGTGATACCATATGAAAAAAATGTTCTGTAGTGGATGTGTTTTTTTTCGTGGTGTGTTGGGTTGTTTACTCGAGACAATCTGAAAAAACAAAGAATTATTATTGGAATTAATACAGAAGGGCAGACTTCCGATCGACCCCCAAAAGTTATTGCATTGATTAAGGGGTAGTTCCTTTTGAAAAATCACACAGTTGCCAAACGATATTCAAAGTGAATGTAGAATACGAAATAAAATATTAGAAAAATCGCACAGATTCATATCAAAGGTTTCATTAAGTGTAAGCAAAGCTTTATTCAGATCGAAAAATTACAATACAATTAAAATCATAACCAGCTGATGAAAGCAATGCAACTGTAATTATGAGAATTTATGAATAAAATAGAAAAATATCAGATATTGTGAATGATATTTCAAAACATACAAAAATTACCAAGGATTCCACTGGGAAAACAGAAACGAGGGTGAGGGACATTTCAAATGACGGCGTACAAGGGTCACTGTAAAAATAAAAAATATCTCGATTGACAGAATTTTATCTGTCAATGACAGGTTATTATTCATCAATGGCGTATTCACAGATTGCAATCTGTCGATATGGCGTAGAGGGTTTCTGAGATGGTTTAGCTTATCATTCAGAGATTCAGTGTATGACACTTCTTAAGTAAACTGTGTATGGTGGAAGTAGATGTGATATGTACTATGAAGTTTGTGTTTTCCTAGATGATTGATTTTTCTTTAGTGAAATGTATTTGAACTGCTTGTGAGTGCAAAACGGTGTTGAAATTGTTTTTCAATGATTGGTATTTCTATAAATTCTCATCATAGAAACTATTTTAGTTTCATCATCTCATGGAAAAGTAAAAAGTAGATCTTGGAGTACTCTCGAAGAGGAAAAAGTTTCTCTTTTTTTACAGGACACATTCACAATAATGAAATTCCATTCCTAGATGAATTCCTAGTAAATGGATTATAAAATCCAATTCAGTTTTGGTTAATAGAACTTCAAGACAGTTTTTCAATCATCATAAGTAAAACTCAGCAAAACAATTAAAACTATATAAAGACTGGAATGTGTAGTCTAAATTTCGGTTCGAATAGAGGACGACAAATATACGGGGTGATAACGAAATCATTGCACCCAGACCCATAAATTAGTTTGCAAGAATTCTATATTTGGAATGTTCATGGGGAAAATATTTGCAATGAACCAATTGCACATTAGTTCCGGTTTGTAAGAAAATCGCCCCAAGAGCAGTCGATTGAACATGATATTCTTTTTCCAACGATGTGAGACTGTCAGACAAATAGCTATTTCTAATCAATATGGCGGCGTGGGGGACATTTTTTACCAATGGGGATGACGGCTGCAAAACTCTACCACTAGGAGCGCCACCACTGCAAGTACCTTTGACAGCCTCTCAAGTCAAATGACAACAATTCAAAACATTAAACGTCTTTTCTTTGCAATAATTAAGAATATAAAGATTTGAAATCGACATAAAATGGTCTTATGTAGTGCATTCGGATGTGAAAATGTAGGTACGCATTTATTTCCAGAAGAAACAAAACTGAAAAATCAGTGGGAAGTAGCCCTGAAAAGAAAGAGCTTTCAGGCTTCTGAACATTCCACATTATGCTCCAGTCACTTACAAAAGAACGTAGCAGAGCTACTAGATGGTTATTATGATGATTTTTAACGAACCACCTCTGTAATCAGTTTGAATTTTTTACCTTTCACTCAGATCTTTTTTTTTTCCTTTGAGGGATCCACCACGTTCCCTCAACAAACTTTTCAGTTCTGGTACAGACAAAGATCCATATCTATCGGTTGGAGAAAACATCCTTATGATTCTTAAGTATCTTTTGAAGATATTCATTGGAATAAAAATAAAACATAACCTGCAAAATCACTCGTTAGGCACATGCCCTCGTGCTGCCACCTACTAAAAGCTTTGGGTCATCTTCTCCATTCGATAAGGAGTCACTAGAATGTCATCTGTGATATTGGATGATAGCAATTGTTTTTGAAGTTGATGTCAATCCGTTGTGTGGACTGTACCAAAATGAGAGCTATGTTCACAATTGGGAGTGAAAGAAATTAGTTGTCGACAGTTTTATCACAGTATTTTTGTATTGCTCCTTTTGTCGATGAGTTCTTCGACTTTCCCACGAACTAGGTATCTTGAAATGAACAAACCCGGATATCACAACGTGTATAAATATTAGTTACTTGTCGAGGACCAGTCATTAGAATTTCCGGCGTTAGCTGGATGGTTTACAAGATTTTATCAGTTGAATTTGTAACTCGTCTTGGTTGGGTTCGCGAACGTATTCAAGGCCAACAACGCGCAGAACAAATGAATATAGCACGGCAATGACAACGTCAACCTTCAACTCTCGCGGTAATGATAAGGTTAATGTTCTTTGATTATGTGGTAATTCGCAGGAGGCAGGTACCTCATGGAATTTTTTTATGGCCATAATGATAACGATGACCAATTATTTTCTCGATTTTATATAGGAGTAGGAACTACGAAATCAAAAGAGTAGATGTGGGTATTTTTGGGCTTCCTCTCTTCAAGATCAATACCTCTATGAAATGTGTATGTCATTCATAGACGGTTTATTTATGAAAAAAAAAAAAATAGCAGGTACCCTCAAAATATTTACTTCACTTCCTCTTCTGATCAAAACGAACATAACTTGAGTTGAATAGATTTAAATCACAGTGAAATATTTCAACACAACTATAAGGAGGATATGGAGACTTTTTGAAGGAATTTGACTCAGTGAAAATTCATCAGTTTACTTTCCTAATCCAAATATGTTCCTGCTAGTAGAAAATAATCACATATAGTTACCTTTCGAGTTATTTGAATTGAATTTGCACCGATTTCATTGGCATTTCGACAATTCATGTTTGTTCGAAATAAAATGTAGCTACTTTGATTGCAGAACCATACTTTAATTTCATTACTTCCTGATACAACTGAATCAAATTTTTTGGGTTATTACTGGATTTGTTATTGGAATATCTATCACAAAACCCACCTTTCCATTTGAGAAATTCATCGACTCACCACATCAAAACCGGTTACACAACCTCTTCAGAATTTGAAAGTGAAAATTGACTTTAGTGGATCATTCTTGTCGAAGGTACAAATTTCAAAATATACCAGCAATAATAATGGTAATTAAAAGTGATTTCAAAAATGTTCATCGTTCCAATATTACTATATTTTTCCAACCGAAATAGTTGAAAGACGGGGGGAAGTGGTAGGTACCCCTATGATCACCCCTATAATTCCGCCCACATGAAATTGAACCCAGAATACTCCCATTAGTAGTACTAACAGTAATATAGCTTTGGCTGACATTTTTGACTTCAGGGATGTCGTTCAGATTAATTCAACTATCAAAATTCCAGCAACGTTTTTCGAGAAAAAGCCATTCTGGTTCATGCTACCACAACTTGGAATCGATGGAATTGCACATTAATACCTCGTGACAAAATGTCAGCGGGGTTTTCGTTCGAAAAAACATGGAACCATTCATCTTTATTTGTTGAACTATGGATTTCGCTCACTCTGTTGGCGACGAACGTTTTCCTTCTCTCCATCTAACCATGCGAGAACGAGTCCAAGAACTACACGTTTGGCTAAATTGGCTAAAAGGACCGCACCACAAAGCTCCAAACTAGGTAAACTTATTTTCTTTAACGGAGCTACGCGAGATTTTGAGCAAATCATATTACAAAAATAACCCTTACAAGGTGAAAATCCTCGTATATAACAAACGGCTGCATAGGCCTTCTCTGAGGCATCTGAAAAACTGTGTAACTCAAAAAATATATAATCAGAAAAAACACAATGTCTGGGAATTTTTAGGGAATTATTTGAAGGTAGATCTCTGTAGAATTGGTAAAATTTTGAAGCGATACTCTGAGGAACTTCAGCATCCCAAGAAGTTTTAAGTTTTCATAATTCCTGGACTATGAGTTTTGCAACCACTATAACGGGATTAGTCAAACCTAGAGAAACATATACTTTGCAAATGCAACATGAGATATATCGTTCAGTCAGTGTGACGGTGTGTATAAAATCCAAATTAGTATTCCAATAGACACCTAAAGTTTTTTAATTAATGTCTTCTCCGATAGGTGAAACATTGACGTCTAATAAATCGTTAGTGATAATTCTATCAATAACTTCCGTACTATTGGAAATCCATTTTCGTAATTCAAACCCATATCTAGATAGAATTAAAGCAACATCTCTTTGAATATCTGAAACTTTTCGAAGAGTATCCGCTTCCGCGAGCATATCGTCAACACAAAAGTCTCTTTCGATAATTTTGATAGCAGTAGGAAATTCGCTAGAATAGTCTTTCGATGCTTGCTGAAAACAGCGCACCGCTAAGTAAGGGGTTGATACCGTTCCATAAGTGACGGTATTCAACTCAAAGCATTCTAGTTTATTGTGAGGGTCTGATCGCCAGAAAATCCTCTGATATTTTCGTTGACTAGGTTCTATTAAGATCTGCCTAAACATTTTTTGATATATCTCCTGCAATAACAAACAAGTACTTGCGAAAACGTAATAATATTTCAAAGATATCATTTTGCAAAGCCGGACCTGGGTATTGCAAATTATTCATAGAAAGTCCATTGTCTGTAGGGCAACTGGCGTTGAATACCACTCTACATTTAGTAGTGAGGTTGGTGTCCTTTACCACCGCGTGATGAGGTATATAATAACCCTCATCAAAGTTTTCCTGTATTTCTACAATCTTAGTCATATGGCGCAGGGCTTTATACAATACTTTTTGAAAGCCTATTTTCCAGACTAAAAAACCTTTCAAGAGCAATGTCGCAAGAGCTACCTAGTTCATTTAAATTTGGCTTAAAAGGTATCTGCACTGTATATCTACTATACTATCTACCGTTTTGCAGTCTGGCAGTTCTTTCAAATGAATCTTCACAGTATTTTTCTTCGTCTGTTGAATTATGTTCATTTTTATTAACCTCTTCCAAAACCCAAAACTTCTGGATGTCAGAATTAATGTTATCATCGCAATTTATGTCAAACGTATGACAATTTACAGAACTGCGGAAATCTGAAATTCCTAAATTTCCACCAATAATCTTACGGCTCGATGTAACACCACTTTCACGAACATATTCCTTTGAAATAGTATATTATGATGCAACGATCGTGTAATGATTAATACACTCGCATTAACCATATCCCGGTTTATGCTCATATATTAATAACCATTACATGAGAGTTGCATACGCTATCTTATCTACACCCAATAAATGATGAAGAACTAAAATATTTATATTATCAGGTATTTATATTGAACACAATAATAGCAGGTAATCAATCGTATTTCTTTGAAACATTCTACAAAATTATAATTAATGATATAACCACAAAAAATACAACAATGTGAAATGAAAAGAAAAAAATTAAAAAAAAACTCTGTCGAGGTCGGGAATTGAACCCGGACGTTTATAATCATTGCCGGCGCCACTGACCACTCGGCCATGAGAGCTCATTTGGATCGGTCGAAAATTAAAACATATGTCTTGCTTTTGTCAAATGAAAAATATAATCCTTTCGATTGAATTATTCTCTTATCTAAGAGATATGTGGAGGAGTCGCTGGTAATTCTTCTATATCACTGCTATAAGACTTTTCCATTCGATTATCGAAAATTGACTGAATTCTTCAAAAATTCAATACCAACTGATTTTGACTTGACAAACGTCAAAATGCAAAGCTTGCACATCATGCTTGATCGAAAAATAATGAGTTTCTATTGGTTGAAAATCTGTATCGTAATGAAAATCTGTATCGTAATGGATTTCATTATAAAACGGGTTCTGGGCATAAAAGTGTATTATTAGAGTACGGGTGTAGATAAATATATTTTTCTACAAACGTGTTAAAAATGCCATTTTAAGCACTCCATAGAAGCCTTGAAAATGTCACTTCGAGGCACTGAGTGCCTTAAAATCACTTTATGGCACTGAGTGCCTCAAAATGTTTATGGCACTGCTGTCAAAAGTGAATTGTCAGATTTTGAAAGCAAACGTCAAAATATTTAGATTTTATTTATTAACATTAATATTAATAGTACAATTTGTGCAATTCGACAAATTAATTTCTTGCACTGCTGTTTTACCATTTTCCATAGCTAAGGAAGAATGATGCGTAGAAATAATTGAATTTCCAGTCGAAGTTGAGGCCACAATTTCTTCGGATGTTTGTTGTTGGATTGATGTTGTTGGTAATGTTCGCTGCACCGCCAGCAGTTTTTGGGCAATCAAATTCTTATTTTCCAAAGAATCCTCGATGTACCCCTCAGCAACGGTAGAAGATCTCCACCCCCCATGACGCTTAATTGTCGTCAAATTTACGCCAGCATCGGCAAGTAAGGTCGCTGAAGACCGGCGAAAACAGTGTCCCGTATAAAGTTTCGGATTTGGAAGTTCCAGAAATCTTGCTATAGCAGCAGGAATTTTTCCAAACGAATTTATTCCAACCGGATTTCTGGTACATTTACCTTTCACGTATTTCAAGAAAAATCGCCTGTGTCCGACATTTGCTGGTCGAAGAGCCACATATTTTCGATAAAGATCCAAATAATTTTTTTCAGTAATAGTAAACATTGGTTTTAGTATCTGGTATTTTAATAATTAATGAAGTACCCATATCTTCCACATCGTCAACAGTCAATTGACAAAGCTCCTCCCTGGGCAAGCACCAAATATTCCCACAATCACAACTACTTTCATTAGAAGATACTCATCGTCTAATGCAGACTTCAAAAACTGGTCAATTTGGACTCTAGTCAAGATTTTTGATTTCTTTGGCCGGTAACCTTCTGCTTGACGCTTTAGATACGCGATAAGCTTAAAATATTTGCTGATATCTACGTCGCTATTTATACGTAGCATAGATTTGATCATCGAATAATTTGAACACAGAGATGATGCCTTCCATACCTTTGCTTTCTCCTCAAAATAGGCCAGAAATACATTTTCAGTATATTTTCCAGAAACGGCTTTCGCCTCACACCATTTCTGAAACTTATTATAGGCTATATCGTACTGAACCCTGGATTTTCTCGGCAACAAATCGAGGGTTGCACTATTGGCCGCCGCCTTTATGTCTTCAAATGGATCATTTTCATTACTTTCTTCCATTTTAAGAAAAATATACAACCTTAACTGCGTTTTAAATAAAACTAACAAACGTCTGACAGATGCATCAAAACATTCGTAAACAATTAGATCAACAATGGTAGCTAAGGTCCGTAATATACGATGCAATTTGAAATTATCTCTTTTGGATGTATTAATACAGGTTTTTGAAATTTAATTCAAACTGTATAGTTACTTTATTTGAACGTTTGTAGAAAAAATATTGTATGATATACGTGTTACAAGTACCTTTTAAGGCACTCATGTGAATTGCAGAATTCGCTTCGCTCATTCTGCAAACCTTCACATGCGTGCCTTAAAAATGTACTTTTTACACTTATATCATGAATAACTAATCTATAATGAATTAGCTTCCTACTGATTCGAGTATTATTCATAGAAACTGAGAGCAAGTGCCTCAAGTTCTATGAGTTCCATCCGAACGTTCAAGCCAGGCTGATTGAACTAAATGGATATTCAGTGAACACTGCACCAAGCAAATGACTGTAGAGTACAGTTTCCAATGAACAAAGCTTGTCGGATAGTATGCAAATAACCGGATTCCAGTTATTAATGATGTCAATTCGTCCTCACTCCAAACCACTCACTAAATCTCGAACTAAATATAAAATCGATTCCTAACGCAAATTGAATAAATCTTTAACGTCGGATACCGTCCGAATTGAAATTCCTGAAACGTTCCATGAATTCCTCTCAGATTTTTTATGGGCATCGATTCAGGGGGAGATTTATTTACACACTCTTCTCGTAGGCCACCCAAATTAGACGGAAAATCGATGGAGAAGGAAAGTCAAAAAATAATTAGGTATTAGCGACTGTTCTATGAAACAAGGAGTTGCTTTTGTCAACAGAATTCCCAATCACCATATAACGTGTGACGTCGCCTGAGAAGTTCCTCAAAGAAAACTTTATATATATTTTTTTTCAAATATAATATAATCAACTATCTGATATGCTGTTGAGATGGAAGTATTGTACGACTGACTGTATGTTTTTATAACAGATCAGATAAGTACTACATGCTTTTTAATTACGCGATAACCACTGAATCAACAAAACGTGGATACTTGCCAGGAATATTCGTGTTTCAGTCCTAATATTGAAAAACTACACTGTCTTTCCAATAAGAGTAGGAACCTGGAAGTGTCAAAAATAATTTATTAATTCTTGCCTTGTTGAAAAATTCTTCCACCTCAATATCTCATTTCGAGAGGACTATCGCTAGTAAAAAGCTTTCGATCTTCCGAAGTCTCGGAAGAAGTCGCATCGGCACATTTTCTTACGAAATACCAAATAAATTCGAATTCTAAGGAACTCGAAGAGGAAACAGGCGGAGTGAAAAACGCATCGCATTAAAATTGTAAAGTTCTTTTGTTCCTGAAACGGAATCCATTTTTGTATGGAGAAGAATAAAATATGAGAAACCTATATAGAAACGGCAATATCCTACACTCAATTCGAATGAAAAAATCGCGGGCGGAATTCTAATGAAATGGGGAATGGTATTCGATCATTGTTTGATTTGAATACCAATCTCATTCAGTTGAATAATAATGTATAACATATGGAAGAATGAATCAATCGGGTGCAGATTTTTTCTGATAGCAAGTGGGGAGGGAGGGGGAGGGGAGGGGAAGAAAAAAAAAAAAAAACGAGGACGACCCCGGGAGAAAAAGGAGACAGACACAGCAAAGGCGGAAGACCAGACGACACCAACACCGAAACCGACAGAAAGGGAGTCGCCGACCAGTACCACCGAAAAAGCATGATCAGTTGATCAACGCCGTATTCGTGCTAGCTAAGCAAATCATATATTTCATATCTTACGAAAAAAGGCGATTATTCCTCAGAAACTGATCTAGTTCAATGATGGGAGTGATTAACACCATGGACATGTCGGAGGGCATAAGGGCTTTTCCAAACACATATCTGAATGTCATTATGAGAACAAAACAAATTTGCCTACAATTACAAACTTCCCGATAATATGTAGTGGTTCGAATTGAATTTTGATTGCCCAAATTATTAAAGTCTCCTGAAACCCGACAAAAAAAAGAAAGGAGCAGGAACAAAATGATGAAGCTCTGGAAAAAACTATAATAAGAAGAATTATACTGAAAACAATGGAAAAAATGAAAATATAATTTAGGAAAGAGAAAGAGAGCTGCCGAAGCCTGGTAGGTGAGAAGTGAGAATAAGTCAAAAACATAATAATCTGCACTGATAGTAGACAAGCCCTACTAACCTTGAATAGACAACGTATTATCTTGAGGTTAGCACTAGAGTGCCACCAACGCCTCGGTAGATAATAATATCGTACTAAGGTGGGTGAAAGGGCACGACAGGAGCAAAGGTAACCGCATTGCTGACTCTTTGGCCAGGATGGCAGCTGGACTGAAAATTTTGGGACCAGGTGACACCCATGGCTTGACGACTTCGACAATTGCGGAACTAGCCAAACGTTACACCCATACTCAATCCCTTAAGAGATGGAATGAAACCAAAGGATGCAGTTTTGTCAGGATTACCTTGGGCGATCCTGAGAAGCTGGATCCGAATAAATATTTGGCTATGACCAGGAAGAACCTACGTTTAACAGTGGGATTTCTGACTGGACACTGTCAACTAAGGAAACACCTCCATATTATGGGGCTAGTGCACACACCTCTATGCAGGATGTGTGAACAGGAAGATGAAACTGTCAGGCATGTCTTATGTGAATGTCTGGAGCTATCGTCGATAAGAGAGTGTGTGTTCGGTGAGTCTTGGCGTACACCTGCCGATATTAAGGTGATGTCCCCTGGTGACCTGTCCTCCTTCCTGGATAAGGCAGGTTGGACAATGTCCTAGGAGGGCGACTCCTTGGGAGGGTGCACGATGGGCCATATTGTGGCCTAAGTGCTGTGGGTCTATACTCACCCTCCCTACTCTACAGATACAGAGAAGTCAAAATTTTCACCTAGTCCTATTCCGCGAGTTATGTGATTTTGTTTTGGCTCCTTTCTGTGAAAGGTTCCATGAGAGTTTGAATAATGGAAGTTGGAACTAGATACCAAGGAATATAAATTCCCATTCACATTCTGTTTTATGATAACCTTGCATTGCCTGTTTATCTGTCAATATTGGCATATTTGCCCCCATAAGTAAGGGCAATATTATACGTGAAGCGTTAAAATTGACAAATCTGTCAGTTAGGTAACGTATTTTTTATAAATTGGCGACATTTCGAAAGCTAATCTGCTTCATTCTCAAGCCTTCTTCTGAATATTTGAGTCATTGTGTCAGAATATGACACTATGACTTATTTAAGGAAATTTCCAGATGTAATGATTTCCACATAGCCTACTCCGAAATGAATTTTCTGATTTAGCAACGTTGATCTATATTTATCAAAATTCAAGTAGCCTCTTCTCAAATATAAAGTAAATATTTCAAATTAATTTTTTTTTGTCCAAATTCAGCGGAACTCGAGAATTATACAGTCAAAATGGAAAATTCGTTCATATTGAAGTCATGATGAGGGCATGGAAAAAAAAAATCGACGCTGATTTGCCTTGAGGCTCGTCCTGAAAAACGGATACAATTATATGCAATCCATAATTTCTCGGAACAGAATCGAGTCATATCGTGAAATAGAAGGAAGAGTGACCTCGTGACCAATAAACCTCTGGTGGATAACAAATTTTCAATGATGATTTACGGGATTCATCATATTATTGACAAACCTAAGAACTCAACAACAAATCGTAGCAAGGTATTCCTGACTCTGATCACAAACCATCTGCCATTTTCAAGGTTTTCTTCATATGTTTGGCTTATTCAGTCTTATGGTTTGCCTCCTCAGTTGTGTGCTTTGTTGGAGAGTTTCTTGTCTAATAGGTCTCTGTATGTGGTTGTTGATGGAGTATCATCTGATATTCTCCCAATAAATGCAGGTGTTCCACTGGGTTCAGTTCTGGCGCCCACTTTGTTTTTGCTTCATATCAATGATTTGCTCGAGAAAACATCTTGTTCAATACATAGTTTTGCAGACGACAGTACTCTTCATACCAGTTTCTCATCCAGAGTCCCCATACCAGCTCGAGAAACAAAAATTCAAAGAAACATTCACGTCGATAAAAGTAAAGACGACTTGGCAAAAATAATAGAATGGGGTAACATGAACTTGGAATTTAATGCTACGAAAACCCAGGCATGTCTCTTCTCAAGAAAAGCCGATCTATCATCATCAAATATTCAGATGTCAGGAGTAACTGTTCCTACAAAATTAAGTATCTCGATGCTACGAATTCCGATCAGTGATAATCTCTCATGGGAAAACTATGTGAGATCGATCGCTGAAAGTGCTTCCCAGAAACTGGGATTTTTATTTCGTGCGAAGAAATACTTCACTTCTCGTCAGGTTCTGATGATCTACAAGGCTCAGATACGACCTGTCATGGAATACAGTTCTCATGTGTGGAGTTCGGCACCAAAACATTCATTGAGGCTTGTCGATTCTATTCGGAGAAAGGCAATTCGTCACAAACTCGCTCACTTCATTGGAACATCGTAGAAGGGTCGGAGACTTGTCTCTTTTCCATAGATACTTGCACGGTCGATGCTCTTCCGAATTGTTATCAATCGTTTCCCCTTGACAAAATCTACACGGATGACTCGAAGAGTACAGAATTCCCACCCCTCTGTTGTGAATTTGGAAACATGTCGAACCTCTCTTGCTCAGGGATCTTTTTTCAATAGAACAGCCGAGCTTTGGAACTCCTTGCCAAAAGAGGTTTTTCCTGGGGCTCACAAACTTCAGAAATTCAAAGTCAATGTTAATTCATATCTCCTGTCCCTTGATTCACGCGGTGTTCTTTGAACATTACAGGGCTTTCCTTTCGTGTGAATCTGTATATAAAAAAACAATCTTCATTCTGTGTATGTATTCCAATTCACCAATGGAAATCATAAAGTTTCGCTTAAAACATTGAAATTAACATCGTTTTCAATAGGTCTGCAATGGTACGCAAGTATTAAAACGATTCGAACACAATAATCTACTACGAAAGTGAAGGCGAGCGCAAAAAAGTCGTTTTTTGTAAGAACTTCGTCGACTTCTACGGCATATAATAATACGGATCAATGTGCCACAGTCGGGTAAACGTACCATGATTATCCATCTCTGTACCGGTGTCGACCTTGCAGAAAACTTGCTTTGCCTACAAGATTCCGAAAGAAGAATCTTGGTATATGCTAACTCACCATACAGGATGATGGCAAGTAGACAATCAAGAAGGAATGCGGTGTTTCATTGTTATATCCCAGTTCGGAAAAAGTGCATGGAAGATTTCGTTTAAAGTAGACGGAAGTTTCAGGTTTGAAATTATCTACTGGTGTAGTGGATAATACAGGTGATAGAGGATTGTGTTTTGCAAAATAAGGCAGGAGTTATTTTATTGCATGGATAGTTGCAGTCTGACGTACTCAACCTAAAAACACAAAATACTTACAAAAATGGCGAACGGAAGTGCCGCCATTTTGTGAAAAACCGTTTGGGCCTGTATCTCCGTAACCGTGCACTTTAGGCCCACAATTATCATGACTTTATTTATAGATAATTAAATTTCCTATCTCTTTTATTCAATAATTTTTTTTGTAGCACTTACCGTTCACGACTTATATCATTATTACTTTTTGTTTATTCACTGTTTTACATATATCCCTCAAAATAATTGTTTAAACAATAAATTGTTTTTAATAAAACTTTTGAATCGATTAATTTTCTACAACTTCCATTCAAAACTTTTTTCTCTAAAGTTGATATTTTTGAAGTTACAACGCGTTCAATGTTGTACTACCGAGTACAAGGTTATTAAGAACGGAGTATTATTATTATTAAGTAGCGTAATGATGTGTCGAATCCGATACATAATAAAGAAATATGAATTTCAGAATTTTTTTGATTCAATAAATAATTGATAATTCAAGTTCTTACCTGCAAGAAATAGCGAATACCCATTAAAATTTTTTCTTTGTATTTTCTTTTATACAATCAAATATTACTATAAATAATTCAAAAACTACTGCCATAATTAAACACGCAAATGAAAAAATGAAATATTTATTGAAGAATATATGTGAAATTTATTTTTACAAATGTACACCAAAATGAATCATATGTCTTCTCTGACTCTTTGGCGTTTCGAGGGTGGTAAATTTTCGATGTTGGTTACATTCTCCTCTTCCTCTTCGTTATCTTATTAATTTGTCGTTAGAATCATCACCAATATCTTCATCGATGTCGCACAATTCTGTGTTGTTGACGATTTCTTTCAGCTGATTAGTGCACGTTTCCTCTGTGCAGTTCTCACAGATTACCGTACAGTCCAATCCTGCTTTTCGGCACCCACAGACTCTGCCACAGCCAGTTCTGCACTTGCATGAAATGCACTCTAGTTGATCTCCCAGATACAAGACTATTGAAATTAACCCGTTGTAACTTCAGAAATATTAACTTTAGAGAAAAAAGTTTTGGATAAAAGTTGTAGAAAATTAATCGATTTAAAAGTTTTATCATAAACAATTTATTGTTCAAACGATTATTTACAGAGATATCGGTAAAAAAGTTAATAAACAAAAAGTAATAATAATATAAGTCGTGAACGGTAAGTGCTACGAAAAAAATTATTAGATAAAAAAAAATTGGAAATTCAATTATCTATAAAAAAAGTCCCCATAATTGTGGGCCTAAAGTGCACGGTTACGGAGATACAGACCCAAACGGTTTTTCACAAAATGGCGGCACTTCCGTTCGCCATTTTTGTAGGTATTTTGTGTTTTTAGGTTGAGTACGTCAGACTGCAACTATCTATGAAATGAAATAACTCCTGCCTAATTATGCATTATGGACACGAGTAGCTGGCTCCCTATTACCTGTACTAAATATATAATCTGTTATTTCAGACTGCAGAAGTTTCCTCAAGCATAAATATTGAAGTATTTCAAAAAGACTTGAAAATATAATCTATACTGACGTTTGCTGCTTACTATTCAAATGAATTTCACAGACCTCGTCCAACTGAGTGGATGATTTCACGTCATTCAGTTTCAAATACTCCTCAGATAACCAGATATGTAAGAAACTATGAGATCAATTACCCTAAGTGAACACCAAACTGATATTATTTGCACTTCACGCGCGGTTCCCTAACAAATTTAGCATCTTTAGAAGAAAAAAATTGATAATGAATATAGTTACTATTTGAACACTTTATAACTTCAGGTGGTGCAGGAACCGCCAAGTATATATACATATATTTATATATATATATATATATATATATATATAGAGAGAGAGAGAGAGAGAGAGACTTATTTGGGTTGCAGTCTGGGGATGACAATTAGGCTGTCGAGCTTTCGAAAATGTTTATTTTCTTTTTCAAGGCGCTACAATATGTAAATGTATAATATGAATTACAATATATATATATATATAGGATATATATATATATATATATATATATATATATATATATATATATAGAGTTACATACTGAGGAATAACATTCTTCAAATTGATACAGTTTCTTATTCAGGGACTTGTTACAAACAAATTCTTGGTATGCCAATGGGTAGCCCAGTATCACCTATCCTTGCACAATTTGTGATGGATGATCTAGTTCCGACTTCTTTGAGAAAATTGAGTTTTTAGGTCCCATTTCTCAAAAAATATGTGGATGACATCATTCTTAGTGTTCCTCACAATGGTATAGATGAAGTATTGCAAATTTTCAATACTTACGATCCTCTTTTACAATACAGAGTTGAAAACGAAGACGGTGATTGTAGTGTGCCTTTTTTAGACAGAAGAACTGACAATACAATAATCACAACTTGGTATACAAAACCAGGATCTTCAGGTAGATTTATACATTTCGTATCATTTCATACAAAACAACAGAAAATCAAATTGATCCCAACGATGAAAAATCGAGTATTCCAAACAATCCATCCTACCATGTGAATGCAAAATATGAAGAAATTAAGTCATCTTTTCATGAGTTGTGGATACCCAACAGATCGTCCATGACTACTACCATACAGAGAAATCAACCTGAAGCATCCAATGCAAATCAGATAACTTATTTTTCTATTCCATATATCAATCATTCATCCTCTCAACTCAAAAAGATCCTCAAACAAATTCAAAATGTTCAAATTTCATTCAGAAATACATTAAGCATGAAAAATATTTTCAGCAAACTCAAAGACAATGATCCAATTTCACATAAATCCAATGTAATCTACTCTATTCCATGCAGTAATTGTAATGAGAAGTATATTGGGCAAACCGGCAGACTGCTCAAAGATGGAATAACTTCTCATAAGAGTGATATAAGATTGAATGAAAATACTTGTATGTTAACGAAACATAGTCACGATCAAGATCATAATTTCAATTTCAATAATGTTACAATTTTAGATTACTCAAGTAATTCACAAAAAAAACTTTTTTAGAAATGACTAATATTTTCAAACATTCTGATTGTACAAATTCAAGAAAAGACATAGAAAATCTCAACGTAATATATACTTACGTACTCCATCTAGACGATAACAACAGATTTCAAATAATTCACAAATTTTCTTACGAATTTAATTTGGCAAACATCAAATTTCATTTCCATAAAATTCAGCAAGGTTCATGTACTATTTTCAAATTCGTTTTTATATAGATTATTCAAGAACCAGTAGTTTTATCTCAGTGTGAATTTTCCATTTTCTCAAAACTATTTACTATATAATTACATAACACACACACACATATATATATATATATATATATATATATACAGGAAGGGAGTTCTTGGGTAGAGCAGCAGGGCAAGCAAAACGTGTACTCTTTCAACACTATATTTCCGATATTTCGACAGTGAATACTGTCATCTTCAGGGAAGCTACAAATGGTTAACGAAATTGCTAATAAAATATGAAGCGAAAAAAAACGGTACTACTTACTGTTATTGAAAATGGTTGCTATTGTTGGAAAATGAATATTATATAATATTTAAGGACTGCGGATAGACGGCGGAGAATTCCCGATGGTGCGACGTCAGCTATGATCAACAAGTTAGTCTTTTATATAATAGGACAGAAAAAACAAAGATAATCACACCTGACATATATGAAAAAGCTACCGTTGGGAGATGAGCCGGTGGGAGATGAGTAAATGAAAATAAGCCCTGGAGATCAATCCACTAAAGGGTGTATTGCTTCGCCCAATATTCCAAGGACAGGATGGAATAATTCCATTTGCAACTTCAGCTTTGTTCGAGTATCGGATTTCCGAACTGCTTTTCACAATTTGTCCTTCTGCAAATCGTCGATAGCATTACTCATGATTTCCCAAGAGGAATATAAACCGATTTTCTTGCATAAGCGATCAGAGAGAAGTAATTATTCAGAATTGAATCAGAAAATCGTTGTACGAATGGTCTGGGCCATCCGTGATCCCACACTAATGAGATTAAAGGCTTCAGAATCGATTTCCATGTCGAACTCTACGGCAATTTGCAAAGTCCTCTTACAAGATAATGTATGCCTTCGACCCTATTTTTGATCGATTGATATTCCATCTGAATAAATTAATTATTACAATTGAAAACAGATAACACGAATTTATCCTTCAAATGCATATCATAGTTCAAAAAAATGTGTTTTTTGTATCCCTTGTGTATATGGTAGTGTTTATACTGGTCAAACATCAAGACCATCAAGAATAAGAACAGCTAAACATAAAAACAACTTGACAAAACGAGAAATGGATGAGTTGAAATAAGCGGAAGAGATATTGTCAACAACTGGTACACACGGTTGAATGGAATAATATTGATTTGCCCATGACAGAACAGAATAAAGTAAAAAGGAAACTGAAAATCGGCTACTTGCAATTTATTGCATGGAAATGGAGATATTGCTACTTGTTCAATGTTGGATGCCTCTTCTGAAGAGGAATGTTGATTTGGGACAAATCAATTCGGAGTAGGTTGTGTCAAAATAAACACTATCCGGAATGGGTATCAATGAGTAAGTCCTGCCGGTGTCACATTTCGACACTACTTACCAAAATGTCTCTATTGAAATTTCAAAAAGGCTTGATGGGCAGATTAGCTCATGAAATATTCGATGAAAATATCAAAATAGTCAGTCAATTTTGCTTTTTAATAATATTGCAATTACTTACCTATTGGGGCAAATATACCAAGTTGCCCTAATAGTAGATATTATAGGAACTCAAAGCTTTTTTTTCCATTTCAAGAAGAGAGACAACCAAAGTAAATTATTTCAGGAATTTTCTACTTTCTCAAAACACTTTCAAACAATTTTTGATAACTTCCAAGCGGAAAGCTAGGGATCAAATCTTTGTCAAACCACCGGCACCGTGCCGAGAGTAACACGTTAGAAGGTAAGGCCTCGTTAATCCATTGCTCACACAAGTTTCGACTTGTGGGGATTGACATTCGACCAGATAATTTTTTTTCATTATGGAAGAAATTCAAACACGGCTATAAGGACCTACTCACAGGATCAAGCATTTTCCGGACAAAACCGTATCTGATGAGCGATGATGCGATTAATGATGTCCTGAGAAGTGGTTTTTTAGCATGAATGTCTCTGACGCAGTCCATTGAAAAGTTACAACAGGGATTGCGTTTACATTTTTCTATGAAGAGGGGGTTTGGAGTGAGATTGAATCCAAGTTTGAGGGGTTGCCATACTTGTCCTGTGTCCGCTATCTTGGAAAACAGGGTGCGAATAGTTTTCGCGCTGCCAAACTATCTACCCTACAGATAATTCATGATATTTTTTGTTGATATTTGAATTTTCGTCAACTTTATATCCACTTATTTCCATCGTAAAATCAAAAATAACAAAGTTATCAACGAAAATAGTTGAACATTTCAGAAAAAAAATTCTTGTCGTCGGAATAATCTTTTTTATTATCATTTAACAATAAAATAACATCAGAATATTTTTATAGCGGAAGGTTTCAACGGATTATTATGAATTTTTTTGATTTCGTTCATTCATTAGAGTTTTACAGCGCTCTAAAGTTGACTGTAATCTTGAATACTCCTGATGATTAGAATTCACACTCTATTACCTTTTTATTTCATTAATTTATCACATTTTCAACGTTGCTATTTGATTTTCGATTAATTATCGACCCTCTTCCCCATCATAAAACTTTGGTTTTATTTTACTGGTTTTTGAAATAATTTCAAATTCGACTGAACATTAATGAGAATCCTGTGAAGGTAAGAAAGGTCCAAGTTACCGTTTAGGAATGGAAACATATGTGAAGCCCGATGAAGAATGAATTCAAAATACTGGAAATATAAGGAAATTATCGTCGCATCACAATACTATGGAAGCAGGTAATTTTGTCTATCAGAGAGGGATTTCAGAGGACTACGGATCACACTGTATGTTATTTCAGTCTTTGTATCTCATTGGAAGTGTTAATTATATTACAGACATTTCTAGCAAATATTTCATACCCCACAGTACGGAATAGTCAGTATGTGGCGTCCGTGGATAAAAAGTAAAAATGATCTTTCCAGTGGTTTGTTGAAGAAAAATCACTCATCCTGTGACGCGAAAATCATAGTAAAAAATGTATAAAGTTTACTTCAGCAAGAATATAACGCAAGTGTAACCAGTAATTTGAAGGTGCCTCTGACTTCAGTTAGACGAATTGCTGGGAATCCTATTGAATAAAGAGAAAAGCGTAAAGATTCCAATGTCACAAAAAGTCTAGACGATTGGAAAGAATATTTGATGAGGAGAAAAATATACACTGTGCACGATGAGCAGCGTGTCCCTACAGTCTAAACTCAAATCAACTGAAAATCAACTGCAGCCTCACAACTCTTTGGCGAGCTTTATCCGCAATGGGCTTTGAATATCGCAAAATTGACAAGAGAGACAAGTAATAATGGAATCCATACGTAACAAGCTGGCATTCTGAATATATATATCATCAATAAGAAAATACCGGCCTGAAAATCGCCCAAAATCTACCTCGACGATACGTGGTTTGACACGCATTACAACCCTTCTTAAGCTCAAGAAACGTCGCAAAGGAAAAGCATATGAACAGGAAGGAAACTCAAAGAGACTACTTGCATTTTGTTTATGTGAACTGAGATTGCAACTTGTTTTTCGAGTATGGGATCAACGTTGGATGCCTCTACTGAAAAAGTTTGATGTAGGACGATTCAATCTGAAGTAGGTTGTATCAAAGTCACTTGGTATGGATATTGATGGCTTAGTCATACCACTGTCACATTTTGACGAAACTACTGGGACTGCAGCGTAATATATGTTTATGTTACCTTTGGTATTGCTGGACAATTCTTCGATAAGAGCAAGCAACATGTGCTGGAATATCCTCACTGCGTGAAGTCATGAGTGTCAGTGAATGTATTTTTTTTCTGAGATGAGCAGAAAGAGCTTCATCTGAAAGAGTAGCACTAAGAAGGGACCAATCAGCTCTCCCAAGAACATTGATGCCTGGTGCATGAGAAATAAATTCTCAGAATATGAAGGAATCTTTGTCTTTCAAGAAGATAACTTTGCACTTTCGAAAATTAATTTCCAAACCGAAATCTTTCGATCTGAAAAATATTCGTTTTAAGTTTTCCAGGACTATATCACCATCATCTCCAATTGAACCATCGTCAAGATACCAGCAGTTGAATTCGGCGTCTATAGATTTTACTAAAATGTCAAGTGCTGGTCCCAGTGGATCACCCTGTTGTACACCCCTTTCTGAACTGATAACATCATCACCAAAACTCAAAAACGTTCTTGATTTGTAGCATTGATAAATAAATGGGTGCACATTAGGTATTTGTTTCTTGACTTCGAACTATGTTGAAAGCATTTTTGAAATCGATTTCGAGCTTGAGTCCGGGTGATAACTGACAAATCGACGAGCCGAGTGAGCAACAGCTTCTCATCCTCCAAGGGTACCAAACCCATGTTACAAAGGACAAAATAACTGATCATGTTGATGAAAAAGCCAATTTAGCCACCAATTGATGGTAAAATATTTCTACTGCTGTAGGTCTGATGCCTTCGCTTTTTTTTCAAAGCATAAAGTGTTGCTCCATATATGATTGGACAAATATTTTCATTTACTTCTTCTGATAACATGAGATTGCAGATATCTGTCAAGGATGCCAGAAGCTTCTCCCCTGCAAATCCGGAGCAGAAGCTCACTAAATATTGTAGATGGGATGGCCTCAGAGAATCCAAACCACCCGCTGAGCCCAAACGAAAGGACTTCACTGCCTTGATAACATTTTCAGTGGTAATCTGAAGTGGTTTATCATCTGGTTGAGCGGACTGCTTATCAAATAGGAAAGCAGAAGAATGTTTTTTCTGTAGTTCTAAGAGAGTTGGGGGATCGAATGGGGAAATAGAGTCAAAGGAAGTCAATATTTCAACAACTGAAGACAAGTCACCATCAGAAACCTTACTCAATACTCGTTTTCCAATGATTGAATTCTTTCCTGGTTCGAATTCTTCATTGAAACAAATATTTTCAAAATCAGCCTCATCAATATTATTTTTTTACCCTTGGAACTAAGACACTTTTTGCAATTAGTATTGTTCTTAGGGATGCATAGATTTCTATAAGCGAATAACAAAACACAATCATCTATAGTTTTACTCAATGCTAGGGCCACAGCTATTCTTGCTGATTCAGGAATCCTTCCGATGATCCGAGTGATAAGAAAGAGCCAGATTTTACAGAGCATATTATTTTGAACATTATTTTGTATATTCAACTCAATTCAATTTTGAGTAATATGTTATCATTTATGTGTTCATTGATATAAAATTTTCATCAGAGCCCAGAACCCCACTGAGATTGAGAGTTTTCATGTATTTTTATGGTATAAGACAGATTTGTCAAAATTGAAGTTTTGATAAAATACTCCAGGAAATAACGTATTGAATGAATGAAAAAAATTAATTGAATTGAAATAAATTCAAATAACCCAAAATAAAATAAAAGTTGATGAAATGAATCAAATTAAGATGAATTAAAATAAAATAAATCAAATTGAAATAAAATCAAATTCAATAAAGGGGAATTAAACTAATGGAGTATTTGAATTTATTGATATCATAGTTGTTAATAAGGAATAAGAGATTTTTCTATTTCCAGGAAGGAGAAAACCTGAAAAATCGATTTCAGAATTCAAAAAACATTCAAACAAAATCGAAGGAACTCTTCTTCACCCACTATCCATTTCCGTCTCAGGCAGTAATCATATCACATCATGAAACAAACTATTGAGAAATATTCTAGGACATCACTCCAAAGGAACGCATTGTAACTCCAATTCGTATTTTCTTGGGCGACTCGAATCCCAGCTCTCGGTGGACTCATTATAGTTTAAGTTATGCGTATGGTACAATTTTCAAATGAGTTTCTGACTGTATCTTCCATATGGAACTCGTGCAAGCGCTAAACATTGTCAAACTCCGATGAAAGGCAATCAAGGCAATAAAGTATGAATCCAACACGAAATGTACTAAAAAAATCGAACGCAATTTGGATTCAGTGTTTCCAAACCGTCACAGGTGCTTCATCTAATGGTGAATTTTTATTTATCCAACTAACTTTCTTGATATTCAGTTGAATATGAAAATCAGGCATAACAGACATGAAGTTATTGAATGCCCTCCTATTCTCACAATGAGCAAAGGATTCGATTTTATAATACGTAACTTTTGTTTAATACCAACTAATCAGTATTAATTGTAGAAACCATCTTTTTCTGATGTGATTATACTTGTAAATTTAACAACCGATTAGAACCTAAACGACTCAGATAAGACATATTGTAATTCCAACGAGATTTATTTAACATATCTTACCTTTTTAGTGATGACTAATTCTATTCAATGAACTGATTATGCATACCTGAAACAATAGTAGTCATTAGCATAATTAATGAAAATTGAATGGTTCACATCGTGCTAGTAAAACATATTAAATAGCTGATATAATCTGGATAAATCATGGGGTTTCTTTCAGATTTAGAATAAAAACAATGGAAAAATCGAGATGTTTCTAGCAACTCCGAAATTACTTAGATGGGTACCATATTCACATGGGTTAAATGATACTAATAAACGATGAGACTGGGACCTTTGGTGTGAAAGTTGAAATTTTTCCTAGAGATCAATTACCCTAACATCGAACCGATATTTTTGCACTCGACGCGCGTTTTGTTAACAAGGTTAGCAACTTCAGGAGAAGGAAATGTATACTTCAATATACAATTTCAATCCCCTAAAGATGCCTGGGGAATTTCAAACGCCACAGCAACTGAGCCTTGCTACAAATCTATACGCCCAGGAATCGTATGGCTGTCCGTGGTCCCGTCAACCGTTCTTCAATATCACAAATAGTTTCTGGAGATGAAATTTTTGTTTCATTGATGGATCTATCGTAGGATCGCCCTGTCGTCAGACGGGCGCTCAACCACTGAGCCGACGTTTTTCTAACCACTTATGGACATGAAAAAAGGCAATGCAGTAGCGCATGAGGTCCTTCGAAACAGGAATATCACGGAATCGACACCATGTTGGTCAGAACCCTTTTTTTTTTCTTGATGATTTCCAGAATATGAATGGGAAAGGTGCGAACTGATTTTCTTGCTGAAAATGGAGTTTTTTAGACTAAGACATCTTTGAAAAAATATGCTCTTGAAATAAGAATAATTTCGAAGGATGTTTTTATTTTATTTCAGGAAGCTGTTTAAATACGTGTACTAGATACATTATTTCAGAGTTGTAGTCAAAAGATCTAAAGTATGCTATATGCTGTTGATAGGTGGGCATCCAGAACATAACGTATAGTACGCTGACTAGTCGGTACTATGACCTCTTACAACATTTTGATGTTGTTTGTTTACGTTTGGGAATATCACTGCATACGATAAAGAGCTGCTGTGTGTGGTGTAGACATGATTTCCTACAGAGAAGATGAAATTGTGCCTCAGTTTCTGACTGTGATTTCCTCAACCTGGCCTGTGTTCACCAATGTAATTTTCATATTAACCATCAGGATTCTTCATTGGTGAATAAATGATTTATCTAATTTTGCACAATGGGAAGGAAGTTACATACTGAACATAAAACGGAAATGGACTAATAACGAAGAAAACACAAGTTGATATAATTTTTTCATTTGATTCTTCATTTAACGTCGGCCTATTTCCGCTACCAAGGCCAATCACCAAAGCCGGTGAGTACACTTCCCCCAACCGGAAATATTATGAACCCTCTTGTATTCCAAGTAGAGGTAGGAATCTTTTACGAGCCCAACATCCATGAATTCGGGATCGCCAGCTTTACATCCCCTCCGAAGGAAGGCATATCCTCAATATATCTTGTGCTCATTGATTTATTTTTTGCGATATGCTATTTTGCTGCAGTTGTATGGGATTTCGACGCGGTCTTACCCTGCATGAGGTCAGCCATCCAAGTACTAACCGCGTTCGGCGCTGCTCAAATTCAGATATCGAATGACTGTTAGTCAACCTGAAGAGCTGGACCGGGCACAAATAAATATATTGAATACTACATTCAAAAGGAAAACAACGAATAACTGATAGAAAAAAACATAAGAAAATTCGGTCATTTTCATAAAAAAACTGAATAGGATGTATCTTTTTTTTAAATACAGATTCACACTAAAGGAAAACCCTGTAATGTTCAGAGAATACTGCATGAATCAAGAAACAGAGGATAGGAATTAACAAAAGTAAGTTTGTGTTGTTTTTGGATTTTGTAGGCCTCAGAAAAAATCAATCCTTGTTTTCGTGCCGATCCCCACACTTGAACAACTATATTGCAAGACAGGCCTTACATGTGTCTTTTAGGTCAATACAAGTCGACGAGAAGTGAAGTATTTCTCCGCACGAAATGGAAATCCAAGCTCATGGGAAGCACCTTCAGCAATTGATCTCACATGGTTTTTCCATGAGATATTTTTACTGACCGTTATTCCTAGCATCGGGATACTCGACTATGTAGCAATAGTTACTTGTGACATCGAAATATTGGATAAAGGAAGATCAGCTTTTTTGAGAAGATACATTCCTGGATTCTTGTAGCATTGAATTCCACCAAGTTGATGTCACCCCATTCAATCATTATCGCCAAGTCATAGTTGATACTATCGACGCAAATGCCTCTGTATTTTTGTTCCTCGTGCCGATATGGGTACTCTGCAAAACTATGCACTGAATAAAATGGTTTCTCCAGCAAGTCATTGATATGGAGCAGAAACAAAATGGGTGCCAGAACTGAAACCTGTGGAAACCTGCATTGATTGAGAGAATATCAAACTAGACTTCATCAACAAGTACATAGGGATCAGACAAGAAACTCGTCAAGAAAGCACACAATTGAGGAAGTGAACCATAGAGGTACGCGTCCATAGGTACGAATCGTACGTGACGTACGGATCGTATGAAACGGATTTTAGAATTACTAGTATAGTAAGTTATACATATGCGTCCATTGACCGGCAGCGGACGGATCGCACGTATCGGTCCGTCGGTAATGCCGATGAAATTGATCGAAGGGGCAACTTTTCCGACTGATACGGATGACGTCATGCGGATTGCCGATAATTGGACGCATGAACATACGAAAATACTGGAAGAATTTTACGTCGTCGTTGAGCAAATCAGTGAACAGTGTATGATATTCTTCAAATTGTGATCTTTTTTTGAATATGTCACGTATCTACATTCTATGTCTTCTCTTATTTCCTCTCCTTTCTTCTTCATCTTATAACAAAGCAATAATGACAAGTTCTTCATCACTTTCCATGATTGGAAACATTATACGCTGTAATGTTTCCGATCGTCCACTACGGATACAGTGGACGCACTACCACAAATCGATCCGTTTTATAAGATCCGTACGATACGTACGATGCATACCTTAAGGTACGCGTCCATAGGTATGCATCGTACGTATCGTACGGATCGTATAAAACGGATCGATTTGTGGTAGTGCGTCCACTGTATCCGTAGCGATCGGATTGCCGATGCGACGGTTGGCTTTTAACATTCGCATTTTTGTTGTGAGTGGACGATCGGAAACATTACGGTGTGTAATGTTTCCGATCATGGAAAGTGATTAAGAACTTATCATTATTGCTTTGTTATTAGATGAAGAAGAAAGGAGGGGAAATAAGAGAAGACATAGAATGTGGATGCATGACATATTCAAAAAAAGATCACAATTTGGAGAATATCATACACTATTCACTGATTTGCTCCATGATATGCGTGATAACAATTATAATTGAGGCACCTGTGTGTACTTAGTGTCGAAATGTAACAAAATTCAAATGATCTGTGAGGCCGCGAGGCGACCAGTGACTACCTATTGTGACATGCGTCCACTTAAGGTACGCGTCCATAGGTACGCATCGTACGTATCGTACGGATCGTATGAAACGGATTTTAGAATTATTAGTATAGTAAGTTATACATATGCGTCCACTGACCGGCAGCGGACGGATCACACGTATCGGTCCGTCGGTAATGCCGATGAAATTGATCGAAGGGGCAACTTTTCCGACTGGTGCGGATGACGTCATGCGGATTGCCGATAAGTGGACGCACGTCACAATAGGTAGTCACTGGTCGCCTCACAGATCATTTGAATTTTGTTACATTTCGACACTAAGTAAACACACGTGCTTCAATTATAATTGTTATTACGCATATCATGGGGCAACTCAGTGAATAGTGTATGATATTCTCCAAATTGTGGTCTTTTTTTGAATAAGTCATGTATCCACATTCTATGTCTTCTCTTATTTCCCCTCCTTTCTTCTTCATCTATTAACAAAGCAATAATGACAAGTTCTTCCTCACTTTCCATGATCGGAAACATTACACATTGTAATGTTTCCGATCGTCCACTCACAACGAGAATGCGAATGTTACTCAAGGTACGCGTCCATAGGTACGCATCGTACGTATCGTACGGATCGTACGAAACGGATTTTAGAATTATTAGTATAGTAAGTTATACATATGCGTCCACTGACCGGCAGCGGACGGATCGCACGTATCGGTCCGTCGGTGATGCCGATGAAATTTATCGAAGGGGCAACTTTTCCGACTGGTGCGGATGACGTCATGCGGATTGCCGATAAGTGGACGCATGTCACAATAGGTAGTCACTGGTCGCCTCACAGATCATTTGAATTTTGTTACATTTCGACACTAAGTACACACACGTGCTTTAATTATATTTGTTATTACGCATATCATGGAGCAAATCAGTGAAAAGTGTATGATATTCTCCAAATTGTGATCTTTTTTTGAATTTGTCATGTATCCACAATCAATGTCTTCCCTTATTTCCCCTCCTTTCTTCTTCATCTAATAATAATAAAAATAATAATAATAATAATCTTTATTCACCTTTGTTTGCCATATAAATATGAATAAGGTATGTCAGTTCACGTGGTGAGTTGAAATAAATAAGAGATGAATATTCACAGTGTGATACGATACAACAGATTACAAAAATGACAATTATATAACAATTGATAATATAAATAAAATATCAAGAGATTCCATATATCAGTTACTGGAGACATGTTCCATGAATTCGTCTATTGAATATAAGACGTTATTGCCCAAGTATCGCTTTAAGCATGTTTGGAAACTTTTCAGTGTTTCGTGATTTTTTAAGTGTGGTGGTAATTTATTATAGATCGAGGAACCAGCATAGACTGGTGATTATTATCATTATTATTAAAGATTATTATTATTATTATAGATGCCTGTTAATTCGTCACCTCCGTTAAGTTGGGTAGGCGACCTGACCTCCGGGTCAAGGGGCTGTCTGACTGATATAAAATTTCAAATAACAAAGCAATAATGACAAGTTCTTCAACACTTTCCATGATGGGAAACATTACACACGGCAATGTTTCAGATCGTCCACTCACAACGAAAATGCGAATGTTACTTAAAAGCCGACCGTCGCATCGGCAATCCGATCGCTACGGATAGGTAGTCACTGGTCGCCTCGCGGCCTCACAGATCATTTGAATTTTGTTACATTTCGACACTAAGTACACACACGTGCCTTAATTATAATTGTTATTACGCATATCATGGAGCAAATCAGTGAATAGTGTATGATATTCTCCAAATTGTGATCTTTTTTTGAATATGTCATGTATCCACATTCTATGTCTTCTCTTATTTCCCCTCCTTTCTTCTTCATCTAATAACAAAGCAATAATGATAAGTTCTTAATCACTTTCCATGATCGGAAACATTACACACCGTAATGTTTCCGATCGTCCACTCACAACAAAAATGCGAATGTTAAAAGCCAACCGTCGCATCGGCAATCCGATCGCTACGGATACAGTGGACGCACTACCACAAATCGATCCGTTTTATACGATCCGTACGATACGTACGATGCATACCTATGGACGCGTACCTTTAAAAGCCGACCGTCACATCGGCAATCCGATCGCTACGGATTCAGTGGACGCACTACCACAAATCGATACGTTTTATACGATCCGTACGATACGTACGATGCATGCCTATGGACGCGTACCTTTATGGGCAATCCGCATGACGTCATCCGCACCAGTCGGAAAAGTTGCCCCTTCGATCAATTTCATCGGCATTACCGACGGACCGATACGAGCGATCCGTCCGCTGCCGGTCAGTGGACGCATATGTATAACTTACTATACTAATAATTCTAAAATATGTTTCATACGATCCGTACGATACGTACGATGCGTACCTATGGACGCGTACCTTAGAAAGGCAGTTCAGAAAGGAGATCCCGATGTCAAACTCGATCAAACGCTTTCGAAATATCGAGTACAACTGCTAACGTTTCTCCGAATATTTCGATGGAGTGCTGCAAAATACGTGAAACATAGATAGATAGATTTATTGACCACGTTACATACATAATGTACATTTGTAGCACGTCTGAATGAAAAATGTAGAATCCAGGAAAAACATTATTTTCATGAATCTATACATGAACAGTATTTAGATCAAATGTGTTATTTCTTTGTTAGAAGTAACAATTATGAAACAGTTATAAGAATTTGATTTGAATAAAAGTAAGACATTAACACATAAAAAAAGAAATAAAAGCACATAATAGATATCATAGAGTATGTTGAAAGTTAGCATTAAAATCAATTTGATAATAGGCTATAGCACTTTATGAAAATTCTGACAGGCACGTTTTCAAAAACTCATTCACAGAATGAAAACAAAACTTCAAGAGAACCCTCTTAATTATGCTTTTGAATTCCTGATAATTCAGGTTTCTCACTGGCAGAGGCAATTTTTCAAAAAGATCAATTCTCAAAGAATTTTTCTCGGACATAACCAGTCTACGTCTCGGTTTCACCCATAGATTTCCAGATCTGAGGGGATATTCGTGACCGATAGCTTGTATTGTATAGGGACTTTTACTCTGATGAATTTGGAGAAGAGTAACACGAATGAAAATTGTTGGAAGAGACATGATACCGTATTTCAGGAAAAGAGGTTGACAATGTCCTCTGAAATGTACACCCGCCAGAATCCTGACAATTCTTTTCTGCCGGATAAATATTTCATACGCCAATGATATTTGATGGCGAAATCTGTATTGACTTTATTGCACAAAACTGTCTGTCACTTTCTGGCAGAGATTTAGTATGGATGCCAGGAAGTGACGGATCATTAATGATTTTGATATTTGCAGGATTCTGAAACGAGTCCGCGATGAAATATTGATCACAGACTGTCTCATCCGTCTTGTCGAAGACATAATGAAGTATGTGCGTAGCGTTCGCAGTAAAGTCCAAGACAAATATCGATTTTTCATTCTCCACTATTATGAAACTTTTTTCAGCGAAAGTTTCCACCATCGTCGCAAAAGTATAGCTCTCCAAATCGTTGAAAATTATGCAACCAAACATAAATTTTCCCTTAAAGTGATCAGATCATGATTAGGAAACATTTTGTTGCGGAAATTCAATTAGGAACATTCTAACGATATGCCATAAAAAATACATGCCTATTCCGGCCACCTTTTTTTCTCATTTATCATTCGAATTCTACCAATATTTGATTAGTCCAATGAAACGTTTCATGAAACAAACTATCAATATCGCCATTTCCAGTATCAATTGACCGATTCAATTTCCAGTCGGATTCAATCATGTATGTGATCGAACGCATTTTATGAACAATATATTGACAGAGATAAAGATTTTTTGCAGCCAATTAGTTGTAGAGTGTAAAGCATATGGAAGGATCAGGCTATATAGAGTACAAGCCGTTACCATTTTTTTTCGGGGATTAAATAACCCAATATAGTTGGGAGGTTAACAGCAACAACCTTGGCAAAATGATTAAGGAACGCTACTTCTCGTACGAAGATTCTATGGACATCTACGGTCATTTTTAGGTCAGATGCCACCCTATCCCCAGGTGCGGTAGTTTTTTTCAACTACAAAGAAAAATATAAGAAAAATGAAAGATAGAGATGGGGATAGGAATAGAGATCCGAAAAAATTATCTTGTTTTCAGACAACAGTCTGTATTCATGGAAGACAGTAGAGAGTTGCCAAAAAGCGTTTTGTGCGGGGTTCCGCAAGGATCAATCCTTGGACCTGTTCTTTTTCATATTGATATCAATTCATTAACGGATTCAGAACCAGCTGGAAGAGTCAAAATTTTTGCTTATGATATCACCTTAATATATGATTGATATAATTTACAAGAAATCACAACAGGCATGTTGAAAGGCATTGAGAAAATCCCATCTTGGCTTGTAATACATAAGTTAACGTTAGATTTTGATGAAGAAACAACTTCCTTCACGCTCGTTACAAAAAGATCTAATTTTCTCAACCTATTATTATTATCTTTGTGAATCCCAAGAAATATAAATGTTTATAGTAGGAACATAAAAAAACGAGTATACAATACACGAAGAAGAAAAATAACAAATAGATCAGTTGATTCAACCGATGAAGAGGAGGGGAAAAGAAAAAAACTTCAATTTATGTTGAGTATAACTTTTTCGGGTACATTTTGAATTCAACGGGGTTTTTAATTTTCTTCAGATGTGAAGGTGAATTGTTATAAATGTGAATTCCATTATTGAGAAGGGATTTTTTGGCGAATTCTATTTTGACTTTGATAAAATTGAGTTCTTCAGTTCTCCTTGTACTGTAATTATGAATAATAGAGTTGACTGTGAATTTCAGAACTAAATGTTTGATATTTCTCCTGGCAGAGTGGATGAATGCACATATTTTCATTTTGAAAATTCTATCCAGATTCAAAGCCCCCCATGGTCTATATGAATTTGCAGTCGGTTCTGATACATCCAATCTGAACAGAAACTAAACATCCACTTTCAAAATTTTTTGGTTTGCATATCGACGAAAACTCATTGTGGTTCACAAATATTGAATTATTGAGAAAACAAATATCACCTATAATCAGTTTTATTTTTAAAAGTTGAAATATCTGAAATTAATTCAATATTATATGTTGTGTTCTGTTTGGGAATCGGCAAAAGAATTCAAACCATTGAATACAATACAAAACAAAATTTTCAAGTGTATATTCCAATTAGACTAACAGGAAGCTACAGTTATCTTTTCCTTTAACGAGCTGACGTACGTCAACCTTCAGAAGTCAAAACTTGTGCGAGCAATGGATTGATGATTGATTCAAATCTCGGCCAAGGTCACCTCAATCCTTCTGAAGCTGTATCTGGAGATAGTCTCAAGTTAGTTTCTGAAACCAATAAAAATCATTCGAATGGTTGCTTGAATGTTGGGATTTCTCTGAATCATTGAGGAAAGATGAAAAGTGCGGTATCATTACGTTAGTAACTAGCAATGAAATTAGAATTTTCTTTTTGAGGGGTCATGTACAGAAAAAGGCACATGAGAATAGCATTACATAACAGGTCGGATTTGTGCTTTGTAGATAATCAGAAGCTGTCAGTGTGTAAGATATTTCTTGGGATTGAAAACCAAACCTCCGAGAGAATGTTTTATAGAAATTGATTTCACATGGTTTTTCCATAGAGGAGGAAAGGATGATGTAATACATCGTTATTGCAAAGATATCAATGCGAAGGGCTGATAAGGTTATGACGCACGAGATGCGGGAAAAGAAACCAAAAGTCGCAGTTCTCAAGGTGTGGTTTAGCAAGGAGAACTCGATAACAAAAGGTTGAGATTCATATGATAAAGAACATGACCATAGAGTACCCAGCTGAGTTAGGCGACGAGTTCTTGATGTGGCGATCAAATGCTTTGGAATTGTGAACTGCTTCAACCCTTTCGGTCCTAGTGGTCACCCCGTGGTACCACCATTTCAACAATTTTTGTAGTTGTTCAGGCCTAGTGGTTCTAGTGGATGACCCTCAAGTATTCATGCTGAAAGCGCCCTTTATTTCCAATAATTTCATGAATCTGATCCAGACAGTTGAACAATTTTGTGGTTGGTTGTGATCAGTGAGGAATACTGTGAGTATTGTTTTTATTTTATTGTGATTAGAAAGTGGTTGTCGCGATTATTTTCATATCGATGTTTGCATCGGCGTAATTTTAGGTGGTGCCATTAGGGACCACTAGGCCACGAGAAATCCATGAGACTTCTCTGTTCACAGATGGAAATATGAAATTCGGCAGGTTTTTTGAAACGGAATAAATGGACATTTGAAGATTTCGACCATTTGGTGTGGCTGAGTGGTCTAAGGCGTGGTCCTTTTATTCAATTTGGTTATTTTACTGTTGGTTCGAAATGCGGTCGGACCAGAATTTTCCTGACCGGCTCGGTGCGATAAGCAATTGTGAGTTGCCTAGATACCAATCCTGCTAGGTGGGATATCTGGATTGTATAAACCAACCGAACCAGTAGCACTGTGGGTCTGTCTAGCTTTCCCTGCAGTTGAAATAGCATATGTGCTGTAGAAATCAGTAAGACGTCTCAGAGCGCTTCGGAACCCAAAACAATTATTCAACCTGTGCCCGCTCAAGGGTCAGCCTTCTGGCACTCGAAAGAGTGTTTGATGAAGGGAGAATATAAATAAAAAAATGAAGACGTATGGATTTAATGACTTGATTGAAGAAATTCCTCCGGATATTGAATCCCTAGTTAGTGATTTCGAATCTAATGAGAAGTATTTTCATGATGATCATTCTGTACCCACTCGATCAAGATTATTGAGAAATAACACAAGATGAAACCAGCCAGGACCATGTTCAAGATAATGATTTATTTTAGATAGATTTAGTACCCGATGTGGGAAAACACTTTCCGCCAGTAGATATTCAATGGTTCATTTGTCATGAGGGACCCTGCATGAATGGAATGATACAAACTTCTGAGGTAATTTTTTTTAATTCAATCCCTATCAACATTGAATATTTCATGACTCTTTGTGCCAACGTGTTTGAATATTGAGTATTCCATGAATTTTTTGGCTAACCAGCAAGAAAAAACCTACACTCCTACCATAAAATTCCTTTCGAATTATAGCTTCCTATGGACTAGTGGTTTCTATGGAAGACCACCCTTTTTCAAGAAAAAATGATGATTTTGAAAACATAAATTGTCTTTTCAGCTTATATTACATAATTATGATGCTGAAAGTAACTATTCTCCACTTTTTTGTTGAGTCCTTTATAATTCGGTCCTCAAAGGGTTTTGATCAACGTTTTCCCTTATTTTTTCCGCTGAGACACTTGAAGGAATTTCGAAAAAATCGATAAATCTCCCATAATATTGACAAATGTTTTTTTTTGCCAGAGTCGGTATCACCAAATAACTTTGTCGAGCTCTCTTGGATACAAGAATTATTCAAAAACATAATTGGCCCGTAGAACAGCTACTGTGTTATTACATGTCAATGGGAAGTAATAACAGTGTTCATTATTCGATACCTCTTGCGATATCATAATAGATATAATCGACGTTTCAATACCGGTATTCGTTTTTCAGATTTCTATTAGAAGATTGTAATAGAAGAGAACGTGGCTATAATGAACCCATGATGATACATCGTTCCAAAGGCCAGAGCATTGCAGATATTCACTGTTTATTTGCAATAACCACTTTCACTCACGATCAATCATCGAACCATGACATAATTCCATTTTCTTCATTCTTCGGATTGAAATCATCAATATGAAGTACATATCTGAAATGTTTTTGGGGAATCGTTGTCATGGGG
Source organism: Zygogramma bicolorata (assembly GCA_032362365.1). Taxonomy (NCBI): domain Eukaryota; kingdom Metazoa; phylum Arthropoda; class Insecta; order Coleoptera; family Chrysomelidae; genus Zygogramma; species Zygogramma bicolorata. The sequence goes on along the minus strand of JAVJAQ010001474.1, from coordinate 164,312 downwards.
TATACTCCAAATCAAAACTGTATAGGGCATGAAATGTCATACTTGAGAATTGGTCAGCATTTTACAACGTTTTGCAGACTTATTTGATAATTATTTTTTTTCCATGAGAATGTTCACGAAAACGTTCACTAAATTGACAAAGGAAATATATTTGGTGTATAATAAAAATAACTTTCTGAGAAAATGCAACGTGAGTGAAATACTTGTTACTTTCATCACTTCAGAACGTCTGACTCATTGGATATTTTCCTATGAAACACTGGTTATAATCTTGAGCCACGAATAATCATTTTCTCGAAGTGAAATTTTCCACACCATTCAGTGGCTCGATGGAAACCCCATTTGAACGCCTATTTGTACCCCGTTGTTTATATTCATCAACTTGATTCGAGAGATGAGAATGATTTTCATTATTATCACTATTAGCATTATTATTAATATCATGCTGTCTGGGGATATTGGCCTCTCGAAGAGTTAATTTGATATAAACCACACCTGGCTACCCTTCTTGAATGACAGAAATCTTCGTCATTTCTCCAGAAAACCTTCAGAGAAGGAAAACGAAAACAGTTGCTGACTAATAGGATATGTCACATTTAGTTGGAACTTTTTTCCATTATCGCAGCATCTTTTCGGTGTAGGTTAGTGATCTGCACTTCTACACTTGTATAAATTTTAATATTGATCCATGATTTTTTTAGACTGTGGTAGGTTACTGACCCACAAAAAAACTACCAAGAAAACGTTCGAATACCATTGAATAATGACTATCAAACGAAAACTATACTTATATAGGTTATACAGTGTGTAACAACGAAAACTTAACAGAGCCGTTTTTGAATATAAAAAGTAAGCGTTTTTAAAAAGGCTCGAACACGTCGATTTCTAATTAAAGGGGGACACCTTTGAGACTTATCAGATATTTTTTAGTACTCACCCCCTTGGAGGGGTGCGTCCGACGACCCTTATTCAGATAGGGAAAGTAGGTCGAGTGGCACCTTGTTTCGAAGGTCTTTCGAATACCCTATACAACTCTGTTGAGAAAAATTTTTTGTAAAGATTGGTAACCAACCCCATCCCCCGAAAAATCTCCTCATAATAAACAAAAAATACGAAATCACATGGAAACGTATTAGCAGGTTGTCAAAAGCAAAAATCTATTTTTTGATGGAAGTTCTGAAAGTAAATTGTACCTTAAAAACAATTTAATTTATTTCAAACAGTGTTGAACTTCATACAAATACCTCTAAAACTTCAAATTATCTTGAAAACTAACCGTCACATAAAATTTCTGTTAACAGAGTTGTGAAGGTATTCGAAATACCTTTAAAACAAGGTGCCACTCGACCTACTTTCGTTATCTAAATAAGAGTCGTCGGACGCACCCCTCCGAGGGGTAATTAGAAATCGACGTGTCCGAGCTTTTTTTCGAAAATCTTACTTTTTATAGTCAACAACGGCTCCGTTGAGTTTTCGTTGTTACACACTGTAATTTTATTCTGATGAATTCCGTATCAAGAACGCTAGTTACAAATATAAGTTTTGAGCCTCAAAGCCAAGGCAAAAATGATACAAAACTTGTATAAAAGAAGTAACATTTTCAGCAAACACTCTCTATTGATATGTGTAAATCATTCATTGACGTTTGAATCATTCACAAAAAGGAAGAAAAGAGTCTGTCTCAAATAGCTACTCCCCTGTTTTTATGCCGCGACGGGCGCAAAATTGCATAAAAGTCACTTTCTCTTGCTTAATTTCTTCATGTAGAAATCACTCGAATCAAACATATAGCATTCAAAGGATATTTCTACACGAACTGAGAGTATTTTTGTTCAAGATTCGAAAAAATAGGTACTATATGCATATTTTGTAGAAACAGTAGAACGCGCGATGAGCGTTCTATTGTTTTGCTAACCTCGAATTTCTATGACGATTTACCTTTTAGAGTTTTGTAGTGAAAAATGGAAAAATGCTTATAATTCTATTGGAAAGTCATAAAGAAGGTGGTATAGAATGTGTATATTGTGCTGATAGAAAGAAGGATGAATTTCGAGCGGAATTGACTGAATAAACAAACATAAATGTCAACCCTGAAAACCCTGTTTTCCTGTCTTTGGGGGGCCCCAAAAACTCTATTTGAATTTTTTGTTCAGGAGGCCGAAATACGTAAGTTCCACCAAAAATTTTTTAATTTCACGATGGAGCCCACTTAACGGATAATTACCCATTTCAATAGTATTGAGAGCGGTTCGCATTCCATCGCAGACCAAGTTTTCGTACTTTTTTGTTGGCAGCTTGACGTAAGTAATTGAAGATGTTGATGATATTGTTGAGGAGGTAGATTGGGCTGTCGAAAACAATGTTCCAGAGTAGTGATGATAGGACTCCTTCCTGTGGACAGCCTCTTTTTACCAAGCCACCTGTTCTGACTTTATTTACGCTGATTTGTGTTGCATGCTTTGGGAGTATGCCTGGTATCCATTCGCTTACTGAAATAGGTATATTTCTAGTTGTAAGAAAAGGCATTATTTTTGTGAGCGTGGTTTTGTCGAAGGTCCCTTCTATGCCTATGAATGCATCCTTTTTTGATCCAGTTCTATCCTACCAACTACAAGGTGGAGTGCTGTGTCGGTGGATCCCCTGTGGTGTATGCATGTTGATTGGAGTGTAGTGGTTGATTTTTCAGCTTCTCATGTACCTTCCAGTCAGCCTCTCCAGCTCTTTGAGAAGAAACGATGTGAGGCAGATTGGTAAACTTTTGGAATGGAGTAGTCCATTCTTCCTGGTTTTGGTATAAAGATAACCTCAACTCCTCCCCATGTATGACAAATATATTTCAAGGCCAAAGAAGCTCTGAATATTTCAACCAGGTGTGTGGGGAGCGTTTCCAGCCCCCACTGGAGTAGTGCTGGATACACGCCATCTCGTCCTTGGGAGAATTTCTAGTATTGCCCCTCGGACTTTGTATTCAATCACGACAGTTTTGGTAATGTGCCGGTTTACTTCTGAGGGTTCAATATTGTACTCCTCCCATTCAGACACTTCAATGGTGGTGGAATCAGTGAAGTGAATTTCACATAGAGGTTGTAGGGCGGCTGAGGTGACCTGCTTTATTTTTTTTGTGGATACTTTTCGTTGTCTCATTTGATGAGGTGCCCAACCTGAACCCTTTTTACCTCCAGATTCATTGTTTTCTGTGCATCTCTCTTAATAGGAACTAGCAGTGCAACGGGTGTGGAGGTGGATTGTGTCGCGGATTTTGATGCTCCAGCCGCACGAGCCTTCGTCCCTCTTTGGAGTTCGGCCCTGCAGATGCATTTTCCCCCGCCATGCTGCCGTTTTCTGCCTGTCTGGGGTGAGCATTCCTGTTCATTCTCAGTCAGTTTTTCAGGGTTCTTTGCAACATATTATACCCGGTTTTTATTTTTTTCTGTTGATTTTAAATGAGTCCAGTGGAGTAGCTAGGTTGAAATCGGTCGCCCTTGGCAGGGCCCCGCATGACAGGGGAAGATGTCGCCAGGTGCTCTGAGGGTAACTTTAGGAACCGCCACAAAGAAGCGGCCATTCAGCCCTCAGCACGTTAACTTACAACTTGGCTTGATTAAGTTGGTCCGCGGCGACGACTTTCGCAAATTATTTATCGGTTTTTTGGTTTCTCCACCAGTGCCGGATTTATATTTTTCACGTGTAGGCCACTTATGTTCACGCCGCCCCATGTACCCTAAAAAAAAATAATGTCCATATGTTGTAAGAATGAAACTAAGTTTGATCAGAAGGATGAATTAGTTATTTAGAAAGGGTATTAAAGAAACAAGAATTACAATTTTTTGCGGAATTTGTTTGACTTTTGAAATCTGCCGACCATAGGACGCTGCCAACCCTATTGACAAATACCAGGACTGCCCTTCACCCTTATGACCGTCGCTGATAAGATGTTATCTGACCGCAGTTTGACCTCCAGGACGAATAGAGTATTTTGCAAAATGGATTCATTTGTCGGGATTACATTTCATTCTCAAACTCAGATGAAGATATTACTCGAGATCATCGGTGAGCACATACCTGATTTGTTCCACTAGATACTCTATCAGTCTATACATTATCAAAAATATCGATTTTCAGCCGATCGGCTCTGAATAAACTGACAATACCATGACAAATTTGATCACAAACAGAGCCATCGGTAATGACATTCAAGTTTCAAAAAAATAATGTTTGTCTTTTTTTATATAAGTGTAAGCGAAACAATTACAAAATTTTCAAAGGAGTAATAACATCGGAAAAAAAAGAAGGGCCTGTATAAAACAACTACTTTCCTGTCTTTATTGCGCGGCGGGCACTGAATTACTTTTTCCACCCCACTTTTTCTCGATTTGTATCTGTACCATACACACGAAACATGAATCGGCACACTAAACTCGAATCGTACAGGTAACATTCATATTTTGGATATTTCTACACGACTGGAAAGTAGATCGCGAAAGATTCCATTCAGCACTATAATAGTTCGTTCGAAAACGTAGACAAGCTTGTTTGAGTGTAAGAAAATGTGCCGGGCTGGTAGGTTCGACTGTCCCTTTGTCGGTATTGGTACCAGGAAGAGAAAGGGAAAAATCACAGTGTGTACGCGATGAATAATTATTTGAATTAATTGAAGGAAACGATTTGCTCGAGAAAACATCTTGTTCAATGCATAGTTTTGCGGACGACAGTACTCTTTATACCAGTTTATCTTCCAGAGTCCCCATACCAGCTCGAGAAACAAAAATTCAAAGAAACATTCACGAAAATACTACGAAAACCCAGGCATGTCTCTTCTCAAGAAAAGCCGATCTATCGTCATCAAATACTCAGATATCAGGAGCAACTATTCCTACAAAATCAAGTATCTCGATGCTAGGAATTACGATCAGTGATAATCTCTCTTCGGAAAACCATGTGAGATCGATCGCTAAAAGTGCTTCCCAGAAACTTGGATTTTCATTTCGTGCGAAGAAATACTTACGACCTGTAATGGTATACAGTTCTCATGTGTGGAGTTCGGCACCAAAACATTCATTGAGGCTTCTCGATTCCATTCAGGAAAAGGAAATTCGTCTTGTTGGTGATTCTTCGCTCACTTCATTGGAACATCGTAGAAGGGTTGGAGGCTTGTCTCTCTTCTATAGATACTTTCACGGTCAATGCTCTTCCGAATTGTTATCGATCGTTTCCCGCTTGGCAATATCTACACGGATAACTCGACGAGTACAGAATTCCTACCCCTTTGTTTGAATTTGGAAACCTGTCGAACCTCTCTTGCTCAGGGATCTTTTTTCAATAGAACAGCTGAGGTTTGGAACTCCTTGTCAAGAGAGGTTTTTCCTGAGGCTTACAAACTTCAGAAATTCGAAGTTATAATAATAATAATAATAATAATAATAATAAACCGACTTCATTCATCATCAGTAGTATGAGATACAACACATTTACATGACAAAGATAAAAAGGCGGAGTGTCAGCATAAGCTGTTTTTCAACTCAACCATAAACCTAAGACTAATTTGGTAAAGAAAAGAATAAACAGAAAAAAACGTCAATAATAATAGTGGTAATTGGATAGCTAATCAACTTCACTCTAGAATATATCTCTTAGAAAAAAAATGTAAATATTACCAAGATATGACTATAAATTCCAAATTTGTTGTTTTTAATTACAGATCGTGGTCGACAACATGGTGCTCTACTGTCTTCTGAAATACGACTTCAATCTTTTTTTGAAATTCATGATATTGAAAGATCTGAATTCACTTGGCAAGGAATTGTACATTTTTGGCGCATTATAGGAAAAGCTTCGAGTAAAGACAGCAGTACGGTGTTTGGAGATTACAAGTACTTTAGAGTTACGAGTAGCAAATTTGTTGGTTTTGGAAAACGTCTTCAATCTTTGAAAAAGGTACTGGGGTTTATGAGACGTTAAAATCTTGTGTGTTACATAACAGGTGTATATTTCTGAGAATTTCCAACCTCACCCAACTAGAGCTATTCATTTCGCTAGAGATATGATCATATTTACGGATACCATAGCAGAAACGTAGGCATGCATTCTGAATGCGCTGCAAGCGGTGGAAGTCAGATTGCAACAGAGCAGGGCCGTATATACTGTAACGGTATGAAATTTTAGAGAATATTAAAGATTCACACAGTAACATTTTCAGTTTCCTCGACATGATATCTCGATTAGGATACAACTGCCTCAAGGTACTGTAAGCAGTCTGGCAGAGATAGCTCACATGTCTGGTGAATCGCATTTCAGAATCAAAATATAATCCTAGATTTTTGGTTTCGTTTATAATTGGTAATGTATCATTGCCGATTTCTAGGATCAAAGAAGACGCAGCAAGATCACGTTTCCTTCGTGGTCCAAATGTCCGTGAGCAGATGAAATGTCAAATATATTACGAAGATCGTCGTTGATATATGTTTCAGCTTCATGGATATTGCTATGAGTGAATGAGAAATATATTTGTGTGTCGTCTGCGTAATGGTGAACGGAGCATTTACTTATGAAAGTATAGAAATCGGATATATACAAACTAAAGAGTAGGGGCCCCAATATAGATCCTTGTGGAACACCTTTGGTAACGTTCGAATTACTGGACTGCTTCCCATCCAGAATGACACATTGACTGCGATCTGACAGGTAATCTTTCATCAAATTTGCTGCGTTTTTTGAGAATCCGAAAAAATTAAGTTTTCTGTACAAAATGTCGTGATCCATGGTATCGAAAGCTTTGCTGTAGTCGAGTAAGACTAAGCACGTTACATCAGATTTATCTGTGGCTCTGAAAATATCATCGGTAATGTAAAGAAGAGCGGTGGTTGTACTGTGTTGTTGTCTAAATCCAGATTGAACGGAGGTAATGATGCTTTTCGTATACACATAATCGGAAATCTGTTCTTTCATGGCCATTTCTGTGATGGATGTGAATGTTAATTCGTATCTCCTGTCTCTTGATTCACGCGGTTTTCTTCGAACATCACAGGGCTTCCCCTTCGTGTGAATCTGCATATAGAAAAAAATACAGTGAACAATAATGATATGAAAGGAATGGAATCAGCGATTACTGAACAATGGCGTTAAAATGTTGATTAAGATGAAAATGATAGTACTCGAATGAACAGAAAGCATCTAATAAACTTTAACAGATGGAAAGGCATAATTTGGGCAGAGCTGAAGAGTTTTCAGAAATTAGTGGATAACTGTCCTTGGATCGGTAACGTAAATAATTGGAGTTCAGACTAATACACTTATTGATGAACTAAGATAATGATCTCCAAACATTAATACGTTCCATCGATTTGGCGTGAGTAACACCGTTTCTCCTCATACATTGATGATATTGAAAATAAAAATAGTTCCTGTCTAGGTATTATAGTTGTATTATCCATTGATTGATTGAAAAAACTTCAGTTTATGAGGAGAATATATAGTTTTTTGAAAATGCCCATATGTTGGGTACAATTTTTGTTGCCGAATAGATTAGATTGCTGGGGAAGCTGGCTCATGGCCAGATTCACAGCGACCTTTCCAGATCTATTGTGATGCTCCTTGGTTATTAGAGCTCATTGTCTAGCTTGATCTCTTTGATGAGACTCCATAGCCTTGACAGTGACTCCTTCGTATAGCTGGCAGCCTCTGGTTTCTCTTCCTCGCATCTTGCGTGTCTCAGCCTTGCAATCGCTTCGCAATCACAGAGCACATGTAATGCGGTTTCTTCCTCTTCTTGACAGAACCTGCATTTGGTTTCTTCTGTCAGAGCCATGTTGCTCACTCGTTTCCTGAGCCGGATATGCCTCGTTGCCAAATAACTATGACTGTATTTCGATCAAGTTTATTTTTTTGGGGGGACAACCTCTCTTAACCTACAATGGAGACGTTGATATGTGAACTATAGACGAACCTACCAAAAACAAATGCACGAATCGAAAGGATTTCCGATATTGATAGGAAAATTCAAAGTGAATCCACTCTCCAAAACCTTCTGCACTTCTTGGAATAAAAGCTCAAGTGAGTGAATTCAGATTGTAGGCCACATAATAAACCTGAATCTAATGGATTGGGCTCTACTCGAGCTCTCTAGAAAATTCAAATAAAATTGCCTACATCTCAACATGTTTATTTGTTTTTTATACTGGAAGGGTAGGAAAGCACTGAGTCCTGGATTGTAATCGATATAATGTTTCCTGATTAAGAATGTTGTCGCACAATTAAAGATTCGTATGGTATAAAAGAATGATGGTTTGATATAATTTCGGTGTGTGATTTTTAGGGTTTATTACCTTCCAGAATAGTATTCATTCGAAATGAGCATTGATGTCAGAATGAAAATTCTCAGTTCTGACTGGATATTCACGGAAGCGAGTTTAAATATTCTCAGTAAGGTTTTGTTCAATACCATTTTGTAATAATACCATTTCATCAAACAGTAACAATTTGAAAACAAAAATAGTGCTATTGTCCGTGATCGGACGTATAATAATTCTATAATTGAAGGGCACAGGGGAAAAACGACCCTAGTCCCATCAGACGAAATTTGAGAAAAATCAAATTCAAAGTTTCCCAACTGAAAACAATATGTCAGACTCATGAAAAAAATATGCAAAAATCAGCATTTGATCAGAAAATATGTTTATTAAAACTCGTACCAAGCAAAATAAGTTTTTAATGTGATTTTCCACAATCATTTCAAAAGGTTCTCAGAAATATACGGACTGATGTCACTTTTCCCCGGCATTAGGCGTCAATCGGTGGATCTTCAACGTATTCGTCCTCACTTTCTTATGGTTGGTTGATGTAAACGTCTGTCCTTCGCGTCTGGTCTTACAAGGAATGATGTAAGCGCTTGTAAATCGTTTCACTTTGCTTTCTTGATGGGTATCTGGCCATGGTACAATTTGGTCGCTGCTCGAAGGTCCTCTCTCTTCTTCACTGGACGCAGAAAAGTCACTGTCCATTGCACTTTATTACTGCAGAATCACAAACGTTTGAAAAACAGTAAAGTTTCGAGAGAAATTGTTACGGTACGACGTATGAACTATAACAAAACACAAGATAAGTACATGTTGGGTGATGCACGCAAATCACTGTAGTTTACACAAACGAGAATGGTAAAAAAGACTGAAGCCGTTCTTCCCATGACGCGCTAGGACTCACGTCGTTTTTCCCTAGCAGGGCTGATGTTCTTACGCTTATTTCTATGGACTCAAGTATCTCTTGTCATTTTTCGATTCAGTCATATTATAGTACTTCCCTAATGCTACTAGATGGCGCCTCAAACTCATTTTGTTGACAAAGTGGACTGAAGTCGTTTTTCCCCTGTGCCCTTCAATTCTAGAAACGGGCTTTGTCGCTTAATATAATGTTATTGAACAAATTATTCATTTAAAAATTTAGTTCTATTGAAATTTCTGACAAATGGAGCATCTTCAAGAGAAAGTTGATAGCTTCCTGAAGAAGCCAATCATTATAACGAAACTCGCGTTGAGTGCGAGTGATATTAGTCTGGTATCGTGGTAATTGATTTTCTTGAGGAAGCTTTTCATCAAATATCGAAAAATTAGTTTTAGTCAAGAATAATGAAGATTTTAAAGAACCTAATTTGAAAGTATATGGGTACATTATACAGGGTGTTTGAAAATTCAGTATCAAGATTTCAGGGGCGCATTTTTTAAGTCAAAATAAGACATAAACATGTGTCCGCAAACGCTTCGTTGCCGAACTACAGAGCGTTGAAGTTTCAAGATTTTTTAAGTTTTTTCTTCATAGATTTTTCAATTTTTGAGATATTGAGATTAAATTCGAAATGAAGGTTACGTTTCAGAGTTTACATCATACAGTATGCCGAGTGATTGTAACATGCTACAGAAAGATATGTTTTCAGGGGTCGAGCTCACCCCATAAACTTTTTTGTAGTGCGTCGCTGGTGGATTCTATAAAATTAAATGAATTCTTTGTTTTGTTAATAAACTTCTCTGTCTCTTGTCCGTTATTGAGGAAAAAATATAAGTGATATTATCGTAATTCGATGGATTTATTAAATTTGTCAACGAAACAATGAAAAAGTGAATAGTGGGCTTTGAATGCTATTTTCAATTTGACGTTGATGTTTATTTTGAAGCATTTGACTTCATTTGAAAGCTGAGAGTCTCATCGAAAAAATTGAAAAAATCTTGAAACTTTAACGCTCTGTAGTTCGTTAACGAAGCGTTTGCGGGCACATGTTTATGGAAAAAAACGTCTTATTTTGACCTGAAACATACGCCCCTGGAATCTTGATATTGAATTTTGAAACACCCTGTATATGAATATATTGTTGAAATACTGTGATACAATAATCATCCTGCAGTGATATTCATAATATTGAATCATTCTTTGTTCTGTATTTCAGCAGTCTGAAAATTTCCGCCGCAATCAGGTCTTCTTCAAATACTCCATACGGAATCAAAATTGATTTGCATGCGATTTGGTAGTATTCGAAATCAAATATGCTTTTCCATCAAAATCTGAAAAATGGCGTTCAACAATATTAATCACCCCATAGGATACAGTAGAATACCTATAAAAATAGAAGAATATATCACGTAGTTAGGTGAGTCTCTAAAATAGAAGACCTGTTATGGTGTCTCAGCACTCGAAGCTAGTCTCAATATTATAATAACTATGATAGAAACCCACGGTTTGTAGGATTTTTCGACTAGGCTGAGTGATAATTTCTTTCGACAACCTGACGAGAACATAAACGTACATAGATAAGTAAATACCTATTGGTATAAGACGGAAGCCATTTCCATATAATTACCCATATTTATACATCGATATGAATATAGTTCTGCACAAGTCGCGACGTTTGACAAGTTTCTCTCAGCACATCCTCTAAAAAGGAATGCCATATCTCAGGTGGAATTACATCAAAATTCACCGAATTCACAGCAGTCTTCTACTCCTTAACAGATAACCCTCGATCTAGATTTCAATTAATGACTACAGTGTGATCTCCAAATTTGAATTTTGACTAATCAAATGATGCTTAGAGCTTATGGAGAAACCATTACGATGGAGTGAACAATAATTCTCCCTTAAAGTTGCCACTATTCATTCCGTGCTGTAAATGAATATTTCATATATATAATAGATATTAGTTTGTTTGGTTTTTCATCCACTACCGATTCTCTCTAGACAGTTTTAGAATGGTAGGTTCCTTCCAGGTAGGTACTCGAAAATAAACAATTTAATGCGATAATTGGACTAAAATGTTTTGTTTGCACAGCTAGTACGAAGTGCACTTTGCCCACAACAAATAAAAAATTGAAAATTTTCACGAATACTGCATCATTGATTTTTCAGCACACTTACAGGCGAAAAAAATAATATTATCGAGTTGGTGATCAAAAATATGAATAGAATTGAAATCAAATTCGAGAGAAATATTATTAAAAAACATTCTGTTGATTTCAATGTCATTTGGAAAATTGTTTTTTTTCCTTTCGAATTTCTGAAGTTTTTAAAAATCTCTTCAGGCAAGGAGTTCCAAAGTTCAGCTGTTCTATTGAAAAAAGATCCCTGAGCAAGATATGTTCGACAGGTTTCCAAATTCACAACAAAGGGGTGGATATTCTGTACTCGTTGGATCATTCGTGTAGATACTGTCAAGGGTGGAACGATTGATAACAATTCAGAATAGCACCGACCATGAGAATATTTTCAGAAGAGAGACAAGTCTCCGACCCTTCTACGATGCTCCAATGAAGTGAGTGAGTCTGTGAGCGGAGAATCACCAACAAGACGAATTGCCCTTCTCTGAAAGAATCAAGAAGCTTCAATGAATGTTTTGCTGCCGAGCTCAATACATGAAAACTATATTCCAAAACAGGTCGTATTCGAGCCTTGTAGATCATTAGAAGCTGACGAAATAGAAATCCAAGCATCTGGTAAGCACCTTTAGCGATCGATATCACATGGTTTTTCCATGATTATTATTGATCGTGACTCCTAACATCAAAATAATCCACTTCGTAGGAATAGGTACTCCTGACATCTCAATACTAGATAATGACGGGTCGGCTTCCTTTCAGGAGAGACATGCCTGGGTTTTTCCAGCATTTAATCCCACCAGTTTGAAAGTTCCTCTGAATTTTTGGTTCTCTTGCTTGTATGGGCACTCTGGAAGAGAAACTAGTATGAAGAGTACTGTCGTTCCCGAAACTATGCACTGAACAATATGTTATCTCCAGCGAATTATTGATATGAAGCAGAAACGAAGTGGGCACTAGAAGTGAACCCTGTGGAACACCTGCATTTATTGGGAGAATATTATACGATACTCCATCAACAACCACATACAGAAACCTATCAGACAAGAAACTCTTCAACAAAGCATACAACTGAGAAGGCCAATCATAAGACGGCAGTTCAGAAAGGAGACCTCGATGCCAAACTCGATCGAATGTTTTTGAAAAGTCGAGTGCAACAGCTAACGTTTTCCCGAATTTCTCGATGGAATGCTGCCAAATATGAGAAACATTCGCCAATGAGTCATTGGTTGATTTTTGATGAAGAAATCCGTATTGTCGATCATTAATCATTCCTGAATTATCTAGATAATTGAAAATATTCATATTGATTGCTTTTTCCATGATATTGGAAATGATAGAAAGCAATGCACTTATGAAAACGCCCAAGTTATATTTGAGGATGAATGATTCGCGATGTTCAGGTGTCAATTCGGTGGCACACACATCACCGGCGTGAACTTGGCAGCCAATTTTCAACAGCCATTCTTTGACCAGCGGCCAAACGATCAGTGTCGTCGCTATTTTTGAAAATTTATCTGAATATGTTTCAATGTCTTCAGTAATCACAAGATCTGTGTAACATTGCGTTGAGACGAATTTTGAATCTAAGATGACTGATTAAAATGTCGAACGTGTTGGTATTTCAACTATCTGAAACATAAAAACTCACTAAAATATCGACCGAGATGTTTAGCGAAGATGAAATTTGGCGAGAACACTTCTGGTGAGTTCTCTCTCTCTCTCTATGATTTCTTGGCATTTGCTTCCGTACGGTGCATTCAGCCAAACTTTATTTTATTCATAAGCTCAATGAGTGGGAGAGAGAATTGGATTGACCCGCCAGAAAAAGTTTCTCTCTCTTACTCGTTGAGCTTATGGATAAAATAAATGGCGATATCTCCGCAGTCATTGGAGATAACATCATCAAACCTGGTATCGTTGGATTCCTCATGTTCATTCCTAGCCGATCATGTAACAATATACAGGGTGTCCCATTCAAGAATCGAAAATTGATGTCATTTCCGAAAAAATTGGAAGTTATTTTTTTCTTTCAGATATGTCGAGAAATGCTGTTCAGTGAGCATATTCAATGTTCCGAATTTCAAAAATATATCTAGAAAAACAAAGGAGAAAACGGGGGTGTACTATGAGTCTGTGACACACGGTATACTCTGAGATGAATCACTCGCAGGCCCTCTACAATTTGAAAATATGCATTAAGTACCCACCGAAATGTTTAGCCGATATAAAATTTGGCAAGAACACTCCTGGTGAACTGAGTGCTTATATACTCTGTGATGAATTACTCGCAGACCGTCAAAGGGGTAGTTTCAACTCTCTGAAACTTGAAAATATTCATTAAGTACCCACCGAAATGTTTAGCCGAAATGAAAATTGACGGCCTGTGAGTAATTCATCTTAGACAGACAGATTCATCTCACCAGAAAATTTCTCGCCAAATTCAATCTTGTCTAAAAATGACGGTTTATATTTTTGTTTTTATTATTTTTATGTTTCAGAGAGTCGAAATACCAAAAGTTTATATCAATTTTCAAAAGAGAAGACGCCTCTGATCTTTTTGGTCGCTGGTCATAGAATAGCTGCTGAAAATTGGCTGCCATGTTCACACCAGTTAGCCCAGTGAATTAGGAAAGCCATTGTAAACAAAAGAAAATAACGTCGATTCTTCGAATCCGCATCCAATCCTTCATCAATCACCCACACAAGGTCAACAGTACATATTTATGTTGATGCGAAGCAAGTATTTACTCATTAGTATAGTGTTGGAATGACATATCCGATGTAAATAACCTTATCGTCAGATGAGATAAGAACCACACACATACCATTTCCTATAACGTCAGTCTGCGGATTTCCTTCAAATAATAATAAATCCGATGTTGAACGTCTGTTACGAACTTTGAAGCATTGATACTTGTTTGTGATGTTCTGAAACATATGCCCTGAGAAATTTCGTAAATATCTATGTGTATCATGGAAGAGAATAAATATTTCACTATAGACGGCATTTCACCTGAAACTTTCACAAGAAGTATCTCTGGATGTAAAAAATATATTTCTATTTTTTATAGGTTAGAAAATTAAAAGAAATGACACTTTTTACCACTCATACGGTTTGATTCCAAGAAACTATGGGTTTTCGCAATAACTCAAACAAAATTTCGAAAACAGAGTGTCTAAAAGTTTATTGACAGTTTTAGTCATCGTCAAGATTCACTTCGGATGCAGATTGACTAGAAATCAATGATATTTTAATAAAAGAAAAAACACTAATGTATGAATAGTATGAATATAGTTTCCGATAATTCGAATTTTGCGTCGTCTAACGTCACAATTTGTTTTCATGAATAGTAGTGACGTGTTTTGTAGCATTGAATATCCTAATATCTGAATGGTAATGGTTCGGACTTCAATTGTCTATATTATTAACTCTATCGCAAACTGTTGCTTACGACGGCGTATTCGGTTCACTGTAAAAATAATTCCATTGATAGATTGTAATCTGTCAATGGCAGATTTTTATCTAGCATTGACAGAATTTTTCATTTTTGCAGTGACCCTAATACGCAGTCGTAGTTGCTAACAACGAAAGGATATAAATCAAATCCAAACAATAGGTTAAATGGATAATTTGATCGAAAAAAAAATAAATGTTTGATTGATCAATGAAAATAATTTCGTGACAAAAAATTGATTTAACGAACATGAAATATAATTCAAAGAAATGCAAATGAAGAAATCAATGCATTAAAATTGTGACAAGAAAATTGAGTTATCGAATGTGGAATATAAAAATTTTGATAAAGAAATGAATGAAACAGTATGAATAAATGTTGAAACCAAGTTTCAAGTTTAAGTGTACTCGCTGTTATCCGCAATCATCGGGTGATGACTGACATCTGATGTAGCATTTTTTTGATACAAAATTATTTTCTTTGATCAATAAAACCATTGATTTTACTTATGACCAAAATATCCATTCCAACCGTTTGTTTGGATTTGATTACCTCATTTTATTCGTATTTCAATCCTTTCGTTTTTAGCAACAGGTTTCAACAGAGAGTTAATAATATAGACAATGGATGTCCGAACCATCAATAAGCCACCCCCTTATCTTGGAATCTTTAGAAGAAATTGGAATAAGAGGAAACTGCCTCGAACTGTTTGAAAATTACCTATCACGTAGAAACCAATGAGTCAAAGTTGGTAACACCTATAGTGACAATATGCCAATTGAATACGGAGTACCACAAGGCACTATTCTGGGTCCAATTCTTTTTTTCCATTTATATTAATAATTTATATGGACTGAGAAGTAGTGGAAAAATCATTGGCTTTGCAGACGATACAGCAATATTCTACAGAGCAGATAACTGGAATGAGTTAAGGAAAATAATTCAAAATGATATGGCCCTTATAAAGCAATGGTTCGACCAAAAATTATCAACAATTAACTGGGAAAAAACTCATCATCTCCCTTTCACCTGCAACAAAGCAACTTCACCCAATTTCAACTCAAAAGAAATAGATGTTGGGGGGTCATCTCATTTTATTCATCCGAAACAAAATATCAAACATCTAGGAATTTTTATTGATGAACACTTGAAGTGGGATGCTCATATTCAGTACATTATCAAGAAGCTGCAATTCATACTTTACAAATTTCGATGTTTGAGTGAGTTGATACCTGAAAAACAGTTGGAAGTTGTATATTACGGACTAGTTGAAAGTCATCTGAAATACGGTATCTTGGCTTGGGGGGCAGCACTCAAAACACATATAACTCCACTAGATATTCTGCATAGGAGATTTCTCAAACTTATGCTTCATAAGAAAAAAGATTTCCCAACAGAACATATTTATTCAACCGCACAAGTACTTGACATTAGACAGGAATTCTTCAAGAAATGTGCTATAAAGTTTCATAAAACCAAACACTCTATAGCAGATCACGGCCACAATACAAGAGGGAGAAATTTACAATCTATACCATTCATGACAAAATCAGTTGGCCAGAGATCTTATGTATTTCTATCTCCAAAAATATATAACGCCATTCCCGATGAAATGAAAGATTTAAAGAATGTACTGTTTGAAAAAAAATTGAATTTTTTTTTATTCAGCACTCCCAGAGTTACTATCCACAACATAATAGACACATCAAAATCTCACTAAACAAATGACTAGATAGATTGCCTGATTTCCAACTTTTTTTGTTTGTATATACAATTCGCTATTTTTACATTGTTTTTTTCCACGAATTGTACCTCGACTGTACAAAAAAAATACCTATCAACTTTCAATCATCGACCCACTTTCCTGCAGCATTGCATCTGTTTTTTATAATTTGTAACGTTTATGCTATTTTATTATGGAACTATACTCAGATTGTTATTACTATTCAGGATGTATGATGTACTTTTTAATCTCGGAACAAGTGTTAACTCACTTACCCAGTATTTTATTCACATGCAATTGTACTGGTTACAATGTTATTCCATTTTATTTTTTCATTGTGTGAAAGAATTCATTATTATTATTATTATTCAGCATGAAACATTGTCAACCGCAATCCTATTATCTCATAAGTTCAAATGATCAATGAATACAAGAACACCTTTCGATTATGAAGTGGCATTACTAGAGGAAAGAATAATTTAAACCAATTCAAATGTCATTCATTCATAGTCCCTATATTAGCATGCCCAAGTCATTTTGCAGTATTTGCATAAGCGCCCAAAGTTCTCTTGTATTAGCTACCCATTTATTTAGTTGGAATGAAAAAGTGGCTTATTATAGCGATATTTCCGGAAATGGAAGTGTGAACGTCTCCAATGTTGATATAGTAAATGCGCTACCAAAAAGCGATATGACAGTTGGAATATTACCATATTTCCTGTATGAAGCTCTGCCATCTCGATGCACTGTAAGGCTGTACAAGTATCATTCCAATGGAAACAAATATTTATTGCCTCCTCTGTATACAGATCATTTATCATAACTGGCAAATATTAAAGAATGGAGTTATCAGCTGTTACTTTACTTTGTATCCTGAAAATACCATACCAGATGCACCTCTTGACATTTCAATCTGTTTATTTTCGACGCATACTTCCCATCTCACCTCATTGTATAATATTGATCTCATTTCAGTACTTATAATACCAAATCTATTCCAATATTGCTTCTCCGAAGTTTAGCACAGAACAGATATTATAAAAGTTTAATCTGTAGCGGATTGAACGCTCACGAACGCCGCAAAAACAAATTAGATTTTTGTTTCTAATAGATTTTTTCTTCTGAAATCAATTCCTGTGGCCCTTCCTACATCACATGTATCCATCTCATTCAGTTACTCTTCGGGTTAGATTGAAATAATTAATAAAAAATGCACAGCTTATAATAGAGCAGAATAAAAACTGATATGGACTACTCTACACCCACAAGTTCAATAAAATATTGCCAGCACTCCACTTTTCCGATGTCAATATTCCTTTCATGAGCTTAGAATTCAGTCGAGAAGTTTTATAAACACATGTTTCAAAGTACGCGCCATGTGTGTTCGAGAGATTGAGATTGGTAGACACGATATGGGTCCATACTAGATCCAACATAAATATTTATTGCTCCCAGTCTAGGAGTAATAAAGTGGTTTACATGCTTAACTTCTAGACACCAGACATAACTCATAGGCGTAGAGAGAAGCATGCAGGTAGCAACAATATTTCGTGAAATGCCTTGAAATTAAAACAAAATTTTCTTTCAATTGAAGTTGAAAAATGTAACTGATTCCTTCAACTGGGTGAAAATTCGAATTCACTTTCGAATTCAGAACAGGGGATAATCGAAAAGAAGTCGATTTCAACTTGGAATAGGAATCAAAATAGCATACCAGCAAATATCGATTCTATCTTCTCCTAACCAAAAGCCCCCACTTTTGCGCGTTTGCGAAGTTAGGGATTTTCTACTTCAACAAAAGCCACTAAACCTCGAAACCACTTATTGGAATGTGAAGAAGTAATGTTCCTCAAATATAGAATTGAATTACCTGCTGAACGAATGACATAACTCCGTATATTCCATCAAAAAATAGTACTTTTCTATTTGTGTGATCCTTTCTTCTTCGAATTTCGATTACTGGTTTTGCAGTTAAAGCACACAATTGGGGGGATAAGTTGCATAGAGGGAATTTGGCAAGCAGTCCTTTCATTCATAATGCCACCAAATGTTTCAG
This sequence comes from Zygogramma bicolorata, assembly GCA_032362365.1. Classification (NCBI taxonomy): domain Eukaryota; kingdom Metazoa; phylum Arthropoda; class Insecta; order Coleoptera; family Chrysomelidae; genus Zygogramma; species Zygogramma bicolorata. The sequence continues at coordinate 145,724 of JAVJAQ010001474.1, read as the reverse complement.
AAGTGTAGAGTGCCTTGATCAACGTTTTATGGTATTCTCAGGCCCGGTTTCACCAAAGACTTCAATCAGGATTATTTTGCTAAGTGGAATATTTGTACGCATTTACGCATTCAGAAATTCCAGTTAGCAAAATAATCCAGATCAAAGTCGTTGGTAAAACCAAGACTCAAATGGAAAACTGCAATGTATGCAAAAAAAGCAAGTAGGTCACCAGTTGACGTCTGGTGGGGGAATTTTTTCCCAATGATTAGGAGTACAGTCCTCCAACATACATGTTGGCAACAATGTTCGTTTTTGAAAAAAAAAAGGGGAGTTGGATTGTGATTCCTGATAATAGATTCAGTTGTTCATTTTTCAAACTGATTGTTGATTGAAAACTCATCTTTTCCGAATTATTGTGAACTATATTCCATTACCTACTCAAAATAGATTTCGACTACGCTAGTGTTTTACTTGTAAACTGGCGGTATTTAGCGGCTCGCCGTATCATCTACAGTAATTTGTTACCACGTCACTTTTTCTACTTCTTTTCCAATGCTCCCGTTGATATACGGCGTTAATTGTTTTCGTTATTGAGTTGTTTTTGATTAGGCATAACGACAGACGAAGATCACTACGACAATAAGAAGCTGAGGATAAATGATATACTATCAATTATTTGTGACACACGGACCCTGAAGATGGTTATGAGGATATATTCATCTCTCGAAATATTGATTCTGATGATAAAACCACTTGCTGAAATTGCCAGTAGAATCAGAGGGGGATAATTTCTTACACAATTCTATCACTTCATGAACAAACTTTAGTAGAACTGCTTCATTTATACAACCAGATTATTTGGCTTCGAAGTGAACATAATCTGAAACAGATATTATTGGTATAACCACAAACTCTCACTCAAAAGTGTACATGTGAAAATGTTCAAATTTATTGTCAAAATTCAAAGGAATATCACTCGACTAATGCCTCGCCAGCTTACATAATTTGCAAATATCATACTCAACTTGACTTAAGTAGAGAGTTTTACTACTCATTGTAATTGTTGATGTGAACGATGAATTTTCAATTAATTGAGGGTTCAATAAGATTATTGTGGACCATCCATTTTCAATGCACTGAGGGTTCGATAAGATTTTCAAAGTGATAACTAGAGTAATTCATCATTATTGGTAAGAGGCAGCGAGTTCTCTGAACCTATTGTGAACAAACGTAAGTGGAGGTGTCTCTATTTCTCTTCTATGGACTCAATAGCCCAGAGAGGTGTTTCTCCAGGCAAGCGATCTTCTATAATTCGAAGAATGGATTCTCTTCACTAAAAAGTTCATTCTGTAAAGATCACCTAAGATATTATTCAACTCCCCCCATGAATCATTTGTAATGCTTCACAATTTTGGGGCGTTGTACTCCAATGTGGCGTTTTTCAGCAAAACTCCACCGTTGTACGGCACGAACGGGATGAACTCATTTGTAAGTTGAAAAGAGATGGACACATATCCCTCCAACTATGTTTCTCCCCAACTTCACAGCGAACATGAAAAGAACCCCTTGCGTTCTGTTCCAGTGTTTTGCCTTCCCAATTTTTTCAGCTTGGAAAAAGTTATGTGTTGTGAAAACCAAGTTCTTACTCCTTCACTGCTCCTTTTCCAACATACATTTCAGAATTATAGATTATACCACTGTATCCTGCACGAGCAAACATTTTTATACCCAACCTATGATGTCTACTCTTTATATCATGCTTCAAGGAGCTCTTTTCTTTCAAAGGAATAATATCAATGGAATAGAGTTCTTCTGGTTGAAGAGTGAGTAATCTATCTGAATCGATTACTGGTCGAACCTTGAACAACATATCAAATTCCAGATCCTGTCTTGGCTTCATGATAGAGTTCTCATTCAGATGGAATTCATCGAATCTATTTCGGGACAACATGTCAACATTTGGATCATATCGACTAGCTTATGCCCAATTAATTCGGTAGCTGGAGGACATTTTCAGAATTCCACTCAGGATTTGTATTTCCAAAAATCTCTCTATCTCCTCAGAATTTGTGTTTGTTGAGGATCCCGTTTTTCCAGAGGATATTAGTTTGGTAGCCATAATGACTGATCAGATTGTCTGTAAGAAATATTTGGAGTAAGAAAATGGTGTCATGTCTGGATCAGGTGGTTCAGACAATATTAGGCTGCACTACGTAATTACTTCATCTGAATCTTTGTTACGCAACTGAAATGTATCTTTTCCTTTCATTTTTTTGTTTGTTGTAGAACTCCGATTTTTCTGAAAATGTGCCAATAGTAAAACGCCATCGGAATCAAAGCCTTCCTCCTATATGTCATAGGCAATCTCAATATTCGTCAAGGTGGTGGGACAATCAGCGGATCGGCAACTCCATGATCATTTTCATCAACAGATTCTTCTATATCAATATCAGAAATATTAGCATCTAAAAGAGGAAGTCACTGACGTTCCTCTTCAGGAGCTAGTCCGAATCTTATAATTCTTTACACCTGGCGAAATGTTATAGAAAATATTTTTTATATGTGGTATGTCATGTACATAAAATGGTCAAGGTGACGAATGGTAAAATATGTTTTTCTCGTCATTTTTTATTGTAGCATCATTCATTCCCGAAGACGCCAATTAGAATCATTGTATTTTCAAAACAATATTTTACGCAGGATTCCATGCCATGGGAGTAGTTGTTTCCTGATAGGTTAAAGTCCATCAACCTACTCTGTAGGTGAATTGAGAGTTGTTCATTTAGAATATTTCATTTGAACCCAGTCTCAAGGCATGTCCACTGACTATATGTGAAATTCGTTTCCCTGTAGGAGGATTTGGGCCATTTAGATATGCGCTTAGTTAGTCTAGGTATGATGATCTGAAAGGAATATGAATTTTAATTTTGGGAAGCACTACCTTGTACTGACGAGAAGCCAAATATCCCGAAGCTAATCAATTCTGGTGATTGTATCGCCAACAGCATATGTAAGAATTTCTTTTGTGATGGAATGTATCGAAAATAATCCAACAACCTTCGTGGTATTAGCTACGGGGTGGTTGTTTTCTGATGGAAGGTTAGGTAGTCCGTTAAAAGTTTATGGGTTGAAAAACTGTTATTGGAGACAAATTATACAAGGAAATCCATTTCAATTGACTGCATTATGACTATTCATGATCAAAATTAATTGAAGAGTCTATGACTGGATTCATATCTAACTTCAGTAAGTAGGAAAATATATCACTAAGGTGGTTGACATCTGTTCTTCCATTGATAAAATTGAGGTCTCCTGGGACGAATGTCATCAAATGAAAACACCTTTTAGTTCAATGACTCTCACTAGCTAAGATCCTCATTGCGCCATAATTCATATGTTGATCTTTTTTGTTGACGTGTTCTGCTAAGGCGCCTCTTTCAGGGTACAAGCTACAAAAAAATCTAACACATTTACAAGTTGCAGCTCCCCTGACGATGGAAATGGCCCAGTCACGTAACTGCCTGCAACATTCTTCATAGTTACTACACTCTGTACCTTGTGAAGAGATCGACAGTAACGCGTCTTCTATTGATGTCAGTATGTCTGTCCCGCAATTGTCAGATCTAATCAAGAAAACTGAAGTGATGCCTATGCAATAATTGCCTTACATCATCTTCGAGCCGAGAGTGAATTACGTCATTGAAGCAAATATCAGGATCATGTACTTCGTTTTATGAATATGCACTTCCAGCGACTCGATGCAACTTACGAAACACTTCAGATGCAGAAACGCTAATCTTCATTTCGAAGCAGGACAGGATCGTCTTTGGGATTCCATTTTTATCGGGGTACTGAGCCAGCCAAAATACCGAAAACCTTGTAGGAAAAAGACTAATGGTTGCAAGTAATGGTTCTGAACTGTCTTATCCAGAAATGGACTGTAATGAGGACGAAATTGATGACTCAACATATCAGACATGTGTTTTCTTACATGGGAACTTTAGGTTCATTATGAAAAGGGCGCAAATTGGCGCGAGTGGGCGCAAATTTTCGGTTATAATTGCACGAATGTAATTCATTGGAATATTTCACGAATAAAGAAATTCTCGAGGAAATGTTATTTTTTGTTCATTTATACTTTCCTTTATAGATTGTATGGAGTACTCACCTAAACGCGAAATGTTTTTCTATTTCTGAAGTCTATCTGACATTTATTTGTGTTGTTAACTGACGTCTAGCGATACGGTTTCAAATGTGTTGTTATGGTGACTTGATACAATGCAATTACCGCTGTAAGTTTTCGATAATTGCATTGCTCTTATGGGACATTTTATATATGAGGGAAATACTCACTTCAATTTGTTGTATGATAATAGTGTTACGAATTCGACGATCACGTACAGAATATTCGACAAAGATTTTCAACCGCATTTGTTTGCACACGTAGAGAACTATTGCAAAGGTTCCAGAAAGGTTCCAGCTATGTCAATAGGAGTGAATCGCAACATAATTTTTTCAGTCCAGAAGATATAAATTAACGAGCGTATATCATATGAATTTTTTCAACTCTGAACTCCTGTTGAATCTGATGTTTTTTTTTTTTCAAAGTGTCCTCTCAGCTTTGATTGCTATTGTATCACTTTCTTGTTATATTCCCCAATTCTTTAACGAATGCTTCCAACAGAATTTCTGAAGGGCCCATATTATAAGATGTTGCTCCTTGATAATATGACCGCTTGTAATAATGAGAATAATTCAATTATTTCAAAGTATGAAGTTCAGCTGTGCCCTAGTGAGTTTGTACCCTGTTCTTCTCAACTTCAAACGGCTCATTTTATATCTTCTTTCTTCATTCTGATGCGGAGGGTTTGTCGGTAATATCCATCCTGAAGTACAATTGAAATCCTTATATCTCAGTGTAATTTCTCAATAACGAAAGTTTATAGCACAGATAAGTTAAATGAGTTCTTATACGGAGTATCAAATTCAATTATTTTGTTACCATTATAAGGAACATTATATTTTCTTACAAGAATACTAAAAGAAGTCATAGATTAATAGATATTAGAACAGCATAATTTTTGTGTGATATGACATCTGAAAGAAGCTAAACGGTTGTGGAGGGGGTTCAAGAACGAATATTTCCCTCATATATAAAATGTCCCATAAGAGCAATGCAATTATCGAAAACTTACAGCGGTAATTGCATTGTATCGAAAACTTACAGCGGTAATTGCATTGTATCAAGTCACCCTAACAACACATTCGGAACCGTATCGCTAGACGTCAGTAAACAACACAAATAAATGTCAGATAGACTTCAAAAATAGAAAAACATTTCGCGTTTTGGCGAGTGCTCCATACAATCTATAGAGGAAAGTATAAATGAACAAAAACAAAAAATAACATTTCCTTGAGAATTTCTTCATTCGTGAAATATTCCAATAAATTATATTCGTGCATAAAAATGACCAGATAATTTTGCATTCAAGCGTGATATCTTATACAAATTTCATTCGGTTATTTTTATATTTTGTAAAAAAGCCCTCGTCCTTCGGACTCGGACACTTTCGCCAAAATATGAAAATGAACTTGTAATTTTTAGATATCACGCTTTCTTGCAAAATTATCGGTAATTTTTATGCACTCTTGAATTATAACCGAAAAGTCCCACCAGACCTCCCGTCTGCTGAAGACGGCTCTGTGCTGAAGAATGTGCGACTGTTGCACTTGCACTAACGATGTTGATGAAATGCAATCAAACCATAGAAACAGAGCGTTGTAACGCCTTCAATGGGTTTTTAATGATATTTCGTGTGTCATGGAACGGTGACAATAGCTGGAATCTCTCATGGAGATTTCCACCCTTGCAGAGAGTCGAAATGAGATTTGGCGTTCTATAATAACACCGTATAGTATTGCGAACACATTTTTCTACGAGAAATATATTTCAGAAAATAATTTGTCCTTCCTTGTCATTTCGTTAATATCCGTATCGAAAGCATCTGATATTGATATAAACTTGAAATGATCACTTCTATTGAAGATAAGCTTTTAAAGCCGGGGGCATCAAACACTGGTGGTTACGAATCGAATGTCATTATAAAGGAACGTCAAACCCCAGATAGCTCACCTTTCTCGACGTTATACGAAAGTTTTTGATTGAAATCTTAATGATGATTTTTCTGGTGAACTAACCGAACCTTATACAAACTTGCCAAACCGAACCAAACCTAACAAACTGCATCCAACCGAATTGTTTCGATGAACCTGGCACACAACAATGCGTCCCAAAAAAAGTTTTTGATCTGAATTAGAACCTTTCTCAGCTTTCTTTCTCTCTCTCTTTGGACATGCATTCTATTTCTGAAATTTTCGGAAATATTCCAAAATTTGAATGATGGAAAAACGTCTACGAATATATAACATATTGATATCCTCAGATGAATATTTTCGAGTAGAATGGGAGGATAGACATATAGATACAGAGTGTTCGTTCAATTTACAGTTTATTTTGACCAACCATCCAATCATTCAATAATTTTTATGCCAGAGTGATAAGTTTTATCGTTTGGAATGCATTTTTTGTAACGTTCTATTTCGTTGGTAGCAGAAACACGTGTCGCGGTTTCATAAACCTTTTGTATAGAACAAGGTGGAAGATATTTATAGAAGTATAATCAGTGTAAATATGGCCCTTCTTTTTTCGAATTCAGATATTTTCGACGTGCACTTTTTTTTCTGAATTTTCCGAAAATATTCTGAAATGTAAATGATGGAACGACGCCTAGTAATATATAACATATTGATATCCCCAGATGAATATTTTCAAGTAATATGGGAAGATAGACTGGCATACAGGGTGTTTCGTTTGAAAGTATGGCATAAACTTCATCTGTAGTTGATAGAAGTAACATTCGAAGCACCCTATATAAATATAAATATGTCTAAGACCATCATGAAATAACCCCAAGAAATAACTTTTGGATTTTAATTACCATCTCACTACTATATTATTATAATTACTATTTCGTTCCTTTCTTTCCCGCTGAGGAGCTCATTTCTAAACAGAACTTCTTGAATACTTCAAACAGTATGTTCGAAGGTCATTTTATTGTGGTGCTTGGGCGTTTTTTGGGTTACTTACCTACCACAATCTGAAAAAATTAGAATTGATATTGAAATCTATGCAAGTGTTATTTCACCTTCATATATAATAGTTGCGAAATGTTATCTTCATCACTGATATTTGCAGAAGATATAACGATATAACATCCAAATGAATTCTCACACTGATCTATAAGTCATGAATCAGATAGAGGAAAACCTAATAGGAAATCAATTTAGTTCAATTCTAGATTCTTGAAGTACTCATACCTCTAATGCGAAGGTTTTGTTTCTGCAACAGCTCAGATGGTGCTGAATGAATATGAATGGCTATTTGTGTTACCAACATTATGCATCATACATGCACAGAAGTGCCTTTGCAAAATTTAGGAAAATGTTTGCTTCCAACATTCTGTCGAAACTGTACCAAGATTTATGCGGCGGTGGCGTTATCTGTAAAAGTATTTATCCATTTGTTCATTTACATCACATATGTTCAAGCATTTCCTTCAAATTATCGAATGAACACCTTGTTCACCATTAAAACATTAACACACCAATTGAGTAGTAACACAATAATTATTAGCTTCTGTCCTAAAATAGGTATCATATAATCGAGAATACCGCAACCTGCAATGGCAGTGACGGTTCTAAAACTGGACCATTAGGCATTAATGGAGGTATATTAAACAGTGAGTTCGCTTATTGAGGTGGTTCAATTAACATTGGGGTTAATGTTCGAATGTGCAATAAATAAGCCTTAATCAGTCATTTAAATATGCATTCTAGTTGAGAGATGGTGGAATGTTCATGATGCTTCAATGGCCAATTATTTAATCTGTACTGAATCCATAATTTCGAAAAGGGTCTGCTGAATTTTATTGTTTTCTCAATATTAACTGATAATATGTTGAATGTAAGTGAAACTTACACTGGTTACGTCTAAACAGGGTGGCCCAGCAAAAATGAAACAAGGCTGATAGTCCATATTTATCGTGCGCAGAAAAAAAAAATGGGACTCGTCGTTTTTTATTGAGGGGTTAGCTTCAACCCTTAAATCTTTATTGGGATTAGGATTCATGTGATACCACATTTTCATCGAATTCTCTTTCCGAAGCCTTTGAGTTTTTTTCAACTTGATGCAATAGTTCGCGAGAAAACATGTTCAGAACAATCATCAGCTGAGAATCTAAAGTTACGCTTGTTTCACTTTCATTAGTATTTATCATCGTGTAGGTAGTACGGGTTTTATCTGAGAATGACACTTTTTTGTTTGGTGAAATCCTATTCTGTCCAAATATAATGAGGAATAATTCAACGTCAGTTATTTATCATCCATTGCTATTTTGTAGTCCAATTGCTGATAAGATATGCAGGATAAAAGACTAAAATACCCAGAAGGCAAACAACTTGAGCCAACAGCCTCTTTATTCAAAGTGCATACATGACATCACCTTTTGTCAATCTATGACATGAACTAACAAACATGATACAGAGGTTCGAAATATAAATCTTATTATTTAAAATTGTAACTGTTATATTCAACAATTGCTAGGGTGTGCTTTGCCAAATAATACTTTAGGAATACCAGCAGTAGGGGATCCCTGCCAAAAATAACACATGAAATCTCATGAAAAAATATAGACATATCATGAGAATTTATAAGGATCTATGAGGAAAGTCTGTGACCTATACGCACGCTATCAATGACATTTACACTTGTTGAAAGGATATATGAGGATGTATAAGTAGATGTAATGTATAAGTAAACCCGAATACATGGTATACGAGTTTGAACCAGGCAGTGGTTGTTCACGAAGACTATAAAGATTCGATGAGGTATTCCCTTTTGAAATACAAAGATATTCTATACTCATTCACGAGCTTGAGAACCTATGAGAAACGTGTGGAAATTCACAACTATAATCTTATTGGTTATGTTGTGAAAACAGTTGGTTTGGGATCTAATGGTTTGGATCTTGAATTCCTTATCTGATACAATGTGATTTCTATAAGTTTTTTCATGACCCAGAGTTACTGAGGATTCACAAGTTTTGATAGGAAAACATGGATACAGAGTGTAAGAGTTTGTATCAGGCTATTAGGCATCACGGCGAATATAAGATCCGATGAGGTATCCCCCTTTGAATTACAACGATATTCTATGCTCATTCACGAGCTTGGGAACCTATGAGAAATGATAATCTTCTATAATTCAAAGTGAATACCTAATATGGAAAATGAGGACTACATCTCTCTATATATTCATAGCTCATCATTTCATTGAAGTTACTGTTATTATCAAACGAATATCCTGAACTCAGAATAGTTTATGGTATTTGTTTCCATATTGAGGAAATTGTTAAAAAGGCGCTTCGAACTCGGGGCTTCATTTTTCGTAGCTCCAAAGAGTCTCGAAATCATACTTCTATCATTATCATGTACAAGGCACTATATTGGAATATTTCTCCTCGATATGGAATCCCCCATACGGGAAACATGTGAAAAGAATTGAGCATGTACAAAAAAAAACTCATAAATTCTCTCAATTTTAGATACCATTGTTCTCGTCACCATAATATGACACTATCACTATAATTCAAACTTGCAATTTTATAATTTGGAGCAGCTTTGCTTTTTATATATTAAATATTCAATAACCTTATAGATTCAGATATATGTAACAACTCTTTCACTTCAAATTGTAACTCCAGAATTGTAAGGATTACAATCATTTTTATCCACCATCTTACACAGCCAATTACTATGGTAACTCCCCAATCATTAGATGCATTAACGCATGCAACATAATATGTCATCTAGATATTTTTCTATTTGAGCATATTGTCATCAGGAGCTATACTTTGTTCAACCATCCTTTGCCGTTACGTCATAATCGATGACGTATTCTGCTGATTTACGTTTGTCTTATATTAGTTGAATGTTATTTTACACTCAACCTCAAAATTATTATTAGTATGTACCTACCTGCAGAATACATCGCATACACTCGTGTTCTTATTGCATGTTGATGTATGATATAAATCGATGATCCTCGAGCAGAAACATGTCCGGCATGAATTTTGATTTTGTAGTCTTTATCTGTTTCTATTCCACTAGTAGCTAGTTTTTGAACAGTTCTAATAGATATTTCTAGAGCATGAGCAACACGCTATAGAATTTAATAAAATCAAATCAATAAAAACTTACATTTTGCATAACATAGGTAGATACATACGTTGTAGACTGCATTTAACGATAAAAGCGGCACTCCAGCATCTCTTTCTTTCGAAAAGTAGTCATTCAACTTCAAAATTCAGCTTTGCTCTTTCTCATTATACCGGAACGGCATTTTGACAATGAAAAATGAACTGAAAAAGGCGAAAATGACCAAAAATACTGAACAAATCACACTGACAACTGAACTGTCAAATATAGCAGATAAAATTCACATCGACATTAGACATACGTTAATGACGTCATGATTCCGTCTCATCTATTTCATGAATGAGAGATAAAGTTGGACAACGTATGACGTAACGGCAAAGGATGGTTGAACAAAGTATAGTTTGAATATTCTTAGAATAGGTGTCAACTTATATTAGCTCATAAGAAATGTTAGTATGTGTTATCCTGTTATAGGATAAATCCCTTAAATTGTTCATCTGTTGTATAACCTCGAACATTGAATAGATAAATAAGTATGTGTATAGGAGGATACTGCAGAACCGTCAGTTACAAATAAATAAAAGCGGTTGAAAAATAGAAAGTCCACCTACCACATTGTAAAGCCTGTATCTATGAATTTATTGAATACTCATTCATATGACATACTATCATTTAAACTATGAATTTCTCTTTCGTGCGTATATCAGCCCTCAGATTTTTCATTCGATCAATCACTCGGAAATATGGTATAAATTTTCATTTTTCTAAGAGAAATCAAGTTCCGAGAACTATTATTTGGGTTTTTCCTCCAATTGGGATATATCAAAATACTTTTACATCAGAAGTCTCTTGAAAAATCAAAACGAGATAATATGAAGAAACACCGAATGGCAACGAACAATATATTATAACCTTCATGAACATCAAAGCTCATTGGAAAAAAATAATGATGGAACTTCAAGCAATAAAACGTGGTCCGAGTATATCTGAATATATCTCCATTGTATATGTTTTTCACTGAAGTCCTTCACCAAAGTAAGGTCAACCTAGCTCCAGTCATGGATCCAGATTCTGAACCATTTAATTCATCTCCAAACTCCATAGGAGTGATAACACAGTGATATCCATAGTGTGTTACATGATTTGGAACAGCAATGATGTCGTTGTTACATGTTATTTCCAGTAGGATGAATTAATCCCTTCATTCCTTCAAATTTCCAAATTTGGCATATCGAGACGTTTTAAAATATATTGATATGGATATATTCCACTAAGGTAAAAGTTTTGCGTTTTCTCTGAACTATTCATACGACAATGATAGTATGCTGAGCAGACTGTGAAATCATATTGCAATATTATAGCTACTATTGATTGATATAGTAATTTCAGTGTTCGTAAAGACAAGTCTCTAGAGTTTCTAGTGGTGAGGAAGCATTCATTCATATCATCGCGAAAAAAACACGAATGCAGTGAGGCAAGTTCCTCTTCTAACTCCATGCAGTTGTTGATTATGATTACGGATTTATATATTTCAGAACGCCTGGAAATAACAGAATTGCAGAATCGCAGAAAGTTCGCTGATAGAACTGTCTCTGTTCTCCTATCGTGTTTACTATCACCTTCTTATATTGATCGGTGTAATGTAACTGTTATTCCAGGTATTAGGAAAAGCACATGTAACTTATTGAAAATGATCCATGAAAGTTGTGATATGGTGTTGATACAATTTCTCAAGCAATGCACACCATCTCGGTCACCATATAAATTATCTCTGAAAGGCCTGTCCATACCAAAATTGAAGTTCTCGAATTGTTCGAGTGATGCACGCGAGCTATTCGTCCACGCCAAATATTGAACAGGTATCACCAACAGTTCTCGAAATATCAAGCGTGCAGTTCCACCTTTCGAGCAAACTTTGTGAAGTTTGCATACTGCTCATATATGATTTTCATTTGGTTGAAGTAAGTCAGTTGCTTGGTCTATTGTAGGGAAATATTCAGTTTTATCAACTATATAGGTACATCGAATATTGTGCTGATTGGTTGAACGATTTATCAACTTTTGGTTTATGAAAGAGAAATATTCCTTGATGACTCAAGTAGGGGAAACTGATGGTTGATTAACAAACAGATGATATTTTATATCAATATGCCGCCTCCTCGGTTCTTTTTGCTCGTTTGTATAATCTGGCCTGACATGAATAGCTTACAGGTACTGAGTTCAAATTCTGCATTTCAGAAATCCGAATTCAACCACGTCCCCACTGATGATGACATCGTAACCCCAGCATGATATTGATTTATTCAGATCAATATGTTGCGCTCACAGCCTGCCAACATTTTGTTGACACATATTCAGATTTGAAAGAGGTTCTTACATACATTTATTTTGATTCGTATGCTCGAGAATGGTAGGAATACCACGAACATATTTGAGTAATGAATCAGATCCCCCCTGTCCCTCTCCAGCTTCTATTTTCCCTATAAGTTTTCTAAGAGTTTGCTCTGACTTTTTGTTTCATCTTTGATTATATTATATTCTTCTGGTATCTTCTCAGATTATAGCGCTCAAGAACTCTATATGAGCTGAACGGAATAACGTCGATTGGGGTAGGTTTCCTTCCTACTTGACCAACTCGCACTGATTTGGATGATTTGATTGTTGTTTATAACAACGTCTTTCAAGATATACAATATTAGTTTATGATCATGCATTGTCTCATTGCAACATAACCAATTTGTTTTCAACATGATGAAAAATCTTCATCTCTTGGCAACGTTGCTACTTTTCTGTAGAGATCAATTACCCCAAAACCAATCTGATATTATAAGCACTTGATGCGCTTTCCTCCAATTATTTAAGCATCTTCAGTAGAAGAGAACTGATACTAGTAAAATTATTTTCTCCTGAGAATCCTCAAACTCATGACTGTCTGTACAGAAATGTGCCGAGCTTTCGGTAATGATATTTCGAAAGTATAGTTACTGCAGAAATTAAATTTTCCACAACAGTTGAAAAACAAATAAGTGGAAGTATCGGTCGGGAAATGGGTGGGTGGGTGGGTTGATCTGATGGACTGTAATACCTTCCCAATAGATTATAGGATCAAGTCTTGAACACTACGATGAACGTTGTGTCACAGTTTTTATTGGTTAATGGTCGGTTCATACACCACACTTTTACTTTTACTTTATCTTTTACTTTAAGAAAGTTGTCACAATGTAAATCAACCGAGGCGTTCATACACGGCACTTTTACTTTCAGTTCAAGGATGAGAACTTTTACTTTAAGAATCAGATGATTTAATAATTTTAGGGACTGCGCATGCGTGCATGTGAAGTCATCACAGCAAGCAGTGCCACCAACATTATAATGAAACGTATTCTTCTGAATTTTTCACAAAAATGATTTAAAATGGGTGTTCTGTGAAATATCTGTCATTATCCGACACAAAATAGCAAATTGCAAACCAAAACAATGACGTAACCCACGATTACTTCTTCTTCTTCGTTTGTTTTTGATCACTGCGCATGCGTCCTGTTTACTTTAACATTGGTGTATGTATGAACGGACCAATTCCATTCTTAAGGTAAAAGTAAAAGATAAAGTAAAGGTAAAAGTGTGGTGTATGAACCGACCATAACTGTAATTGTTGGGTGTGATTTGATTCATTATTGTTCACACACTGCCATTAACTTTGTTTTATGAATTGATGTGAAAATCATAAGATACAGTACATTGCATCTAACAAAAATGTTATGTGTTCATCACATAAAATTGAGATATTTCAATTATAATTCGAAAGTAAAAATACTCAGGAATAGGAAGTCTGACGTGAACAATCTCACATCATTTAACAATATCGCGGTTCTCATCAGTTCAATACTCCATTGACAATGAGTTATTGCATGTAGTATTATTACCATAATTTTCCATCATTCATTACAACAAAGTTTTGGGAGGATATTTGCCTGATGACACTGAAACAATCGAATTCAATATGTCATCATACTATTCGTTGACGATACAACGGATAAACCGTTAATATAATCCGATTTTTTTTTCAAAATCACATTCTGAGAGTACTGATTCAATTTGATTCCCAAATGAAAGCTTCATTTACAATCTATATGCAAAGACTGCAATACTTGATATTTCAAAATGTATATTTCTCATCTCATCAGCATTGCCTCGGTATGTATAGGCCAATGTGCAATTCGATCATATCGAGCTGCATCTATCGGAGCAAGAGTTTTGGCAATATTTGTAGGAGTGGGTGTTGTTCTTGATGAAGCAGTTGATGATAATGGTCTTCCCAGTTTCGGATGATTTCATTATCCGCCTTCAAAAGTCATTGTGGATTTGAATGAAAAGAGTAGTTTATATTCAAGATTTTTTTGGCTCATGTGACGGCGACACAGTAGTCAAGCATTCACTGCACACATGTCGAAGATGTTGGAGAAGATCACTAAAATATAATTTCGTGACTGAAAAGTTCATTCTGTGAAGAGCATCTAACGTATTATTCAACTCTCCCCGCAAATCAGATGTAATGCTTCACAATGCTGGGGCGTTGTACTTCAATATGGCGTTTTTCAGCAACACTCCATCGTTGTATGGGATAAACTCCTTTTCAAGTTGAAAGGAGATGTACATTTCACTCCAACTATGTTTTCCCCCAACTTCACAGCGGACATAAAAAAAACCCTTGCATTCTGTTCCAGTGTTTTGCCTTCCCAATTTTTCCAGCTTGGAAAAAAGTTATGGGGATGAAAATCAATCGTCACCAGATATTTTGAATTTTTCTTTGGATAAACTATTACACAATCTTATGACAATGTCACCACTTATCACAAGTTCGGACACCCTCACTGCTCCTTTTCCAACATATATTCCAAATCATAGATCATACCACTGTATCCTGCACAAGCAAACATTTAAATACCCAACTTATAATGTCTATCCTCGAATTATGCTTCAGGAAGGTCCTTCCTTAGGAGGGAATGATTATGTCATCAATGGAGTTCTTCTGGTTGGAGAGTTGAATCGATGACTGGTCGAGCCTTGAACAACATTCGGATCCTGTCTGGGATTCATGTTCTCATTCATGTGTAAAAAATTTCGGAGTTCATCGAATCTATTTCTGGACATCATGTCAATGATTGGATCATATCGACTAGCTTGTGCCCAATACATTCGGTAGCTGGAGGACATTTTTACAATTCCACTCAGGATTTGTGTTTCCAAAAATCTCCTCAGAATTCTTGTTTGTTGGGGAACCCGTTTTTTCCACAGAATATTGGTTTGGTAGCCAAAATGACTGATCAGATTGTCTGTGAAGATATATTTGAAATAAAAAAATGGTGTCGTGTCTGGATTAGGTGGTTCAGAGAATATTAGGCTGCACTACGAAGTAACTTCATCTGAATCTTTGTTAGGCCACTGAAAGTATCGTTCTCTTGAATTTTTTGGCTGTCGATAAACTCGATTCTTCTGAGAATGTGCCAATAGTAGAACGTTATCAGAATCAAAGCCTTTTCCCCCTATATCATAGGCAATCCCTATATTTGTCAAGGTGGTGGGGAAATGAACGGATCGGAAACCCTATGATTATTTTCATCAATAGATTATTCAATATCAATATCAGGAATATCATCACCTTAAAGAAGAAGTCACTGAAGTTCTTTTTCAAGAGCTAGTCCGGTTCTTATCATTTTTTACACCTGGCGAAATGTTTTAGAAAAATTTTTTTCCGTCTTTATATGTGGTATTTCATGCACATGGAATGGTCAAGATGGCGCATGGTGAAATATATTTCTCCCGTGATTTTTCTCATTGTTGCATCATTCATTCCCGAAGACGACAATTAGCATCATTGTATTTTTAAACCAATTTTCTATGCAGGATTCCATGCCATGATAATTGTAAGTCCATCAACCTACTCTGTAGGTCGGTTGAGAGTTGTTCATTTAGAATATCTCATCTTAACCCAGTCTCAAGGCATGACCACTGACTATTTGTAAAATTCGTTCCCTTGTAGGAGGATTTGGGCCATTTTGCACAAGCGCTTGGTTAGTAACTTATCTGCGGGCAGATGGCGCGACGACAGATATTTTGCTTGTTTGCATCGGCGTTGGTCGAGGTATGACACTCTCAAAGGAATATGATTTTTGATTTTGGGAAGCATTACCTTGTACTGTTGAGAGGCCAAATATCCCGAAACCGGTCTGCAAGTGTGTCACGTCCTAATAATTGACAAGTGATTCCGGTGGTTGTATCGCCAAAAGTATATGTAGGAATTTCTTTTGTGATGGATTCTGTCGAATATAATCCAACGCCCTTCGTGGTATCAGCCAGGGGTAGTTGTCCTTCAAGAGTTTATGTCTTGAGAAACTGTTATTGGAGACACATTATATAGAGAAATTATTTTCAATTGACTGCATTATGCTTATCCATGATCAAAATTCATTGAAGAATCACTGACTGGATTCATATCCAACGTCAGTAAGCAGGGAAATATATTACTGAGGTGGTTGATATCAGTTTTTTCATTGATAAAATTGAGGTGTTCTCAGATCAGAGCTGTGCCGAGCACTGACGCTCAGTGCTTCGAGCACTAAGCACTAAGCACTCTTGAAGAGTGCTCCGGAATCTCGAGCACTAAGCACTAATTTTGACAAAGTGCTCGCGATTACTAAGCATTTTCGAAAAGTAATTCGATATGGGGAGCACTAAGCACTAAGCACTGTTCAAAAATATGATACTGTTATACACTTGAATTGCTTTTTGACATGGTTTTTGTATATACAAATTCACGTAAAATTCAATCCTAAACATCATGAAACAGCATATTGAGTCGAACCCAATGCTTTGCCAATGATTCATTATTTGTAAGTATAGCATTGAATACACTGATGGGGTGGAGGCGGAATGAATACGACTCGCATTATGATTATTAATATCATTTAATATAAATAAATACATATCTCCAACAGAAAACAGAAAAACATAACGTCAATTCTCTAACGAACTAAATGTTACACATCAATTCATGATTCATTTTATTGCCTTCACCTTGGATTCGTTCTCCGGATATAGATATTTTGTCAACTTGCTATGATCTGTTTTTTTAACTCATTAAAATCTAAAGAGCGATAAATAGTTAAAAGTCAATAGAAATTGTACGTACCTACATTCCGACAGAATTATTAAAAAATCAAAGTGATGTAAAGTGTGTGTGTGTACACTCATATTCCAAAGAGAATAGGTATAAGCATTTTTGTTGATAATGAGATTATAAATCGAAATGCACGATAAAATACAAGGTGTTCCATTAAATATATATCATTTCTGACTTCAATTTTTGTTTGTATTCAGCAACGAGAAGGCTATCAAAAATTCCACTAGTTTGCGCCTTCAACCAAATTCGTAGCATCAAAAATAACAGTGATGGCAATGTTGCCAACTCATATTGAAACACCCCGTATAAAGTACGAAGGTAAATAGTTTCCCCCAACTTTATCGTAATTTGAATTTTAGAAAGATTTCCAAAAAATGTATTCAATGCATATCCATTGAATGACCCTTTAAATCGAAATCAATGTCAACTACTAACAAGCCATACAAAGTGAATGTAATTCTGTCAAAATAAACATACAGGAGCGATCAACTTTCCGACTCGCCCTGTGAATTCTTCTCGAGTATCTTGTAAATAAACCAACCAGAAGCAAATCCAGTCAGATATTGAATCCTGAAATCAGAATTATATTTCGAGCCGATGCTTCATTTATTGCCTTGCCCGCACAAGGGTCTGCCATCTGGGCACACTCGTCAGAAAGCAGAGAACAATATAAATTTAAAAAAAATCATGAGTGTGACGTTTTGCCTGAAACACGAAAAAACATTTTTTTTAAATGAAACCTTAGCTAGATCGATTTATCGCCCTCGAAAACCAATACACCCACCGACCCGGTAGCACTGTGGGTTTTTCTGGTTCCCTACAGTTAAAATAGCAAAAACGCTACCGTGAAAATCGTCCCAGAGCGCTTTGGCACACAAAATGATTAACCGACCCTTACCCTCACAAGGCTCTGCCTTCTGGGCGCACTTGTAAGAGTGTTCGGCAAAGAGAATCATAAATGTAAAAATAAATGAATGAAAAATCACGAGTGTGACGTTTTGCCTGAAAACGGGGATAACACGACTTTTCCGATATTCAGATTATTATATATTTATATATTAATCGTTGAAAATACTGGTTATTTTTCAACTCGAATACCTTGTTTCTCTGAGAGACAAAGGATTGTGTCAATGGAAATAATTGTTAAAGAAGTCGACAACTGCATTATAAATTTGGGAAATTACTCTGGAGCCCATGTCTCCATAAGCCGCCTTCTATTGATAAAATATCATTCGATAGAACTTACCTTATCTATACTGCGTACTGCTCCGACACTCAACGCACTCGGTAACACTCAAAACAAGACTGAGATCTTTCGAAGATGCATATGGAAGCGATTCAGACTCAAGATTTTGTCTTGAGTGGGGGTGCACGTTCTCATGTTTCGACAAGTAGGAAGTATGGAAAGACTTAGTGCTTAGTAATCCCGAATTCGGGATTACTAAGCACTAAGCTCTTTGGTGAAATGTTCGAAGCACTAAGCACTAAGCACTGGTTCAAGAAAGTGCTCGGGAGCACAAAAGTGCTCTAAGTGCTTTCACGAGCACTAAGCACAATGCTTTGGGACAGCTCTGTCTCAGATGAATGTCATCAAAGGAAAGCAATATATATATATATATATATATATAGAAGCTAGGCTTCCGCGGTTAGAAATGTGCTGGCTGGAACTTCCGGTTGATCCGCGTCTGGAATGATTTTCTTGTCTACGTTTCGGCTCCACCTCCAGTGATGATAGCCAGCTAGTAAGACAACTCAGACCTAGACGCAAGGTCACTCGGTCTTGAAAATGGCTCCGATATGGGAGCCGAAACGTAGACAAGAAAATCATTCCAGACGCGGATCAACCGGAAGTTCCAGCCAGCATATATATATATATATATATATATATATATATATATATATATATATATATATATATATATATATAGTAGGGTCTGCAGCGTTGTAAAAGAAGACTCTTTAAAGTTTTTCCAAGCTTTCGGAATGTTATTTATTCCATCATCAGGGACCACAATATAAAATGTAAAATTCAGAAATATAAGTACTTATATCTTTGTTGAGGATGTTTACATATATGTTATGTTTGCGAAATAAATTTCTTAATATCGTTTTTTAATACAACAGGAAGACAATTTAAATTTTAAGAACCACAACTGATCGAAAAAACAGATTGTGTACATAGATTCCTGGAAACATAATTCATTTTTTTATTTCAAAATTTGAAATTTCAATTTGACAAGTTTTGATGTTCAGAAAGACACTATTCATATGACGTTTGACATTATTATTATGTGGTAAAGTTCTAATCAATGAATCGAACGGAAACCGTTGAGTCGGTCTCATCCATTCCTTAAGATTCTCAAGGAATAAGATGCCCCGACCCAGAAGTCCCACCCGAAACGTGAAAACTTTGGTTAGTTTGATAACTGTGTTTGGTTATTCTGTATATTTGATTTTATGTCAAGTGAAAGCAAAAAGGAATATATTTCGCTCAAATGGTTAATATCCGTTTTTTTATTTATGGAATCAGTTTCTTGTGATATAATAATAATAATAATAATAATAATAATAATGTTTATTTCCAGGTAAAAAGACTTACAAAGTACATATAGTATAAATAGAAATTACAAAACATTAAAACATGAAACATGAAAAACTTGAAATTACAGTACATGAGAAAGTTATATCTATGTCCAATGAAATAAACGAGAAATCACTTAAGCTCTTCGAAGAGCTTGTTTGTGATTGATTGAAAATTGCGTATCATAATCTTGTAATACTATTGAGTAAGGTCTAAAAGTAAAACTTGTGCCGACCATTTCCCAATTAGAACTAAGAAGATTCTTGTAATATCGATTTCAAAAAACTTCATGAGCAACAATAAACAATTCCAATTGATTTTCAATTTCTTGCTGTTTCAGTTGTAGTAAGTGTTCTTGATGTCTATCATTCTGTGAGAAAATGTACGTGTATTACTAAGTAACCATTTTTTTATTTTTGCTTTGAATAATGGTATTGAATTAGCCTTTTTTATGTCTGGAGGAACAGAATTATAAACCTTGGGTTTGAGGAAAAAAGCGGACCTCTGGGAAAGGGATTTAGATACGAATGGGACTGGAAGATACATGTCACCTTGCCTAGTTCTATACTTATTAATTACATATTCTTTGTCACAACTTTTTTTTTGTTTCAGGATAAGGATACTCAGGAATATTTGTTTCACATCCAGGACGTTCGCTAACTTGTAGATAGAATCGCTAGGGTACGTTCTATTTTTCGAATAAATAATTCTCAGAATCCATTTCTGTAAAGTTTCAATTCCTTTTATTTGGTTATTATACGCTCCGCCCCATGCAATTATGCCATATCTAAGATGTGTCTCTACGAGCGCAAAATATAATGTTCTCAAGTCTTTTATTTCGACGACCCTTTTCATTTGTTTGAAGTAAGGTACAAGGCTTCTGAGTTTTTGGAGGAGTTTGCTTATGTGAACATCCCATTTCATTAGACTGTCCAAGTGGACACCTAAATATTTAATATTTTTTACCACAGGAATTTCCATTATTTTGTTATTTTGTTTGATGATTAGTCTCGTTAAATCAGGTATTTTATTTTTGCTGGTAGCAAAGGGAACACATTTGGTTTTGTAAAAAATTTATAGAAAGTAATTTCGAATCAAACCATGTCTTGATTTTCAGGAAGTCTTTCTCTGCGTTTTTGATCAAACTATCCCAATCAGTTCCGGAGTAAAATATTGCAGTGTCATCTGCAAAGCTAATTATCTGTCCTTCCGATAATATATTATATAAATTATTGATATAAAAGTTGAATAGTATAGGTCCAAGAACTGTGCCTTGGGGCACTCCATATTGTATAGTGAGGAATTTGCTGATGTTTCCATCTATATTGACACATTGTTGTCTATCTTCCATGTAGCTTTTCAATAGAGACAAAATATTTCCTCTCATTCCAAGTTGTTCTAGGGCATTTAAGAGTTTTTCGTGACAAACGGTGTCAAAGGCCTTTGCAAGGTCTACAAAGATACAGAGTGATGGGTTACCTTTTTCCAAGCACTTATATACCATTGATGTTAAAATTTCCACAGCATCGTCGGTTGACTTATTTTCTCTGAAACCGTATTGATAAGGTGAAAGTATATTGTATTTATTTGAAAATGTTTGTATTCTGTTTTTAATTATTGTTTCAAGAATTTTTCCAATATTCGAAATAAGCGATATGGGCCTGTAGTTGTTATAGTCCAGCTTATCACCTGTTTTAAATACGGGTTTTATCACTGAAGTTTTCAAAGCCTTTGGCCAAATTCCTGTTGTGAGAATTTTATTGTAGAGGTGTGTCAAAGGACGTGATATATTGTGCACTACATGTTTCAAGGTTTCAGCAGTTATGTTGTCGATTCCTGGTGCTTTACCATTTTTTAAACCCATTATGATATTCCTCACTTCCATTTCATTTGTTTCTTCTATGTACATTGTATTTTGCATTCGTTTGTTATTGTTTACCACAACTACTTTCTTGATTTTTTGAGCCAAGCTTTTGCCAATTCCTGTAAAATGTTCAACAAATGTATTTGCTATTTCCTCCGGGTTAGATGAGACTTTGCCTTTTTTTATCTCTATTTCTTTAATTTCAATTTTAGTAGGCTCATTCGAGCAAGCTTCTTTGATGGTATCCCAAAGTTTTTTTGAATTTCCTCTATGAGACTGAATTCGGTCCTTATAATATTTTTGTTTTGTTTCTTTTATAATGGAATTGAGTTTATTTCTATATCTTTTGGATTCATTTAATAAATCATTATTATTTCTCTGACTCATCCACTTTTTATACATTTGGTTTCGTTTATTTATCGAGGTTACAATTGCTTCAGTTATCCATTTCGTTTTCTTTTTAATTCCTTTAATCTTAATTTTTTTTGTGTTATTTTCTATATGAAAGACATTTCTAAGAAATTTCTTTTTGAAAGATGTGGTTCTATTGCCATTATTTTTGTTGAATGATAGTCCATTCGATGATCCAGATTATTAACGTGATGAGCTAAAGCACATCTTTCAGGATGTAGTCTACTATCACTTTTATGAGAAATAATTCTATCTTTCATTAATCTTTTCGTTTGCCCAATATATTTCTTATTGCAATCTTGACAAGGGATACTATAAACCACATAAGAAAGTGAGGAAATGGGAATTTTGTCTTTTACTTTTGAATAGATACGTTTCATTGGATTCACTGTTTTATTAGCAATTTTAATGTTGTCAATAGACTGAAAAATTCTGGTGAGTTTAGGTGTTATCTCTTTAATATATGGTAATGATGCATGGAAATTTGGAATTTGATTTATAACAGCAATCTCATTACTATTAGTGATATCATTTTGTTTTCTATTGTTATCAATTTCAGTTAGAGATGTAGTACTAAACAAAATTTTCTTTACTAATGTTGGTGGATAGGAATTTTTTATAAAAAGGTTCTGTGAAATTTTCAAATTTTTGTTGTGGAAAGATATGTCTGAAATTTTGAGTACTCTGTCTTTCATTTGTTTCAATAAATTCACTTTCATTGAAAATTTGTGATAGGAGAAAAAATTCAAATACCTACCTGAACTACATGGTTTTTTATACCAATCAATCAATACTGTGTTATCGATTGTTCTTATAAGTTTTGTATCAAGGTAAGGTACTGAAAAATCTCTATCTTCTACTTCAATGGTGAATTGTATGAATGGATCGTAACTGTTAAAAGTATCCAAAATTTCAGTTATACCATATTCAGGTAAAGATAATATAATATCATCTACATATTTTTTTATGAAAAATATGTTAAAAGAAAGAACAGGAATAATTGTGTCTAGTAATTCATCCATAACATAAGTTGCTAAAATAGGTGAAATGGAAGATCCCATTGGAGTTCCAAAAGTTTGTTTGTAAAATTTTTTTTCAAAAGAAAAATAATTATTATCGAAGAGGAATCTTATTAAATTCATAAAATGATCTTTTTTGATAGTCCAGTGATTGCTGATACGATACCAATTTTTATCAATTGCTCTTAGGCAAATATCTAGATAGACGTTACTAAAAAGTGAGACAACATCCAAACTAGCCAGGACATAATTATCTGGTAATTTAATTTTGTTAAATTTTTCTGAAAATTCGAAGGAATCTTTGATTGAATATATGTTATCTGAATCATAAGCATTAGACAAAATTTTTGTTAAAAAAGAAGCTATTTTTTCTGTTGGAGAACCAATGCAAGCTATAATTGGCCTCATCGATAAATTAGGTTCATGAATTTTTGGTAAGGAGTGAAATTTTGGAGAAATGCCATTATAAACAGTGAGTTCTTTCTTAACATTGTCATCAATTTGGTGAGTTTCATTGAGAGATTTGATCAAATTATTGCATTTTCTTTGTATTTGAAAAGTTGGATCATTATTCAGTTGAACAATATGCAGTACTGTTATTAATAATATCATTGGATAAATCTAAGTATTGCTGTTTTTCCATGATGACAGTGACATTACCTCAGTGTCAGATTGAATAAGAACCGAATTTTGATTATCATTCAAAAATTGTTTTGATTTGTTATAAAGATTTCGAAAAATTATACAGAACCTTTTTATAAAAAATTCCTATCCACCAACATTAGTAAAGAAAATTTTGTTTAGTACTACATCTCTAACTGAAATTGATAACAATAGAATACAAAATGATATTACTAATAGTAATGAGATTGCTGTTATAAATCAAATTCCAAATTTCTATGCATCATTACCATATATTAAAGAGATAACACCTAAACTCACCAGAATTTTTCAGTCTATTGACAACTTAAAAATTGCTAATAAAACAGTGAATCCAATGAAACGTATCTATTCAAAAGTAAAAGACAAAATTCCTATTTCCTCACTTTCTAATGTGGTTTATAGTATCCCTTGTCAAGATTGCAATAAGAAATATATTGGGCAAACAAAAAGATTAATGAAAGATAGAATTATTTCTCATAAAAGTGATAGTAGACTACATCCTGAAAGATGTGCTTTAGCTCATCATGTTAATAATCTGGATCATCGAATGGACTATCATTCAACAAAAATAATGACAATAGAACCACATCTTTCAAAAAGAAATTTCTTAGAAATGTCTTTCATATCACAAGAAACTGATTCCATAAATAAAAAAACGGATATTAACCATTTGAGCGAAATATATTCCTTTTTGCTTTCACTTGACATAAAATCAAATATACAGAATAACCAAACACAGTTATCAAACTAAACAAAGTTCTTTCACGTTTCGAATGGGACTTTTGGGTCGGGGCATCTTATTCCTTGAGAATCTTAAGGAATAGATGAGACCGACTCAACTGTTTCCGTTCGATTCATTGATTAGAACTTTACCACATGTCAAACGTCATATGAATAGTGTCTTTCTGAACATCAAAATTGTCAAATTTGAAATTTCCCCTGAAATAAAAGAATTATGTTTCCATGAATATATGTACACAATCTGTTTTTTCGATCAGTTGTGGTTCTTAAAATTAAAATTATCTTCCTGTTGTATTCAAAACGATCATAAGAAATTTATTTTGCAAACATAACATATATGTAAACATCCTCAACAAAGATGTAAGTACTTATATTTCTGAATTTTACATTTTATATAACATTTTATATTGTAGTCCCTGATGATGGAATAAATAACATTCCGAAAGCTTGGAAAAACTTTAAAGAGTCTTCTTTTACAACGCTGCAGACCCCACTATATAGTTATACTCTTAACTAGTCAGCGACTATTCCTCCTTTATATATATATATATATATATATTATATATATATATATATATATATATATATATATATATGATGAGTTGTTCTTTTGGGTTTCATTCCGTGTTCTGTGGTTTTGATCCCCTGAAGGATAATTGTCACAACGTTTCGGCAAAGTCTCATTTGCCATCTTCTAGGTGATGATTGAGTTTCATCCTCCGAACTCGACTCGTCGTGACTTACCTTCAGGGGGATCAAAACCACAGAACACGGAATGAAACCCGAAAAAACAACTCATCATACTTCGTCCGTGAGAATCTTCATGCTAACATTATATATATATATATATATATATATATATATATATATATATATATATAATGTCATTGTCATTTCATTTCATTCATGTATTTTCTGTTTGTTCTGATCCAATTTCATTTCAATCTCACGTTAGTAAGTACTCCATTTATAAAATAACTTATATATATTGTAATCAACCATTTTATAGTTGTCCCGAAGAAGGTAATAAACATTACCGAAAGCTGACGTAACAAAGAGTTTTCTTTGTAAATTTAGCCCCCTTTTTTGACTGCAACCTCACTACAGCAAGACCTATATATATATATATATATATATATATATATACCTGAGAAAACAAAAATAGCTCGAAATCTTCCAGAAGAAGATAAATGCTTTCGTACTCGAACTGAGAAATGTCATAAAAATATTTCTTTATTTCAGATTCCATAATTTCTATTGGGAAGGGTCGACAGCAAATCATTGAAGAGAACTGATAATATGCAAATATCAAATCAGGAGATATTCTTATACTGTTCATATAATTTTCAACTTCCATGAATGTAAAATCATTGATGTTTTTTTTTAATCAAACCTGTGATGTTCATCATGTTATGTTTCTATAGTGTCAATGGGTATCACGAATAAAAAGAAATGGTCATAATCCGTTTATTCATTTCAATTCATCGAGGAAAGAGTTGAAAGCTTGAATCCATGGGCTTGCACAATATGCAATAAAGCAAAATTGCCAATTGTCGCATAAGTTTCCCTTGTTTTTGAGACACCTAAACTGCAAGTTAGTTCCATACCAATCTAGTATATCGTTGATGAAAATTCCACCTGACAGAAAGTCGATAAGGCACATGAGATTAATCCAAAACACCCAACAATTATGTGCTTAATTAATATGTTGTGTGTATAATTAATCCAATCGGCCAACTGATAGTTACCGAACAGCAGGGAGATGCTTATGACATGAATAATATGATGGGGAATATTCATCAAGGCAGCATGTGTCATTAATATTTCCACTATTCAGGGAATTCTATGAGTAACAAAATTATTTGATGTGAGAACTATTTATCACTTCTGTTCAGTAATAAGAACCTTTCCTCAAATGTAGTGCATTCCTATTCGACCATCATTACGCAGGCAAGGGACAACTATAGTCGAGTGAGTTCATAATGTATCAGATGGAATCAATGGACTTCACCATTATGCAGATATTTAAAATTTTTCTTCGCAAATGAATAGCTTTAAAAAAATATTGCACGTTGTTAACTTCCATACAAAATTGCTAGGACATACCATTATTATTGATTCCTCAAAATCACAGAGTTTGGATATCCATAACAAAATGAACTACCTATATTCTCTTGTTTCCTGGAAAAGAGTGTTTGAAATTTCGAAATGTTCATTTTTTGTACTTTTAAAAATTTTAATGTCATTGATTATTATTAATTCTATATTCGATATTCTCTCAAATACTCACGTGAATTCCATGTGAAATATTTCCGGTGCTACCGATACTCCACACGATAAACATGTGAAGCAAAATATTTCGAATGCTGTGCCAGAAGTCGTAATTTTCGAAGTATTGTCAGCAACTTTTCCTGTAACTCAAATTTGCTTTCAAAATACAAGTACCTGACAAATAGAACGTGGTCCACTCATGAACTGTTTTCTGATTGAGGCAGTAACTTTTCGGGGTAGATTGAAAATCTGCACTTCTGAACTTGTATAGATACCAATATTGATCCTTATTTTTTCAGATTGTGGTAGGTTGAGAACCTGAAGCAACTAAGAAAAAATAATTTATTCACCAGAGAAAAATGACTTCCTTTCAATTCCTTAGCATGTTCGATATCCATGTCTCAATTTGAAATCAATTGGGACAATATTTATTTTTTCGAACTCAAAGAACACATCGTTGTTAGAATAGCCTGAAACCCTCTTTCAATACTACACATTATCTTCAATGAATATTGGCAAACTGTCAGTAGTTGCCTCAACAATGGTGAATTCAGATACATGAATCTTATTTTTATCTAGAACTTTCGAATCATTCTTTTCAACAACATTGATTCAACTTCCTGAATAATAGTCGAATTGAAGGAACAAAAACTCTCTTCTGGTATTTTATGTTGTATTCCATGTTTTAAAGAATTATTTCGCCATATATTGCATTTATTTTAGCTCCTCTGTCTAATTCAAACTGCGAAAAACCGACAAAAACCATCGCGAAAGTTCTAGAAATGTCAATGCTTGTTCGAATACGGAAAATCACAGAACCATGTACCTATAAATATATATATATATATATATATATATATATATATATATATATATATATATATATATATATATATATATATATATATATATATATATATATATATATATATTTAGCGGATCACATCACCGACTAACACGGCTCCCATAGGGAACTGCTGAATTGCTGAAACTGAATACCGGTAGATAAGGCCAATTTGCGTACTTTCTGCTCCTCGCCAGTCAGTCAGACTTCAACATTCGTATTGTAAAGATGTTTTTTTTTTCTGTGTATTTCAGATTATATTGAATAAATTGTTTTCAAAAAAGGACTTCGAGTGTTCGATAAGTTATTTGGCGCAGTCAGTAGGATATCCGGATTGATTCGTTTCGAACGGACAATTTTTGTATCAACGATTTATCAGATATCGAAAAATTGGTGACTACTTGTGAAGGTGTTCGATACGGAGTCGCTCCTTAGCAATCAGAAAACCCAGTCTATCGTTGACCCGTGGGGGACCCATTCAGCAACGTACCACCGGTATTTGGAACAAAATAGTTCTGATTCGCAAGGAATACTCCCTGATGAATACACAAATAGCCGAACCAGTAGTAGCCCTTATAGGAGAAATGCTCGAAGCCGCAATTTAATTAATGTGAGTACAACTTGATGTCTGTCCAAGATTTAACTACAAGTCTCGAGGATTCATCTTTAGGAAATCCTTCAGCTAGCTCCTCAAATCCCCGTGATATCCGAAAGATTTTCAGTACACATAATAGTGAAAATATTTCCGAAATGGCACAATAATCCAAAGCAGAATACCTTAATTGTGGTCCTCAGTTTGACGGTAATACCAATGATCTGCATAGATACATTTCAGTTTGTGATAGTATCATAAGAACATCTTACGATGAAGCAATTCCTAATAACTTTCAGAACACTAATTTTTTGAATTCTTCTATTTCAAAATTAACAGGCAATGCCAAGTTAGTAATGGATATTCAAAATGTTTCTTCTTGGAATAAATTCAAAGCTACTCTGTCCAAAGAGACAAAAGTTGTCTTAATCGAGATTTAGTAATGCTGGGGTAACAACCAAATGAAAAACCGTTTTATGATAGACGTCTCAGTATTCTCAATCTACTTTGTAGTTATGTAGATTTACACGAGCCTAACGATGCATCGAAAATTTCGAAAAGAGATCTTAACAATAACTTAGATTTTAAAACATTTTTGGCGGGTTTTGGAAACCCTTTGGGCACTACTATTTGTTGTATGAGACTCCTATCGCTCAATACAATTAGTTATTCACGAAGATAATATCCATTATTTTCAAAACCATACAAACAGAACTTTCACTAGAGGCCCTCAAGCACCAGTGAGAACACCAATAGAACATGCACCACCAACACAGCCAGCTCATTATTCAAATCAGCAAACATTTCACAATAAAACGCCAGGAGTGCCGTTCAATAATCATACCCAAGATTAGATTATCGGGAAGCTGGCCCATGGCCTGATTCACTGCGACCTTTTCAGATCTATTGTGATGCTCCTTGGCTGTTAGAACTCGTTGTCTAGCTTGATCTCTTTGATGATACTCCATAGACTTAACACTTACTCCTTCATATAGCTAGCAGCCTCTGGTTTCTCCTCCCCGCATCTTGCGTGTCTCAGCCTTGCCATCGCTTCACATTCACAGAGCACATGCAGTGCGGTTTCTTTCTCTTCCTGACAGAACCTGCATTGGGTTTCTTCTGTCAGACCAATATTGCTCATATGTTTTCTGAGCCGGCTATGCCCCATTAGTAGACCCACCACTACCTTTACAACCTTACGGTTGTGGTTCAGCAGGTCCTCAGTGAATCTGGGCGCTGGTTCCTTTATGAACTCTTTCGCCTGTCTCATTCCAGGAAGCTCATTCCACCAATATTTCGATTTGTTTTGCATCTATGAATTTATAGATATCTTTATGCTTGCTTTCGCTACCCCGCAGAAGGTTTCTGGGCCGATCATAACCTCAGATGCACCTTCACGGGCTGGATGGAACCCAAAATAATCATTTTTGTCCTCAAAATAATTTTCCATCACAACCCATTCCTTTTCAACATATAATGAATAACCAACCTCAGAAATTTTTCACGAACTCTCAAGTCTTCGGAAATAAGAAGCAAAACCAAAATGTTTCCAGACAACACCCAAATCAATCACTTCCACGACCTACACCAATAAGCGTATCTACTAGACATACATCGAATGATTTTCAACCAAATCATTCAGCCTTCACTTCGCGACAACCACAGCAGAGGAACTTCATTTCGGAGGAATTATACAATACCGAAATTGTTCCAAGTCAGGGCATAGATAATGATTATGAATCTTTTATGATTAACCCATATGAACATAAAAACTTTGAACCTGATAGCCAATATTATGGAGAAACTTCTGAAAAAGCCTGTTCCGAAATGCCACCAACAGAAAATTTTGAAGGAAATTTTCAGAACTCGCCTCAAACAGACGATCAAACGTAGAGCCTTGTATCATTCCATTTAATGCTTCTCATTCTGGCGAACTACCATATAATTCACTGCCTGAATTCAATCTTAAAATATTGATAGATTCTGGTTTTACCAAATCTTTCATTGATCTTAATTTAGCATATAAATATTTCCCAAACAATATCAGAGACAATCCGTTGTCTTTCAAAAGTCCGCTCACAAGCACAGTGCACCTATACCTGCCTCGAAAATATTCAACCTACTGAAGACTCAGAATTTGAAATTCTTCCTTTCCAAGTTCCACAATGTTATTGATGGGTCGATAGGACTTGATAATTTGAAACTACTTCAAGCCAATTTGAATTGTGGCGAAGAACTTCTCATTACTTTTTCTTCACGAATTAAACTGAAGTATCACGAAACAGGAGGTAGCTTGAACTTAATTACGGTTGCACCTCGAACAGAACAAGTTGAGAAAATCAAAACTTCAGTAGCCAAGGGTGAAATAATCATTCTCCATCAGAAATTCCACAATTGCGAAAGTCCAGAATATATAACAGTTGCAAAAGACGGTAAGGCTTTGACTACGATTCTTAACAATACAACAGACGCAATCACTCTAGAATTCTCCGAGCCAATTTCTTTCGAAAAATTTGACCGTAAATTGATAGAAGAAATCCATTTTGATAATTTCAATGAAGCAGATAAACCAGACCTTGACTTGACTAACTTTTGCACAGAACATCTGAATGGCGGAGAAAAATACCACATTATCAACTCATGTAAAAAATATTCTGAAATTTTTTATCAAGGAAATATGCCCCTAACGTTTACAAGTAGAATCAAACAAAACTTCAAGACGCACGACGAAATCCCTGTTCACTCAAAATCCTATAGATACCCTTTCATACACAAACAAGAAGTAGAAAGTGAAATGAAGAAAATGCTGGACCAAAATATAATAAGAAGTAATTCACCGTGGTCTTTTCCTATTTGGGTTGTACCCAGAAAGGGAGATGCATCCGGCAAGCAAAAGTGGAGGGAAGTAGTAGACTATAGGAAACTAAACGGAAAGACTATTGACGACAAATACTCGCTTCCTAATATTACCGACCTATAAGATGAATTAGGAAAATGCCAATACTTTACGACCCTCGATTTCGCTAGCGGGTTTTACCAGATCGAAATGGATGAACGAGATATTGAAAAAACAGCTTTAAATACCGCATTATGAATATCTGCGGATGCCATTTGGGTTGAAAAAAGCTCCAGCTACTTTTCAAAACGTTATGGACAATATCCTTCGAGGTACCAAAAACGAAAAATGTTTGGTATATCTCGACGATATTATAATTCTCTCTACATTCCTTTAGGAACTCATTGAACGACTATAATCCGTATTTCAGAGAATAAAAGAATGAAAAATTCAAAATTCAGTTAGATAAATCGGAATATTTGAGAAAAAAAGTCGCTTTTTTGGGTCTTATCGTCACGCCTGATGTAAACCAAATCCTGATAAGATGAATGCGATAAAAAACTATCCACTTCCGAAAACAACTGGAAAATAAAAGGATTCCTCGGACTTCTTGGTAACTCTAAAAGATTTATAATTAATTTCTCTGAAATTACGAAACCTCTAACGAAATGCTTAAAGAAAGGTACAAAAATTGAACATGACTCAGCATTTATCTCTTGTTTTAACAAGTGTAAGGATCTTCTAATTAATGAACCTATTTTACGATATTTGAACCTCAGTAAACCTTTCAGTCTAACAACCCATGCTAGCAACGTAGCCTTGAGTGATATTTCATCCCAAGGACCTATAGGTGAAGATTTACCTGTTGCCTATGCCTCACGAACATTGAATGATTCAGAACAAAATAATTCAGTGATCGAAAAAGAACTTATAGCTATCGTATGGGCCACCAAATACTTCCGCCCATATTTATTTGGCCGTAAATTCAATATCCTGACAAATCACAAGCCATTACAATGGTTGTTCTCGCTCAACGATCCAAACTCAAAATTATTACGATGGCGCATAAAAGAGTACGACTATAATATAACTTATAAGAAAAGTGAACTCTGCCGTATAGAAATTCACACCAAGGAAACAAAGACATGTTTGGCGAACTAGACGAGGTACTTGGGGATGCAGGAGTCGGAACCTCATCAGTCACTTTCGGTAATCCCGTCAGCTCTGTTCTCGACACCCCTAACTATCAACCTTCTGCCGATATCCAAAGTATTGGAGAGCCCCAATGAAACCTAGATGGCCTATCCATAATGGTTAATCTTGGTGAAGGAAGAGTTGACGAAAACATTGACCTGCACAACAATCCATCCACTTCAAATGATATGACTGAACAAAACCAAGAAAACAATGGAGAAAATGAACAACAACCCCTGCAAAATGACAACTCTCCTATTTCTATATCACCAAGTAGAGAATTTCAAACTGATTCCGAACCACCTGACATCAGCGACGATAACACGGTACACACGAACCAATAACAAGATCCTGTGTAGTCATCCCTATACCGAAATCACCCCTTAATCATGGTCAGATTCAATTAATTTTCAGTACCACACTTCATAGACCCGCTAGACCTAAAATAACAATCTTATTTGGAAAGAAGCAACGATTGTATGTACAGTTATCGCGAAATAAATTTGAAGAGTGTAAAATTTATTACAGTATATATTTTCCCCAATGTACCATTAAACCTCTATTTTGAGAATCCCGATGATTAGGAACGATTTTCGACAGTAGTTCAGAAAAATTCTAAATGGCTATCTCTTAAATTCAAGAGATGCAACTCAAAACTCCCCGATGTCACCTCGAAAGATGATATCCAAGAGATCATTGAAAATTATCATGAAAGCAAAACCAACTATCGCGGCATCGACGAAACAGAACAAAGAATCAAATCCAACTACTATTGGTCATATACGAAAAATTATGTGCAAACTTATGTAAATGAATGCGAAATTTGCCAACAGAGCATATACGAAAGGAACACCATCAAAATGAAGATGAACGTAACTCCCACTGCGTCGGAACCATTCGAAATTATTCATTTAGATAGCTTCACTATCTAGCAAACAAAATGTTTCACTATGATTGACACATTTTCTTAATATGCGCAAGCATATCACCTGGATTCCCTGAACGGTACAGAGATTGTTGACAATCTGATACAATTCATTTCGTATCATGGAGTTCCCAAACAAATTATAGTAGTAACGGTATTAGTATTACTCTCGATACCACCTTGCTCTTTGAAAATATAAAACGAATAAAAAGTTATATTTGGAACAACAGAATAACTCATGACCTTGACATTTCCA
Organism: Zygogramma bicolorata; assembly: GCA_032362365.1. NCBI lineage: Eukaryota > Metazoa > Arthropoda > Insecta > Coleoptera > Chrysomelidae > Zygogramma > Zygogramma bicolorata. The sequence continues at coordinate 112,090 of JAVJAQ010001474.1, read as the reverse complement.
TCATGTATCCTTACTCATTCGAATACTACCACCTGTATTCCATACCTAACCCCTCGAAGAGCCAGTTTGAGGCAATAATACCGCGAAAAAGTTTTTACGAAAAATCAGTTGTACTACAAATTTCAAATCGACATGTGCCTCGAAATATCACCACACCACTACGTTTGCAAGAAACTGGAAATTCAAGATATCTCGAAAAACACCCTTGTGAGATACAAATAATAAATCTTCAGATAGCATCTTGTGACCAAGTCCAGGTAGAGCCTACAAAACCAATATTTGACAGACTAGAAGACGCTGATCAATGGGTGGAATTGCTGCCATCCGAGGAAACACTCAAACGCAGCTGTTATTTTGAGATAATATCACAATCTTGTTCTTGTAGTTCGAAGTGATAAATTAATTCGTATTTCTACCAACAATTTTTTTTAATGTTGTCACTTTGACATACAGAGAAAATTCAATCTCAAAAAATGCGTGTTGTCTCGTAACTAAGTAACTTGACAAAATTATTCATTTCTACATGCTAGGATAAATTCGGAAAACCAATGACGAACCCTTGTTACAGATGACAGTTTCAAGCCGTTCAGTAATAGTCAGGGAGATAAATTTTTTTTTTTTTCGAAAAACAATTAGAATTATCATATAACATCAGCTGTAAGGAACAAGAGGTGATTATAAAGTTAGCCGGAGTATATCTTATTGAAATTCCAGTCGTTTGTTTAATTTCCTACCTAAATAAAGTAATAATCAATGATCGAGTCTCGACAATCTCCAAATCATCAATTCCATTTCCTGATATAAGAACACAAATTGAATTCACACCAGGAGTGAATTTCAGCCTCCAACTAGAAGATGTGAAACTAGATGAATTTCAAGAAATCAAGACCCGAATCATCAATAACCAACCAGATGTGTCATTTTCGAGAATTTCACATATCCCCAGCTTCTGGACACTAGTGATCTATCCACTTCTGAGCACAGTATCCATATACTTTTGCTAGAAGATTAGTGATTGAATGACGCATTCCAGGGCCAACTAGGCCAGATGCGGAAGGAGACATAGGGTTTTCCAACGTTCAACTCCCTCGCTAACCCTCTGGAGTTGAATTTTATGGGGGGGGATTACATCACACTCTAACCCAGCTTCCATAGGAAACTGCTGATACTGAATACCGGTAGATAAGGCCGATTTGCACCTCGCCAGTCAGTCAGAATTCAACATTCATATTGTAAAGACGTATTTCTGTCTGTGTATTCCAGATTGTATCGAATAAATTGTTTTTGAAACAGGAGTGTTTGATAAGTTATTCAGCGGACGGGAAGCAGTAGGTACTGGGTTAGTTGATTACAGATAGCTATCAAGCGAATGAATATGCGAACAGTAATAGTTATTTGCCTCATTTATTGAGCTGTGAATTAGTTGTTGTTTAGTTGTTGGATTTTTCCATACCAATTATCACTTATTTCTGAACACGTCAAAACGTTATAATATAAAATGAAAGGAAATAAAAATTGCTGAAAATTGTGATGTCGACCCCTATATACCTCAACCACATCGTTTATAGGTTTCCATCCAATCATATCATTATCATTCTCTCTGATTTTTTCTGCCATTCTACCAATCTGAACGTGCTTGAAATAGTTGTTTCTTGAAGATGATTAATGTTTTCCATAACTTTAGATTTTTTTCTGAATTTGATCGTGTTCAGAATTTATCTTGCCGTAATCTATTTTTTTGGATTCTTGTTCGAAAGTGTTTCACAGATATTTCACATGGTCATCAGAAAGTAAAGCAGCATTCCATATTTGATAGCTTTCTCAAGATTTAAACTGTCCTCTTGAAATGTAGTCTAGCTCACAAGTTGAAAATCAAAGAAATTTTTTGATAGTGGTCCTGAAAATATGATCTAAGGCTGATTCGATTCGGAATGATGCAAAAAAAACGAGGGTTTCATTCATAGTCATCAACAAATTAAACTGTAGCAAAAATGGGGGTTGAATCTTTGGTAAAAAAACTTGAAAACCGTCAATATTAGGCAAATAGAACTATTCATGTGAAATGCTTCAGGTTGTCTTTCAAGTGTTGAAGGCCACGGATAATCGATTTTTGGTTACCTAAGTTGGGATTTGTGGCCTACAACAACACATATTACTTTCAATTCGTATGCTGGGTGAATTTGACTCGTTGAATAGTTGTTTGTTTGGAAGTTTTACCTTTACGGGGATCTCGAAGACATCTGTGAGAAGAAAGTTTTTTTGTGTCCATGAAACAATGGAAAATGAATTGTTTCCACTTTTCATTTGCTGAATCCGTTTTAAGGAGGAATTTTCATTATATCTATGAATAATTATATTCGCTGATTATTGGGAATATGTAAAGCCTACCTACCGGAAAATTCTTTGGAAATTGGGGAAGATCAATCCACTTTTGGAGCCGATTTGGACTCTTTCTGGAGCTGGATGGAAAGTAAATTGTTTGGAAGGTAGATGAAATATTGATAGCTGGTTGGAAAAATTCAGCAAGTTGAAGAGACGAGAAATCCACAGATAAGAATGATTTCAAGACAGTTTCCCTTCTGTATACGCTTAGTTTGTGATTTTTTTTAATATTCAAAGATCCTTTCAAGACAATATTTTCTTGATATTTGGAGATTACTAATTTTCTCTCCTCACAAAATTTTGGGGGTATGAATAATTTTTCCAAACCAGAGGATACTAGTGCCCGTTGAACTTAATACATTTAGTACGGCTTCCGAGTGAATATCGTGAAATGTATCCACGTATAACACTTCAATTGACCTCTGCAAAACGCAGAACCCTTTTGTAATAATTGTACATATTTTTTTCCTTTTGTGAAATACGAACGAGTCAAAGGTTATCTAGGTATTATCAATTTTCAAATGAACGGGCATACCCCCCCTTCTATTATGTTTCTCATGCTCTACAGCAGTGGTTCCCAACCAGTGGTCCGTGGACCACCAGTGGTCCGCAGAAGTCAAAATATGGTCCGCGAATGATTTCAAATTTAGCGCGCGTCATTTTTCATGAACTCAATATCGGAATATTTTGAGAAACATAATCTCATGTGGAATGGAATCGTTGCCCTCTGTACTGCTGGTGCTCCTGCATTGTTGAGATCACGTTCCGGGCTGGCGCCGTTAGAAAAACAGAAAAATCATAAGGTGATAACAACGCAATGTATCATACATCGCTAGGCGTTAGCTTCTAATACTCCTCCCAAATGCCTCACTGATACGCTGAAAATGACCATAAAAGTTGTAAATGGTATCAACAGCAGCGCCCTAAGTACACGCCTTTTTGAAAAATTATTCACTGAATAATAATGGACTCAGACCATGAAGCACTTTTCTTTCACACAGAATTTCGAAGGTTATCGAAAGGTAATATGTTGGGAAGATTATATGAACTGAGAGCAGAGGTTGAGATTCTTCTGGTTGACAAAAAAATGAATGATTTGTTAAAACAGTTTACTAATCCGGCATGTCAAATCAATTTGGCTTATCCTGTGTATATTTTCACACACTTAAATCGAATATACAACTGCAAGGTTCCGGAAATAAACAATTAGAAAACGCCGCAAATATATTTTATATTTTTGAAGAAATTTCGCGCTTCTATTTGCAAACTTCAGTTGTGGTTAGGTAATAGTGAAGAAAATAATTATTCTACGTTTGCGACGTTGAAAGCACTTCTGGAAGAAAAACAGTATGACCCTTTTAATGCAAATATACAAGAAAATATCAGGACTCATTTACAAATGTTGATGGATGAATTCAATCGTTACTTCCCAGACTATACTGAAGAAACTGAAGTTGATCAAAAGCTGAATCCTAACCCTTTTAGTACAGACGCTGGAGAAGTTACTGAAGAAAGCCAGGAAGAACTCATTGAATTCCAAAATGACAGAAACTGCAAGGATGCTTTTGAATTGAATTCACTGGAGTCGTTTTGGTGTAAAAAGGCAATTTCTTATACTGAACTTCTAGAAATCGCGATATTTTATGATTTTTTCAATAACTTATTAATGTGAACAAGGATTTTCTGCTTTATTGGTAATCAAGAATAAGGCGAGAAATCGTTTGAAAATAAGTGATGATTTGCGTGTAGCTTTGAGCAACTCGTGAAGAAGATGCAAACTCAGAAATCACTTTATTACAAAATCACAGAAGTTTATCCTAAACATATCATTATTATTTTTTGTTTTGTAATATCCTATTGAGTTGCTAATTAAAGTTACGGTTTGATTATTACAGTTTATCTTTATTACCCACAATGTACGTATGTATATACCACTATGTAAATCATTCACAGTGGTCCCTGCTAACAAGAATAATATAAAAGTGGTCCTGGACTAAAACAAGGTTGGGAATCCCTGCTCTACAGAGAGTAAACATTGCTAGCCGAAAAAGTCATTGACATTTTTCCGACCTCTCAAATTTTTCTTTTTGAGTGGTTCGTAATAAGTTAATTTGGCACCATTAAACGTGGAGCCACATTGTCTGTACTGTTATTTTGATTCGTTGATTGCAATTATCATGTGATTTGCTTATTTCAAAATCTAATTTATTTAATTATGATTTGCGTATGATTTCGGAATATCTTGGACTCTTATCAGTTGTTTATATCACACCGGGTAATACTTCAAATAATTGCTAATAAGCTAATATCGATTTGAAAATTCGAAAAGATCTCTTCAACTGAAGCCATCAAAAATATTCCGCTTGGTGGACGCTCCACTACAATTACCTAACGATATTTCATCATCCCGGTGCTTATACGTCTCATAGTCTGTAATTTTTCCAATCTTAATGCTGACAAAAAAAATTTAAATCGAAAATGATTATTAAAAATTATATTTCATTTTCCATTTACGATGTTGATGTTTCATCATTCAAAAATTCAATGCAATGTTAACTTTCGAATTTCTGGTGTTACTCGTTCAAGAAAAAAGATGAATTTAGATGATAGTGATTTTGTCAAAAAATAACGAATTTTCTTCATTTTATTCGTCAAGAAATTTAATGATTTCCCACAGACAAAGAAATTTTGATCAGTCTGAATTCTTTTTCAGATTTTCATTCATTCAAAAAAAAATTCTGAATTTTTTTTTTAAGAAAACAATATTTGAGATTCACTGTTAGTTCAATTTTCCTCATGAACAACATGGATATAGCACAGAGATCAGTTCTGGAACCAATACTTTTCCTTTTTTATACTAACGACTTTGACAATATTGCACCGGATATAACGATGATACGTTAAGCGGACGATAGATACCACTCTTATTACTCCAGTCATTATATACATTTGAAAATGCGAATGAACCGAGAAAGCCAAATCTTAGATATTATGTTGGGGGGGCTGGAAAAGCTTAAGTTCAAATTGTCGACCAAAATAACCTTGTGGGTTTTCCGCCATCTTGAAAAAATTAAATTTGTGGTGTTTTCATCATTACTCGGTTCCCCGTTGAAATACGAAAATTTGTATTGAATACTTTTTGTTGCTTTTTGCACGATCTTCAATTAAGGTTCTATACATTTTTCACGTATCGATCATCGTTATCGAGATATCGATGATAAAAACCATAATTGGGGAGAAATAATTGTTTTTCGCCATTTTCTTTTTTCTCGTGAGAGATATCGAGAAATATTCGAAATGAAACTTGTAGAGCATGCCCAGACCTACCAATTCGTTTTTTATTTTTTATTTCCGACCTCTAGCGCGCCACAAAGTCGGCCTCAGCGCGCCCGACGCTGCAATGTGCGTCTCGCCATAGAGCGACCGTTAGAGTTAGAGAACTGGATACCAAATTTTGTTCAAATTTAGTCCCTCTTCCTTTCTGTTGAAGTTATCCTTGTGCTTATGTATCTCAATCGCAAAAAAATTTGGTATCCAGTTCTAAGAACAGCTAAGACGAAACCAGATAGAACCAGGGAATCGGACGACCAACAGAACGCTGGCGGACCGAAAAATAAAAACGAGTCAATTCCAGATTTGCAATCAGTCGTAGTAAACTCACATAGAGGAGTTCAACTAAGACCACGCCGCTGAAGATGGCTGCCGCAGATGTAGCCGAAAGCTCCGGAAGTCAAAATTCCACCACACGGCCCTCAAGCCCGAAAAACCAGAGATGTATTAACACCGGCCGTGAAAGCCTACATTCTTTCATAAGACGAATAATCTTTCACTACCTCCACCAACGGAAAACGCAGTCCACCAACACGTTTTCCGGACATATCTTCAAGTACAAACGTGGCTCGAAATTCTCAAAGATCCTCAGGAATGGGGTTGGCGACAGAGTAATTACGGGCTTGAACCAATTTGCACCACAGCCGCACCCGCTCCACCCGAACTTCTGAAATTCATTTTGTGCAAATGTGAAGGAAAATGTTGAGCTGCTTGTGGGTGCAGGAATTAGTTGCTCCTTTATTTGGCTTCACTGTAGTGGACAGACGTACGACAATGTCGCCAGGGTCGATATTTTATTCAACGACGATCACGATGATAACGATGACGATTTTTTGACGGTCACAGCATCATTTCCTGCGATTGACGAAGTTTCTCGACTCGAAGAGTCTACCGAGGAGAAGTTTGAACAGCCAGGACCATCAAAACGTGTGAAAAAAATGACTGCCTGTAATTATCATTTTTGCTGCATAACAATTATTTCATTAATAAATTTCATGTATTTAATATATAATTTGGCTGGTTTATTAATTTATTTTGTATTGCAATGATTCCCTGAACAACCATTCATTCATTTTGACATGTGGATAGAGCCGTGCGAGCGGCTGAATAAAAACCGGACACAGTCTTACTGACTTTGTGGCGCGCTAGAGGTCGCAACTCTTGTAGGAAATAAAAAATAAAAAAACGAATTTGTAGGTCTGGACACGCTCTACAAGTTTAATTTCAAACATTTCTCGATATCTTCCACGAGAAAAAAGAAAATAGCGAAAAACAATTTGTTCTCCCCAAATTTATGGTTGTTTTCATCGATATTTCGATAACGATGATCGACACGTGAAAAATGTATAGAACCTTAATTGTAGATCGTGCAAAAAGCAACAAAGAAGTATTCAATACAAATTTTCGTATCTCAACGGGGAACCGAGTAATGATGAAAAAACTGAATTTAACCCTTTTTCAAGATGGCGGAAAACCCACAAGGTTATTTTGGTCGACAATTTGAACTTAAGCATTTCTAGCCCCCCCCCCAACATAATATCTACAATTTGGCTCTCTCGGTTCATTTGCATTTCTAACCCGATTTTTCCGACGTAATGACTAGAGTATATAAGAATATTACACTCTGGTGAGCTTGTTTGAGAAGGATCATCTTTGTTTCAACAGCTCAGAAACGAGTGGGTAGCAACTTTAACTTGAAAAGTCATTGCTCTTCACTTATTGGGAAGTTGAACCCTCTATGATTCATGTTCAGAAGTTTGACATTGATATTGGGATTAGTGTTGGGGTTAGCACGTCCGTCTTTCGAGTGGAAGACTGGGGTTCGATTCCCCGCCAGGCCAGCGTGCTGGGATTAACAAGGTGAATACTAAGACCTCGTTAATCCATTGCTCACACAAGTTTCGACTTCTAAGGGTTGGCGTTCGTCAGCGGTTAACGGAACGAACATTTTAGAGCAACAACAATTTCAGTAAAGTTGATAGCAGGCTAAGGTGTGGCATCTTATTTTGGGAAATGTCTCCCCTATCGCCTGGCGTATTTATCACCCAAAAAAGTATTGAGAGTGACTGCACGTTTGACTCATAGGGAGTCATCATTTCATCTCTAAGTGATATTTTCATTTTCAAATCAGCGTCTATATATTTCCAATAATAAAAAAATTGTGTTGATGCAGAATTAATTTTCTTCCTTTGAAAATGCTAATTTTATATGCGAAAATATGTAAAAAAAATCAAGAGTGTGATGTTTTGCCTGAAAATACGGATAAAACCACGTTTTCTGAAAATGTTACTCAACCATATCGATTTATCGCCCCCGAAAACCTCTGCATGGTGAATTACATGAAAATCATTGGAGTCGTTTCCGAGATCCAGTACAGATATATTTATATACAAGAATTGCTCGTTAGAATGTATTAAATACGCATACAGGAATTTCACCAATAGTACCCAAGATTAGGAGACCTGGAATTATATTAAATCACGATTTCCTTGAATAACTCATATGAAAATAGGAGGGATGCATGATTTCATAATGAAATTGGGCCAATTTTCCTTTGTGACTTCACTTACGAGAAGAAAACGTTGGTAATTGGTGTGAAAAAAACTTATTCTCCAATCTGATAGATGTATATAATAGATATTCAAATTCAATCAATTGAACCAACAAATCTCCTGAATGAAATCAAAAAATAATAAAATGTTTTTAGTAGCAGTGATCAGTAGGACAAAGATGAATGACGTTCGTGTTCCTACGCAGTTGACTGCATAAGTTGAAGTGTAAGTCAATCGGCTAAATGATTATCGAACACAACTGAATTTCAACTCCGACAGGTAACACTGTATGAAGTAATGGGGTTTTGTTTCAATGAATAATATATTTCACCCTAGACGATGAGGGGGTGGCCCCCTTCTGCCCAAAGGTATGGGCGCCCATTCCCAAAACACCAGATAATATAAGAACTAATAAGAAAATAGATTCCAGGATACTGGGACAATATTCTACATGGAAGTAGTTGAAAATTTTCCAAAAAATTGTGAAAATTCTAGTTGGATGCCTTCAATTCGGATTTGAGCATAACTCTCAATTCTGAATTACTTCTCTGAATCACATCATATTGTCATGAAATGAAAAATCCATTTCTTCAATTTTCTCTCCGCTGAAAATCAAATAGAAAAAACTTTCAAATTCTTGAACAGAGTGTCCCTGGACATTCTCTTTTCCTCTAGGGAATGAATATATGGGATCGAAATATCACCAGTACTTCATATATTTTGTCCCTGAAATCTTTCGTAATCAAGTTACAGGCTCTCGAAGATACCAAATGAAAAATATTCTTCATTGATAACTTCTCAAGTGATTATTCAAAATCAACCAAATTTTGAGATTGAATAAAGATAGGAATTGCTTCAATGAGCTTTAGGCAGGAGTCAGTTATTTCGCTGAAGAGTCAGTAACATAAACAAGGCTTTTTAGATGCCCTTATAGAAAGAAATCCAATGGATCCGGAGACCGCGGTGGCCATGCATATGGCTCACCTCTACCAATCCATCTACTGTGGGAAGCATGGTTCAAATGGTCACGCAAAATCGAACTAAAATGAGGAGGAGCGTCATCATGTTAAAACCACATATCGCTCCGGGTTCGCAATAGAATATGTTCAAAATTCCATTCAAATCGCTCTGAAGGAACTCCAAATAACGTTGACCATTCAAACGGTTATGTAGAACAAATGCTCCTATAAGATGGTTTCTTATAATACCATCCCGAACATTAACGTTGAATTTACGTTGGTGTTTGTTTTTTTTTATATGCAGATTTACACGAAAGGGATGCCCTGTGATGTTCGAAGAACACCGCGTGAATCAAGGGACAGGAGATACGAATCAACATTTACTTTGAATTTCTGAAGTTTGTGAGCCTCAGGAAAAAACTCTCTTGGCAAAGAGTTCCAAACCTCAGCTGTTCTATTGAAAAAAGATCCCTGAGCAAGAGAGGTTCGACAAGTTTCCAAATTCACAACAAAGGGATGGGAATTCTGTACTCGTCGAGTCATCCGTGAAGATATTGCCAAGCAGGGAATGATTGATAACAATTGGGAAGAGCATCGACCGTGAAGGTATCTATAGAAGAGAGACAAGCCTCCGACCCTTCTAAGATGTTCTAATGAAGTGAGCGAGTCTGTGAGCGAAGAATCACCAACAAGACGAATTGCTTTTCTCTGAATGGAATCGAGAAGCCTCAATGAATGTTCTGGTGCCGAACTCCACACATAAGAACTGTATTCCATGACAGGTCGTATCTGAGCCTTGTAGATCAGTAGAAGCTGACGAGAAGTGAAGTATTTCTTCGCACGCAATAGAAATCCAAGTTTCGGGGGAGCTCTTCCAGCGATCGATCTCACATGGTTTTCCCATGAGAGACTATCACTGATCATAATTCCTAGCATCGAGATACTTGATTTTGTAGGAATAGTTACTCTTGACATCTGAATATTTGATGATGAATGATCGGCTTTCCTTGAGAAGAGACATGCCTGGTTTACAATATTATATGGGGATTTTCATCGGCCCATATATGGAGATTTCGCGAGTTGATGAATTCATCTCAACTGAAACCTTCATCATCAGTGAATAGAACTCGAATAGAAGTCATATCCTCTCTTGGCTTGTCCTTCAACAAATTGGCATCATCCAGTTGTGCTGAAAAATCTTCAGGTGTCATGGCATACACCTTCTGGATGCGATATGCATGAAGCAGTTGTTCCCTAATTAATTTATGAATAGTAGACTTGGATGTATGAAACTGTTTCGATAGATTTCTGACGCTCATTAAAGGATCATAAGCGACGGCTTCCAAAATATTTTTTTTGCAAAGGTACGCACAGCTATAGGAGCGCCCTCGCCAGCTCGTTTTGGCAAAACTCTACCTGCAGTAATATCGAAATGGAACAACATACTCCAATTAATTATCCCTTAGCATACCTGTCTCAAGCTGCGATGACACGTTTGAACGTTTCTCTTGCTGGTATCGTTCTATTGAGGAAATGCTCGAAATATAGTCGACAGGCTTCTGCAGCATTAGAAAATACTCGTCCATAAATGTCTATAGGGTCAAGCAACATGTGTCCGAAGATATGATTATGAGGTATTCAAAGGAAAAGGAAAATTTCGAAAATGAACCATTGGGCGTTAAAGAAATACCGTCAGATTCCGGGAGGCTGAAACATTTCGCTCTCCATGCTCCTCTGGAATTCAAAGATATAATGTACGACATCAGCTTTTGGCCTAGAGGTGTAGGTATAAAAAGACTTAATTTCTTGAAGCACCCTGATATTTTTCAACAAGGGGGAAATTTTTGATTCAGGATAAAAATGATAATAATAAAATCTACTCCCAGCGAACCATTATAAAATATACTAATGATAGTTCCTGGCAAGTGACTCGCTTATTACATCTGAAGTGTGATAGCATAAAAAGTAAATCTCTAATGGTAAATGTCCTACCCCAGGAATACAATGTACATATATTCTGTATGACAGAGCACTGGTGTAATATAGATTAATTAAGGAAAATTCACTTTGATGGTTATACTTTGGCAAATTCTTATTGTCGTCAAAATTTTACAGGAGGAAGCACAGCAATATTTGTGAAAAATATCACATTCGAAATACTAAATCCTCCAGTCATTCAAGAGGAGAAAGTATTCGAATATACGTGTATAAACCGTCTTTTAAATAATTTTAAGTTTGTAGTCATATGTGTTTATCGTTCACCTAAGAGTAACATTGATTCTTTTCTGGAGAAAATGACTGAACTTCTGAATTTTATCTTCAAATATCCAAGGTTGGTGGTGATATGTGGTGATATGAATGTAGATTTTTTGGTAGAAAATGCAGAGATGAACATAGTTAGGCAGTGCTTTCTCTCGTATGAATTGGATGCTAAAGTAACGGAAATAACGAGACCTAATCCTAGAGGAGGATCTTTGTTGGATAATATTTTCACGAATATACCGGAGGACATCTCGCAAGCAACGGTTTTTAAATCAATTATATCTGATCATTTTAGTCAAGTCTTTGATATTGAAACCTAGTGATTTTTCGAACCACACAACAACATATAAGAGATATTATTCCGATGAAAATATATCAAATTTTTATCAGTCTCTGTCTAATGAATTATGGGAGCCAGTTTACCTAAATGGTGACGTAAATGACAAATATGAATTATTTTATAATATTTTATTCCATCATTTTGATGTAGCTTTTCCTCTAAGTCCTAAGGTTACTAGATCAAAAAATAGTGAAAACTCCTGGGTGAATCAAGAAATGAAATCTTACTCTCAGTATGTGAGGGACTGGTATAAATTATACACAAAGACAAAATGCAATGATATTCTTGCAAGATACAAAATGGAGAGATCGGCCTATAAGAGATGGATCGAAAATATTTAAATGACAATAACATAGCCAACTCAAGGAATAAATCAAAAACAATGTGGAATATCTTCAATCGTACTAATAGACAAAATTAAAATGTAAATATAACCCTTACCAGTGGCGGGTCTACTATAGAGGATCCCTCAGAAGTTGTTGACGTTTTTAAATCACACTATGATTCGATCTGCCATATCCCCCATGAGTATCATAAACGCGAACTGATTAGGGACTTTCTCTTTTGGGAACCCACTTCAGCAAATGAGATCATCAGTGTCTTGTATGCATTACATCCTAAATACTCATGTGGTTTTGATCAAATTCCTATAGCTATTTTAAAAAAAGTGCCGGATTTTATTGGGAAGTCTTTGGAGCACATAATTAATGAATGTTTTTTGACTGGCACGTTCCCAGATGATTTGAAGATTGCTAAAGTCATTCCAATCTACAAAAAAGGTTTTTGAACCGATGATGTGAAAAACTACAGGCCTGTGTCAATATTACCCGCACCATCCAAAATATTTGGAAAAATACTTTACAAGAGACTTGTTGCTTTCTGTAAAAGACACACAATATTTGCCAATGAGCAATTCGGCTTCCGTAAAGGAATGTCTACTGAATTAGCCATCTAAAATGCAGTAACAAATATATCAACTCATCTCGATAACAAAACTTTGTCCGCGGGAATATACTTCGATCTGTCAAAAGCCTTTGATATGGTTGACCACCACCTTCTGCTGGAAAAACTAGATGACTTTGGTGTCAGAGGTACACCATTAAACTTATTGAGGTCCTACCTCGAAAACAGATATCAAGCCGTTGCAATTATGCAAGAGGGTAGGTTATTCATATCAGAGAGGACAGAAATCAAGCGAGGCGTACCACAGGGATCAATCCTTGGCCCCCTTCTTTTTCTCCTATATGTCAACTCTCTACCATCTGCTCTCTCCAGTTCAAACTCACAAACTTTTCAATTTGCTGATGATACTTCTGTCATTATAAATAGCACTAATATGAAAGATCTTGCTCACTCAGCATCATGCGTGGCAAAGAAAATGGATGAGTGGTGTACTGATAACTGTCTTAATATGAATTCTGCCAAAACTGGACTTATAATGTTCAATCTGACCAAGAATATATTGGAATCTCCGTATGTAAGATTACAAGAGAAGTCAGTGCCAGTACTGCCATCTATTAAGTTTTTGGGAGTTTTTATTGACTCTAATATGAGTTGGGAACTACACGTGGACAACTTGGCCAACAGACTTGCCTCGGTGTGTGGGGTGATCAGATATCTGAGAGAACAGGTATCAGAATATGGTTTGAAACTATATTATTATGGACATGTCCAGTCAATCATAGCATATGGAATACTTTTTTGGGGATCCAGTCCAAACGCAAATGAAGTATTCATACTGCAAAAACGTATATCGAGGTGTATTTTTGATCTTGGCTATAATACCTCCTGCAAGTCATATTTTGCGAACCATGAGGTATTAACAGTACCTTCTCTATACTTTTTATCTCTGGTTATTTTCGTGAAAAAGCACCAATACTTATTTTCTACAAATGCAGATGAATATTCCAATGAAATGAGTATGTTAACTCGCAACCGGCATAATCTTAGGATTCCACATCACAAAACTGCTTTTTTTAAACGAAGTACTGAATATAGAGCGAGGAAAGCTTATAACCGGCTTCCATCTCAACTGAGAGATATTGGCAATCTCCATAAATTCAGAAGTTCAGTCATTGATTTCTTGAAGGAAAAAGTATTCTACAGGGTGTCCCAAACTCGATGGCCTATTAGACATTTCTGGAAAACGGGACATAGTATTATTTTGAAAATTTGATTTCTTGGGTAATTAGTTCTGTTCTATCGATATAAAATATTTTCAGCGCTGCGACGTTGCCGCTTATATTGAAAAGTAGCAACAACTTTGATATTTTAAATAGGACACCCTATATATTATTGCATTTCTCGCTTCGTTATTGCTTTCCGATTATTTTTGTATGATACTCCTCTATACCTATCTCTAGTGGTTTTCGAAAAATTCATTGATTTCCTTATTTTTTGTGAGAAACATAGCTTTAATCAAATGCTTATTACTGCGGTATTTGGATTCAAAGACAGCTTGAATCTTGAATGTAGTTTGACAATGCCCTGTGTATGAGTTGTGTCTGAGGAAATTCTTTCTCCATTATACAGGGTCGTTCAAAATTTGTGATTTTACCGATACATACAAAAGTGGTGAAAAGTGCAGTTTTTCAAATGGAACATCCTGTATATTATCGAAAATCCTGAAAGACAATTGGAGTTCCTTTCAAATGATGTGTCATGTTCCTATACCTAAATAGTCAGGTTTCCGAAATAAATGCAAGTTTCTATAAAAATTGGATATTTTGACATATTTTGTATTATATTGTTATTTATTTATTTATTTATTTATTTATTTATTTATTCAATACATCCAGCAGGCCCAAAAGCCCATTTACAGGTGTATACAATTAAAATTATAACTAATTATACATATGGTAAATCAATTTCGAATGAAACGGAGAATCTCTTTTTTGAATTGTTTGAACGTTAGAAAAAATATATCTACACAAGGAACATTATTAACACTTCTAGATATAGTAGTTATGGGAGAATGAAAATGATGCATTGTATTGGCCACCGGGATATGAAATGTGCTACAGAATCTAGATGAAATACGCGGTACACTGAATAACATTTGAGACAATAGAGGCGAACAATCTATTTGTCCATGTATTATTTTATATGCAAAACACATATCTCGGCTTACCCTGAATTTTTTCAGAGATATCATTTGGAACTCGTCCAACAATGAGTCATAGCTATAACCTCTTTCGGGATAAGCTCCATGTTTCTTGAAATATGCATACTTCAAAAATTTTTTTTGAACATTTTCTAAACTAGATATATGTTTCATATGTGACGGATTCCAAACGACACTGCAGTACTCTAATTTACTCCTGATCAGTGTTAGGTAAATGGTTTTCAAAGAATCAAAGGTCTTAAATTCCTTGCAGTTGCGTATCAAGAAACCCAAACTTCTCATTGAAGTTGATATCACATTCTGAATGTGGTTGGAAAATGTGAGTTTTTGATCAAACAAAACCCCCAGATCCTTTGATTCCGTGATCCGCGTTAAACTTTCACCATCTAGTACATAGTTGAATGTTACTGGTAGGATTTTACGTGTGAATGTCATTATTTTACATTTATTTGTGTTTAAGTACAATTTATTACGAATACACCAATTACTCAAAGAATTCAAGTCCTCCTGCAATGTAAAACAGTCTGCTTCATCTTGGATTTCACAATATATTTTCATGTCATCTGCAAATAGCAATTTATGAGAAGTGATGTTATCGGCTATGTCATTTATAAATAGTAAAAATAATAATGGCCCAAGATTGGACCCTTGTGGGACACCCGAACTCGCTACAAAGCAGGAGGATTTTATACTATCACATTCAACATAACTACGTCGGTTGGATAAATATGATTTCAGGAGCAACTGAATATTATATGATATGCCAAAATTTGACAGTTTCTTTAGCAGCTGTTGATGTGATACTCGATCAAACGCCTTGCTGAAGTCCGTGTAGATGACGTCAACTTGTCGCTTATTATCAAGTACATCTGAGACAAATTGTGTGAATATACAGAGATTAGTTGCTGTACTACGAGCCCTGATAAAGCCATGTTGAAAAATTGACAGTGAAGAACGGACATGGTTATAAATCATGTCTGATAGAATAATTTCCAGTATTTTGGAAAAAACTGATATTAATGTAATTGGCCTGTAATTTTCAACATTTGTTACCTTTCCAGACTTGAATACAGGGCATACTTTTGACAATTTCCATATTTTAGGGAAGTGTCGATTTTTTATAATGGAGTTATATATAATCTCCAGTGGCACCAAAATGCTATTTATTAATGATTTCACTGTTTTTGCTGGAATTCCATCAGGACCACATGATAACTTATTCTTTAATTTTTTAGTAGCTTCAATAATTTGTTGAAATGTTATTGTTGTTATGTTTAAGTATGGATGATTTATGTGATTTGGCAGGTACGTATCATAGTTGGCGTCGTTGACGTCATCTTGACTATATACACTACTGAAGTGTGTTGCAAATGCATTTACAATGGAGTGTGCTGATACATGTGTTTGATTATTATAAGCCATTTGACCCGGGATGCGAGACTTATTTTGTTTTGAATTTATGTAATTCCAAAAGTCGCGTGGATTATTCTTCAGTCTTTCTTCAGATCTACTAATATATAACCTATAATCAGTTGCTATTCTGGATTTGATAATTTTTCTTGCATTTTTCATGCGCCCTAAATAGAATAAGTATTTCGTTTTTTTATACATTTTCAAATAGTGATATTTTGATTTTATTTGTCTGATTAAATACGTGCTATACCAAATTGGGTACGAATTTGTCCTACATTTTGCAAGCGGCGTACATTCATGAATTATCTTCTGAACAATGTCATCGAAAGTTTCACACATAGAGTCTACATCATTATGATTGGATAAAAGTTGAGTCCAATTTATTTCACTCAGTAATCGAGAAGACTTTTGTACATCGACTCTTTTCATGTCATACCTTATAACAGTTGATTGAAATTTCTTGTAGCTTACAGCATCGTTGGTCAGCTGCACCAGAAGTCCTGGGTGATGGGGATCTGTCGGTACTAGTGGATTTTCATTATGTTGCACAACACATGCAGATTCGGTTGAACATATCACTAGATCCAATAGCCTGCCATAGTTATTTTTGATTAAATTCCGTTGCACTAAATCACCGAAGTCCAAAAATTCAACAAATCGCCGGATTAGGTTCGTTTGGTTACCGTTGTCGTAAAAATCTTGTAGCTCAGAGAGATTGAAATCCCCAATAATTATAAATTTGTTATCTTCGAGACAGTTTTCTATGAGTCCAAAGAATTCATTATACTCTTCAATAGTTGTTTTTGGAGGAATATAAACTGCAACAATATATATTGGTTTCACATTTTCCGTTGATAATTTGACACAGAGAAAATCTATTGTATCAATGGAACAAGTGAATTCATATATTTCTGATTTGAATATTATACTGTTCACTGCTACTAATACACCTCCACCTCGTGTTCTACGATCTTTTCGGTAAGTTACGAAATGATCTGGAAATAATTCACCGTTGCTCACACCATCATGTAACCAGCTCTCTGAGATTACAATTATATTTTGGTCGCTTTCTAGAACGTTTTTGTAAAATAAATGTGTTTTGGAGTTCAAACCTCTACAATTCTGGTAAGAAATTGAGATACAATTTTCTTGTGAGGACCTACTGGATGAGTGATTTAGTTTTTTTTTGTTATAAATGGAAATCCATTTCTGTATTTTATAATTAATTCCATTTCCCCGGACTCTTGTCTCTCTTTCAGTTCGTGGCGCAGTCTAATCAAATGCTCCCTCTGCATGACCGTCTGATCTGGTTTGATGTATATATTTTTGAACCGGTCAATAGCTTGTATCTTCTTATTGTTTCTAATGAGTTGTGAATGGTTCGAACTATCAGGCATAATTATTTTTAAGGGTCGGGTTTTACCAGTAGAGGGTTTTCCTAAACGATGGATTTTTGACCCAGTCATTTCAAAATTCGGAACAATAATTTTGATAACTTCCCTCACTATTGCCTCTTGGTCGGCATTGTCTTCAGGAATGAAATGTTATTATATTATTATGAAATGTCATGGAACATGTCATTATGAAAATTCGACAATCAATGCATCATTAAAAAAACGTTTGCGCGTTCAATAACTTGAATTTGATCAGAAAAGAATCGAAATAGAAAATGTTTATTCTTCATGGTCAATGTGATCAAATTATAGCAAGAACATGCAAATTGTTCTGTAGTATATTGAAGTGTGTGAAGATGACGAACTGATTGTACGAAGAATGATTAATATACAGAGTATTACAAACTTGATGGCCTATGAGACGTTTTTGGAGATGTGGGACATAAATGATTGAAATCTTGTATTCCACGATAAGTGATTGCGACCTACCTCTTGAAAATATTTTCACCGTTACAGTGTTGCCACAACTGCTTGTAACTAATATCGACTTCCTTATTTCAAATGGGAAACACCCAGTTCATCATTCCGTATTCGAATTCTACTGATAAATACAAATAACTTTTACTAAACATGTCGTATACCTATCCCTACCTTTTATCAAATATTGATTATTTTGTAATTGTTTTGCTACCAAAATGAGACCAACTTCAATTCGAATATCTCTTTTTTCACTTTATACTTTTTTTTATACTTTCTTCTGACAGAAACACTATGAAAATCACTGCTTGTCAAACTTAAAGTTTGTTTTGCTCTTTCCTGGTCACGGAACACTAGATCATTTCAATTGGGAAATATAACCTATTTTGATGAGTTATGGGAATTGAAAATGATAGTCACACACTTCAATATACTACAGAACAATTTGCATGTTCTTGCTATAATTTGATCACATAGGCCATGAAGAATAATCAGTTTCATCAAAACTTCATTTGAATTATTATTGCCTTCTATTTTGATTCTTTTCTAATCAAATTTACGTTAATGACGCGCAAACGTTTTATTATTGATGCATTAATTGTCGAATTTTCATGACATGTTCCATGACATTTCATAGCTACCTAATAAAAAATATGTCAAAATAATCCAATTTTTATAGAAACTTGCATTTATTTCGGAAACCTGACTATTTAGGTATAGGAACATGACACATCATTTGAAAGGAACTTCAATTGTCTTTCAGGATTTTCGATAATATACAGGATGTTCCATTTGCAAAAATGCACTTTTCACCACTTTTGTATGTATCGGTAAAATCACAAATTTTGAACGACCGTGTATAATGGAGGAAGAATTTCATCATACACAAATAATACGCAAGGCATTGTCAAACTACGTCCAAAATTTCAGCTGTTTTTGAATCCAAATACCGCAGTAATAAGCAGTTGATTAAAGCTGTTTCGCACAAAAAATAAGGAAATCAATGAATATCTCGATAACCACTAGAGAAAGGTATAGGGAAGTTCATACAAAAATAATCGGAAAGCTATAACAAAGCGAGAAATGCAATAATATATAGGGTGTCCTATTTAAAATATCAAAGTTGTTGCTACTTTTCAATATAAGCGGCAACGTCGCAGCGCTAAAAATATTTCAGATCGATAGAACAGAACTAATTAACCAAGAAATCAAATTTTCAAAATAATCCTATCTCCCGTTTTCCAGAAATTTCTAATAGGCCATCGAGTTTGGGACACCCCGTATAAGTTCGATTTTTGTGAATGATTACTGTACTCTGTTTGTCTAGCAAAGTTATATACTCACCACTTTCGACTCCGTGAAGTGTTTATTTGTGTAATGTTTTACTTATTATGTTGCATGACCAGTGTATCCTATTCTTTTCTTTTGACGTTGTCTATGTCCATGATGATTTTATGACAATAAAGATATTATTAGTAGCATTACTATAAAATGATTGCATATCTGCATATTTGTTGAATGTGAGCTGTCCGGCCATATTAACAAACTTCAAGATATATTATAATGATAATAATCGTCTTATTTCATCAACTTACATATTATCATCACAATTATGTAAGATAGAGAGATAACAGGTGAAGTTGATGCAAGGACGAAGTGTCAGCTGAAGCTGCTTTTCAACTCAACCGGAGAGGCAACTACAAATTTTAGAGAGAACATATATAATTGAATCAAGGTAAACGAATATCAGGATATTGATATTTAACACTATTCAGTTACGCCCATGTTGTACATGAAAAAAAATACCTTCTGTACCATCTGCTTGAAGCTTTCAGACATCAATTTTTGTATGAGCAGTAATTCTATATTAGCGATGAGGGCAATTATTGAGAGAAGGTCTAGAGAAGGTGTGGATTTTCTTTGAATTTTTTTTTAAGATTATAGAGGGAGTACTTCCAGAATTCGGGAGGAAGTTGATTGAAAATCTTTGATGCGTTCTATGAAAAACTTCGTGTGAATGCAGCAGTGGAATGTCTAAGTATTACGAGCAAGTTATTTTTTTGTGTGTGCACCTAGTTGAAATTACGGGAAGTGATCAGCCTATTCCGTAGATAGGAAGGCTTAGCTGTCGTCAGTACTTTATGAGTAATCGTGAGGAGATTAGGACTACACAAGGTTTTCAGTTTGAGCCATCCAGACTCTATTTATTTTTGGCGTTAATGCGGTCGAATTTACGTATTCCATATGAAAAACGAATGCAGGAATTTTGTGTTCGTTGTAATCGGTTGGCATCAACCTGCAATAGTGCTGGACTATAAATGTTGTCGCAGTATGAAAGTTTGGAAATCACAAGGGCCTGACATAATTCCAATTTAAGTTTGGTTGGTAAAATGTCGCGATTGTGATATAATTTACTCAAAACATTATATGAGCTCTGACAGAGAAAACTGATGTGTTTAGTAAAACCTCAGCTCTGAGTCAAGCCATAGACACAAATTTTTGGTTTCGTTGACCCATGTAAGACGGTTTCCTGCAAGATCAACTCTAAACTGTTGTGATACCAGATTACACCTTTTCTTAGAACCGAAAAGGATACTGACAGATTTAGAGGGTTCCATTTTTAGATTGTGCGCGAAGGATATGTTGAGTAATGACAAAAGATCTTTCTCAATATACGAATGGACGTTTACGGCAGGAGATGCAAGATAAATTTGAGAATCGTCTGCAGAGTGAAGGATCGTACAAAGGTTAATACTCATGAAAGTCAGCTGTGTAAAGTGAAAAGAGAAGTGGACCCAAGATAGAGCCCTGCGGTAGTCCATATGCAATTGGTAGTGCTTCAGATTTGGATGAACCAATGATAACTGACTGAGTGCGTTCTGATAAGTAGTTTTTAATCGGAGTAGTGAGAAACCGAAATAAAGTAATTTTTTGCACAGGACCGAATGATCAATAGTGTCAAAGGCCTTACTGAAATCTGATAAAGTTAGGCACGTTATCTGGTTCGAGTCCATTGATCTGAAAATGTCGTCGCTAATGTTCAAAAGTGTCCTAGTTGTACTATGAGACGTCCGAAATCCTGACTGTACCGATGTAATAGTCTTATGATCTGTTGCGAACAGTGTTATTTGTTCTTTGAGTATACATTAAAGCACTTTTGACAATGTCGGTAAGATGCTAATCGGTCTTAGCTGTGAAAACTCGGTAGAGTTCGCACATTTGTAAAGCCGATAGAAATGTGTTGGATGTTATGGCTTTGTTCATCAGAAAAGTTAAGTGATCTGGAAGTTCATTTTCAATATATTCAATCATTCGACGAGATAGAAGATCGGAGCCAGTGGCATTACTTGCGATGGAGTTCAGATGATTACGAACCGTATTTGTATTCACAGTTGAAAAAGTCAATAAAGAGTTATATTCGACATGGATGTATTTTTCGAGAAGAGATAACTGAGCAGAGGAACGTGTCACATGGTTTATGTTTCAGGAGTGAGTATCAATAGATGAGGCATTTTTAAGTGCGGCTGGCAGTTTTGAGTTGTTATTTCGCAATATGTCTAGGGACCTAAGTGTATTCCATTTATCTTTTGAGCCTTTATTTTTGAGAACTAATTCAAGGTAAGCTTTGTTTTCATGGCCTATTGAGCTGTGGTGTAGTTTCTAATATCCTTATAATGAGCCAATCGCCCAATGATTTGGAATTCTCATATTTGCTCATGGATTTGTCTCGTACTCGCATCATTTCTTTGATGGTAGGTGAGATCTATGGAGCGAGGGGTTTGGAAGTTCTAACTCTTCGAACAGGAGCATGTAATTCAAAAAATGTGAGCAGATTACTGTTGAAGAAAGATAACTTATCGTCAACGTTCTCCAGGGCATAAATGATATCCCAATTGACGAGGTCAACGTCTTCGTGAAAACAAACACTATCAAACATAGAAAAGTCTTTATAAGTTACGATTTTTACGTGTGATGAAATCTGAATAGATTTCATCATACAGTGTATCATCATATGGTCGGATATACCTTGGATGTCTAACACGTCTACAGCTGTGATATGATCAGGTTCCGAGCTTACCAATATATCTATCAAACTTGCCCTTGTTGAAGTGACTCGTGTAGGACAATTGTTAGAGTTTACCTGGAAGTAATTCTCGTAATAAATATATCCGCTCGAAAGACGAATTTGAACTTTTTCAAGGAAAGACTTATCTGTGTCAACTTGTAAGTTGTAAGTATATTTTTTTATTAATCAACAACAACAACCTTCTGTTCAGAAATAGACAAATGACTGATACAATTTCAAATATACAGAATGTCACTTAAAAGTATATAAATAATTTAATAAGAATCTGCAAACATTCTCCCCCTCAGTAATTGGTCAGGTTCTGACATAATGAAGACCAATTACTTCTTCTGGACATCAAGTACACATAGTTTGGAAACGGGCCTACGCAGAATAGTTCCATTAGCTAACTTGACGTCAACAATTCTGATTTTTTTATCCCTAGCTTCATAAAGTTGGATAACTCGTCCTTTGGGCCAGGTGTTGCTTGGACCATTAGGATCGACAATAAAAACAATGTCGTTCAATTGAATGGTTTTTGATTCTTGAAACCATTTTGTTCTCTTGATGAGGTGAGGTAAATATTCGAGAGTCCATCGCTTCTAAAATAAATCTGTTAGCTTTTGAGCCGCCTTCCACTTGGGCATCAGGTTGAGATCATTTTCGTCAACTACGGAGCAAGGTAGGGCTGCATATTCAGGACCAATCAAAAAATGGTTTGGAGTTAAAGCCTCAGAATCTTCAGAGTCGAGCGAGACATGAGTCAAAGGACTTGAATTCACAATATTTTCAGCTTCAGCAAAAACTGTTCTTAAGACATACTCCTGGGGATATCGTGATTTCAAAATTTCACCCTTATCTAATTCTAAAATGTGTTTCAATGTGTTTTTTGGAGAAATAATTATTTTGGATTGTATTCCACATCTGCAATTTCTGATGAACCTCAACATCCAACTTGTAGCTCGAACAAGTTTGAACCACTTAGAGAATCTTTCTGGATCAGAAATTGGCAGATCAAATTTTTCAGTGTGAAGGAAAACGTAGTCTCGTCTCTCTTCCAATTGAGTAATATCGTGCATTGGAGATGGATCAATTTCTTGGGGCCAGTACTCTGTGTTATAAATAATGAGCGGTTGAGCACTATCGATAACTATTTATTATCTCAGAAAATACAAGAATGCCGAGAGTGCATCACAATCCCCCTTGCATCCCGTCGGCTACCGCTATTCCCTTTTTCCTCTCCCCTCTCACATCCTCGTCATGCTAGTCACATACCCAACCCATAGGCAACCTACCTTACATCTCCCCCCTCCTTTTTTTTTCCGAAAAAGTCAAACTTATACATAGTCATTTAAGTAATAGGGTTTTCTGATAGTTCTACCAGATCTAGAGTGTAAACGCGGAGGGGTGTCATCACTTACAGCCACACTAGGTTTTTCAACAGATATTGGTTTAGGGAAAGCTGCTGTTTCGTTTATTATTGAGGGGTCCTCAGATGAAGGATTCAAATCACATTTTGGCCTAACTGTAACATTATCATAAGACTTTCTCAAATGGGAGGTATTTCGTCTTATATATCTACCATCATTTTTCTGAACTACGAATGATCTAGGCGTATTACAGGCTTCAGATATTTTGGCAGGCGTCCAGGTTTTATTTTTGGTATCCTGAACCAACACGTTATCTCCGGCTTTGAAACTAGTTCTCTTAACAGCAGTCTTATCGTAATTGACCTTAGACTTACTTTGTTTATGAAGAAACTGTTGCCTTACTTGCTTACATATATTTGGTTTCAAAATCTGAGTGCTACATGGTAGCTTGTCACGTAAGACACGGGACATTAACAATTGGGCTGGTGAATAGGATAAGCCTGTTACAGGGGTATTTCGGTAAGCTAATAAGGCAAGGTTTATATCTTCATTATTTTCTAAACATTTTTTCATAATTTTCTTAGCGATCCCCACTCCTTTTTCTGATAGACCGTTTGATTTAGGATACCTAGGGCTGGATGTAATAACACTTATCCCCTAATCTTTAGCAAAATTACGAAACTTAAAGCTACTAAACGGCATATTATCTGCTACTAAGGTTGAAGGAACACCGTGCACCAAAAAAAAATTCCTTCAACTTCAGTATTACACTTTCTGAAGTTTTATTTACAAGTTCCCCTATTTCTAACCATCTACTGTAATAATCAACTAAGACTAGGTACTCTTTATTTGCAAAATAACAGATGTCAATCCCCACTTTACTAAAAGGCAAGTCAGAGACTTCATGAGAGATCAATGGTTCCTTAGCATTAGAAATATTATATTTTTCACAGATTTTACATTTTTGTATCAAGTGTTCTATGTCAGATCCAATGCCAGGCCAATATAATAGAGATCGGGCTCTATTTTTTGACTTATTTATACCGAAGTGACCTGCAGGTTATATAATATTTTTAGTTCATGGTTTTGAATATTTCTATGAGTCTCAGGATAACCAACATTATGCCATTCTAGAATCTGTCTAAGACTTTCATCTTTAATGATTTCATTTTTTATTTGTAGCAGCCTACGGTCACTGATTAATAATTCTAAACTCATACAATGAACTATTTCTGACAGAGTTTTATCATCACTAGATGTGTTTTTCATAAAATTCCTAGAAAGAAAATCTGCCACAAACATTTGGGGTCCTGGAACATATTTAAACACTAAATCATATTTTAGTAGCTTCAACAGCATCCGTTGTAGCCTTGAACTGACCTTACTTATATCTTTTTTGATTATTGAAATTAAAGGCTTGTGATCTGTTTCGACAGTCACTCTATATCCATAAATAAATTGATGATATTTTTCCACTCCGCAACAGATTGCATATAGCTCCTTTTCAATGGTAGCCCATCTAACCTGTGAATCCGTTAAACTTTTTGAGTAGAATGAAACTGGCTGCCCACTTTGTAACAAGCAAGCCCCAACACCTTGGAACTGTCAGTTTGTAAAACTAGGGGCATACTTTTATCAAATAGTTTTAACGTTGGTGCCTTACTCAATTTTGACTTAAGATTTCAAAATGCTTTATTATGAGATTCACCCCAAACCCAAGCAATATCTTTTTTCAAGAGTTCTCTTAATGGTGCTGTGCTATCAGTAAAGTGAGGAATAAACTTACTCAAGTAGTTACACATTCCAAGAAAAGACTGTAAGGATTTCAAATTCTTAGGGGGTTCTAAGTTAAGAATACTTTGAACCTGTTCTGGGTCACATTCAATTCCTATTTCTGATGAAATAACACCCAAAAATTTAACTTTATTTACCTTATACTGCACTTTGTTCTTATTAAATTTGACATTATGCTTTTTTGCTCTTTCAATAACACTACTCAGAATAATATCATGTTTTTCAGGGGTATTTGCAAAAACTATCAAGTCATCAAAGTAGATTTCCACTCCCTGAATATCACCAAAAATAGAGCCATTCAAATCTTGCATCACCTCTGGGGCTGAGGAAATCCGAAATGGCATACGCAAGTACCTATAAACTCCATAAGGTGAGCTAAAACAGCACATGGTACTACTTACCTTGTCCAAGCACACTTGTAAAAACCCATCCTTCATGTCTAGAACTGTAAAATACTTTTTACCTGCAAGCCTACTGAAAATTTCCTCTACAGAAGGTATCAAACATCTTTCTCTGATAATAGCTGCATTCAGATACTGTGGGTCTAGGCACAGTCTCAGACTGCCATCAGACTCTTCTATGATTACTAAATTATGGCACCATTCAATTGGTCCCCTAACTTTCTGTATGATACCCCCTCTTTCCAACTTATCAAGTGCAGTTTTCAACTTTGGCTTTATTGACTCTGGGATTCTTCTTTGTGGTCTAACAACAGGCCTAGTGCCTTCTATCAATTTTATTTTATATGTTCCAATATTTCCCAGACCCTCAAATATGATTTTATTTTTATTTAAAAATATATCAAAATTATCCTGTTGAGCCTTCACAACATCGACTCTATGTATTAAATTCAACTGACTACAGTCACGCAACCCTAATATTGGTACAGAATTGTCCTGTCGAGTTATTATAAATTTAACATTCCTATGTAAACCTTTAACTCTGCAGTTTACAATAACTGTTCCCATCGGCTTTATTTTACTACCATTGTAAACTACAAGCACAGTCTCAGTATCTTCTAGTGATATTTTACTCTGACTAACTTCTAAAAATTTGCTATAGGGTAAAATAGAGACTTCACTCCCTGTATCTAACTTGAAGTTAATGTCAACATTATTCACGCTTACCTTCTGCATCCATTGCCTATTATTAGTATAAGATTTTTCTATAGCGTCTACTTCGATAGAATTAATTGTAAGCAAATCCCCAACTTCACCTTCAGAGTCACTACCTAGAACTTGTACATCAAGCACTCTTCTTTGCTTAGACCCGCATACTTCCGCAAAATGATCCAGTTTCTTACACAGGACACACGTCTTCCCAAATGCAGGGCACTGCCTGGGCCTATGCATTCTACCACAGAACCTACACTTGTCATTTCTAAGTTGCCGTCTATCTACTTCTTGTACTACCACCTCCTTGGAGTCTTCTCTCTTCTTTGTGGCCCTTTTAACCAAGTCTACCACTTTCTCATGATTATTCAAAACCTTAAGCTGCCTCTTGCTCATCTCTGCTGCCCTGCAGTACTCGACTGCTGTTTTCAGATCCAAATTAGGAGTTCTTAATAATCTCTCCTGTGTTTCAGTGGTGTTTACCCCAATTACTATTTTGTCCCTGAGCAAGCTTTCTTCGAGTGTACCGAAGTTGCATGATTTAGCTAGGATTCTTATTTCTGTTGAGAAGTGTTCGAAATCCTCATTTTCTATTGAAAAATTTATACCTGTCATACGTTTCATTCTTGACAGGAGCACAATGCCTTTTGAAGGCCTCAACAACTTCATTGTACTCCTTTTTCTTGTTGTCATCTAGGCCCAAAGTTTCAAATACTACTTGAGCTTCTTCCCCGGCCACGTTAAGAAATATGGCAATTTTGGTTTCATCATCCTTAGCATCGAAACCTGTTGCTTTCATATAATAATTAAAGCTATTGTGGAATTGTTGAAAATTTTTGTCAATATTTTCATCAAACCTTAAATTATTGGGAGGTTTGAAGCACGCCATGGCCATTAAGTTTCTTTCCTAGGACTTGCAATTCAGTTCAGAGCTTGTGGAACTGTAATCAACACCTGTCCAGTATTCGCTTGTTCCACTGCAGTATCACGAGTTTTGCCTTTCCCGGTCCTTTTTTCTTGGTTAGGTGAGCTAACTTTTCCGTTTTCAGTCTTTTTGGCTTGTGTTTACACCTGACACCATGTTATAAATAATGAGCGGTTGAGCACTATCGATAACTATTTATTATCTCAGAAAATACAAGAATGCCGAGAGTCCATCACAATCCCCCTTGCATCCCGTCGGCTACCGCTATTCCCTTTTTCCTCTCCCCTCTCACATCCTCGTCATGCTACTCACATACCCAACCCATAGGCAACCTACCTTACACTCTGAAGTCTGTCGCAAGAAAACTGGTCCATATAACCACGTACTTTCTTCAGAAAAAGTTGAATTTTGTGAACGTTTGGTGGCTTGATCAGCAGCATTTTCTTATGATGGAACATACCTTCAGTCAATGATATTCGTTAAACTCTGTATTTCCCCCAGACGTTGTGCCACGAATACTTTGAATCGTCGGGCTTCAGAGCGAATCCAGTATAAAACTGTTTTAGAGTCCATCCAATTGAAAATGTTGCTCAATACCAATTTCAGTTAATTTTTCAAAAAGTTGCCCAACCTAGCTCCCATGAGTGCAGCTTGCAACTCAAGCTTCGGAATCGAGATTGGTTTCAGTGATGAAACTCGTGCTTTGGCACTCACAAAGGCAATCTGGATTTTGTCATTACTTCGACACCTCAAGTATGCTACGGTGGCAGTTGCCTTTTCTGATGAGTCACAAAATATTTGTAGCTGTATTTCACTTCGATCTCTGTCGAGAGTGAAATATTGTCTTGGAATTTTGAAACTGAAAATATTTTTCAGATCAGAAATCCAAATTTGCCATTTTTCGTCCAAAAGGTCTGTTATCTCATCATCCCAACCCAATTTACTTCTCCAGATGTCCTGAAGAAGAAATTTTCCTTGAATAATGAAATTTGATAAAAAACCTACAGGATCGAAAATGGACATGACCATTTTGAGAATTTCTCTTTTCGTTGGTCTTCTTTTCTTTTCCAAAATATCTTTATCGATTTTATTGAATTTAGTACGAAATATGAAGTTATCATTAAAAGAGTTCCAAAATACGCCTAACACTCGTTCTTCTACCATTGTTTCTGGATTGTCACCAAAATTTTTATCGCATTTAGCTTTCAAATTGGAATCCATATCATCCAGAAGTTGTTCCGAGTTAGACATCCAGTTACAAATGGTGAATCCTCCTTTTGAATGTACGTGAATAATATCATTAATGAGTTTTTTACCTTCACTGATAGAATCGGAATTACCCAAATAATCGTCCATATAATGTTCTTCTATGATGGCTTTGGCAGCTTCCGGGAAATTATTTTCATGATACTTGGCATTCCGATTTTTTGCTTCCTGGGCAAGACAAGGTCCATTTGTGGATCCAAAAAACACAACTCCAATTTCGTACACATCTGGATTTCTATTCCTTTCCATATCACGCCATAATATTCTCTGTGCTGCACGATCTTCTTTGCGAACCTTCACTTGCAAGAACATTTCTTTGATGTCAGCCAGAAATGCGTATTTTTTTATTCTGAAATTTATTAGAATAGTGAACAAAGAGTTGTAAAGATCTGGACCTGTCAATAGGCAATCATTTAAACTAATACCATTGGATTTGGTGGAGGCATCAAATACTATCCGCAATTTTTCAGGTTTATTGGGATTAGTTTTACCGAAATGTGGAAGATACCAAGTTTTGGGGTTATATTCTAGAATTTCACTATCAGAAAGTTTTTTGATATATTCTTTATCGAGAAGATCTTTCATTTTGTTACAGTAGGCCTTACCATAAATGGGATTTTTGTCGATTTTCCTTTCTGTACACAGAAGTCTCTTCATTGCATTATATTTACTTTCTGGGAGTACCATATCCTTTTCTTTCCACAATAGTCCGGTTTCGTAGCGATCCCCAATTCTCTTCATCGTCCCATTTAATATTTCTTGTGCCCTAATATCTTCCTTAGACATTGGCTTCTCCATTTTTTCTAGTCCAAAATTGTCTAGTAGCCACTGTTCTTTCACTAGATTATGTAAAACATCCAGGTCATCCTTGACTATATGATTTTAGTAACATACAAACCCGAAATCGTTTGGTTCGC
Organism: Zygogramma bicolorata; assembly: GCA_032362365.1. NCBI lineage: Eukaryota > Metazoa > Arthropoda > Insecta > Coleoptera > Chrysomelidae > Zygogramma > Zygogramma bicolorata. Next base: position 82,407 of record JAVJAQ010001474.1, on the reverse strand, counting down.
ACATTTTACACTCAAGATTAACGTTACCATGGATGACCCAGCCTAAGAGAGTCTTACTGAGAGCAGGACCTTGCCAAGGTCCAGTAATTATTTTTCTATTCACCAATAGAGGCCAGTTATCTTGACCAATCAAGATCTGTGGCTTTGCATTTTTCATAGAAATACCGTTGTTGCCAATATATGGATAATGTTTAGTTAGCTCACCTATATCTACAGTTTGTGTTGGTAATGATAATCCTTTTATTGTTCTCACGTGTCTTAGCTGAAACTTGTGATTACCATCTTCTGATATAATCGTGAAACTCACACTCCTTGAATCGTCCTGTTGTTTCATCTGACTATTCGTCCACTGCAGACAAAGTGGCTGTTGGTGTCCATCTATATTCATTATATCTGCTAGGTCTTGGTCGATAAGCGTAACGGTGGAAGCACCATCTAGAAGAGCGTAAGTTTTTATTTGTTGTTGTTTACAGCTCGTTATCACGGGAATGATTTTCAATAGGATATGTCTGTTGTTTGAAATATGACAATTAACCCTTGTTTCCAATTCAGATGGGATAGTCGATTGAGAAGAAATATTCATAACATTCAAATTTTCTTCCGATTTATTATGTGAGAGTGTATGATGCATCTTTTTACAATTATCTACCACACATATTTTCTTTTTCCTACAAATATTGGCACCATGATACGGAGTTAAACACGAATAGCAAATCTTCTTTGTTTTAACGAACTTCCATCTTTCATCAACCGTGAAAGTATTGAACTTGGAGCAACTAGACAAAGAATGTAGATCATCAAGACAACACATGCATTTTTTTGTTACGTTTGACGTTGATAAGGTGATGTCCTTTTTTTGGCATTTGAATTTTTTACAGTTGTCAAATGAAGTGTCATCACAATATTTCGGGATATGAACTTTACAAGCTGCTGTTGCTTTCCTATCAATCCAGTCTGTGAATTCTACCAGTTTTTTTGTTTAAAGGGTTTTGCTGGATATATGTTCAATCCACATGATTTTGTAGGGATTTGAAAGCTTTTTCAAGAGTTCTTGTAATAGAAAAGGATTTTATAAGTGTTCCTTTGAATCCAAAGACTGTATAGTTCCTACCAAATTTTCCACTTCATCCGAAAAATTAATTAGGCTTTCAAGTTTTTCCTCTTCAACTATAGGAAATGATTTGAGATTATCCAGAAGCATAAAAATTATCTGCTCTGGTTGTCCGAACCTATTTTCCAGAATGTTGATAAATTTTTCTACATTCTGGAACATGATCAATAGACTTTGGACTATCTTCCTAGCATTACCCTTCAAGCTTTTTTGTAGCCTACAATGATTTTCTTCTTGAGAATAACCACAAATAGCTGTTGAGTTACGATATTGATATAAAAAGTTTGGCCACTCAATTGGATTATCACTAAAACTGGGCAGGTCTTTTGGCATCGACTGCCTAGTCATGTATTTTGTAAATTGTGAAGGAAGTGAATGTGAAGAGAAATCATCATTATTGGAATGCTTGGTGAACGTTTGAATTGGTTGAAAATAAGGATCACTCACCTGCTCACTTTTCCTTTCAATATCTGGCGAATGCCAGTTTGGTGGACTCCTTGGTGAAGTAACGTTATTTTTCCAAGGATATCCATCACTTACCCAATTTTCGAAATCTGGACCATAGTTAGACTTATTCGCCTCACTCGACTCAGAATTTTCGTCGGCTTTTTCCTCCTCATCGATTTTCGCTAATCTAAGAGCTAATTCCAAGTCCAGCATTTCTTGTTTTTGCTTGAACTCCATCTCTAGCTTTTTTCGTTCTAGGGCAACCTTTCTCATTGCTATCTCCAATTCAGTTTGAAGTTTTTTGGAATCAGAAAGTTTGCTTTTTGAAGTTTTGAAGCTTGATTTAGCTATACTTTTGTGACTACTTTGTGAACCACAAGACTTTAAGGCAAGATGGTTCGAAGAACACGCTTGATCTGCTTCTTCCTTTCCAGCGCTGATTTTCTTCGTTTTTGCTTGCAAGCGTTCGCTTTTTCTTACTTGAGAAGTAGACATTTCAACCTCAGAGCTGTTCAATTTGAACTTCGAAGGGCCAGTTGTTAGAGTTTACCTGGAAGTAATTCTCCTAATAAATAAATCCGCTCGAAAGACCAGTTGTTAGAGTTTACCTGGAAGTAATTCTCCTAATAAATATATCCGCTCGAAAGACGAATTTGAACTTCTTCAAGGAAAGACTTGTCTGTGTCAACTTGAAGTATATTTTTTTATTAATAAACAACAACCTTTTGTTCAGAAATAGACAAATGACTAATACAATTTCAAATATACAGAATGTCACTTAAAAGTATATAAATAATTTAATAAGAATCTGCAACAACAATTAACTAACTGATGTAATTCATATGAGTTGAGTAGGTTATGAAGGAGTTCAGAACGCCTATCTGGAACTAGTAAATTGATATTCAGATCACCACCTATCGTGAGAGAGTCACATGATGGAAGAAGAGATCCAATGGCATCTTCAAGTTCATTCAAAGACTGTATTGAATTCGCCTCAGGAGGGCGATATAGCACTCCCATTATATAGACCTTACCCCTATATTTCATTGATATCCACAATTGTTCTAAAGCTGGGGACAGTTGATGAAAAATTATTTCATGAGAGAATGTACTACGTATATAGATCACTAAACCACCACCTCTACCATTTCTGTCAGCACGAACGAAATAGTAGTTTCGTATCTGAAAGATGTCTGAAGAGTTGCCTGGAGTGAGCCAAGTCTCTGACATACCCACCAGATCTAGACCCTCACTCAATATGTGATCTTTGAGTTGATCGAAACCCGTCGAAATTGATCTTATATTCAGGAAAGGTAACTTGAACATTACCAAGTGCCTACTTTTCGGAAAATTATTTAATACGAGGTATAAGCATACAACCAAATAAGCTTTGAAAATGAAGGACTTAACTATTTAGAATCAACTATTTTTGTATTTTGTAAGCGACGCAGTATTATAGCATGTTTTGTTCCTTCTTTTCTTGAGCAATCATCTGAATCATTTCCTGCGGCAGTTGAGGTTGACGAGTTGCTACGAGCTTTGAGCTCATTCAGAGGCAGGATTTTGTTCAGTTCCGAGAGAGTGAAAGTTTCGCCGTCGATGACCAGTGTATTATGTAGTATTGACAATACACTGACAACACACCACTCAACAAAACACAGCATTCTAGTTTCGCATTTTTTATCACAACTACTTTCTTCCAGAAAGTTTCTTGTCAACATCACCGGATGAAACACAATCGCATTCTAGTTTCGCATTTTTCATCACAACTACTTTCTTCCAGAAAGTTTCCTGTCAACATCACCAGATATTTCTCACCTATTTATGTCCCGCCGTTTTTGTAGTTTATTCGTTTGCTTTTTATAAGTACAGGTAAATGAGCAATTTTTCAGATGCATTCATCGGAATAAAGATTTTCTCCCATGGAATTAAATTATCAGTGAAACTCATCAACATCAACATTTTAGTTGTGAATAAGAATTTGAAACATTCAATGCTGAGTTTCATGAGATTCGAAAAACACAACATGAAACGTGATTATTCCACACGTACATACAAAACATTGACTGAATTCCATATTCGCGTAGCTCGTTAGTTCAAATACACCAAGAATCTACAGAATATGAAAATCCATTTGTATTATCCCTGTTATGTTTTGGAATTAACGTTTTCATAATTATTCCCTCTGTGAACATTTCTCATTTCAAATAATGGTAGACATCTCAGGTGCATTTTTATCAAGAATCGTTTTTCCGATCGATTTTCCACACGAGTACTTTTATTCGGAGTATTGTCTGACTAACCTGATTTTGCTGAAGAATATCGAAGAATATCTGTCATTTTTGAGTTTTGGGGTGTGGACCATGAAGAGTTATCAAAGAACAACATTTGTCATTTTGTAACTTCATCTAGGGACACCTTGTATGTTCTGTTTCTAGGGCAAATTGGTTTTTTGTTTGTTTTTTCAGTTATGTATTGTATTTTTCCTCGCTAATTTGAAGATCCAATCAGGAAAATGATTCGAACGATACTTACTCGTTTCGAAAGCTAGTCTCCTTTTTTTTTCATTAAATAAATAGCCGGCCAATTTTGTTTTTCACAACATTCGCGTTCTTCTTAGATTTTCAGGTTGTTAACCCACCACAATCTAAGGAAATCATGAATTGATAGTGGAATTTCTACAAGTGTGGACTGTAGATTGCCAATCTACTTCAAAAAGTTGCTGCATTGAAATATTAGCTCCCACACAGTTATAATACTGCGGTTACGTATCAAGAAAAAAAATTAAAAGAGATAATATAAGAACTCCAAGGCACTTTTTTCCACCCACAGGGAAGAGAACACCAAAGAAATAGATTCCAAGACATACCCATCTCAAAAAAAATTCAATCAATATTGACATTTTGTTGTACTTGTCAAAATGAAGGTACTTCAGGTATATTCCATGACGAATGTTTTATTTCCTAATCTGTCTTGTATTCTTCTGAACAAATGAAAATAATTTTCCTTGATATGTTCATTGTGATAATTGAAATATTGAGGGGTTTAGGTTTTTCTCAATAAAACAATTTTGACACTTTGAAATTAACATATTCACCGTGATACACAATTCTAGAACCAAACTATTACTTTTCAATTTCCTTAATACTGTTGTGTCACAAAATAAAAAATGCCAAGTTCGGGTTTAATGTCCTTAATACCTCATTCTTCTTTCCAATCAATATAAGCGAGTTATTTATACCTAATTTATGTGGCAGACTGGATGCTGCCGTTTTCTATTCACAACCAAGTTTGAAAGAGTCATCCATTTCATAACTGATAATGAAAAGTAACTTCACATCTCATAATCAGTGGAAAATACTTTCTGGAAATCAGTCGGAGAAATGAAAAGAAGTAATAAGTTCGTCTCATTCAGAGAAGGTAGAATAGTTTTATTTGATCATGTCGAAAAATGAAATGGGTATAGCTGATGCTACTACACTATAAAAACGAATTTACAAAGTCTTGTCGAACAATAAAAAATATTTGGTAGTTGAGTAAGGATATTAACATTATTAATATTTATGAACCATTGCTACAATGCTTTGAGAGTTAGAGTATAGTTATTTTCTCAATAGCAACTCAATTAAGCACACAAGTTGATTGAGGAAGGAAAAGAAAGAAGCATTCAGCATATGTTAAAGTCACACAAAAATCATAAATGACAATTTTGATCATGCAGTAAGGTAAGAAGAATTCAGATGTATGTCACAAGATAAATACTCTACAGAGTGAAAGCTATGTTTCAGAAGTAACTGCTTGATAGCTCTTTCGAACCTTAATGACTTGAGTTCTTCATAGCTTTCTGGTAATTTATTGTGAATATTGGATTTGATTGTGTTTTTGCTTGTGATTTCGAGTCGATTTATTGAGTTTATGAGAAGATTTTCATTCCTCAAAAAATAATTATGCACATCCCTGTATTTGCTATAGAATTTTTGAATCCAGAATTACTTGAAACTTGGACTGGTCTTTTCTGCAAAAGGAAGGCACAATTAAGAGAGAACAGTTGCCCTATAAAATTATCCCGTAGCTCATGTCAATGTGTGAGTGAGAGATTGAGAAATAAGACATCCCAAAACATCTTCAATGACAGTATTGCTTGAAGGTAACGGAGAGCTTATCCAATCCATGGTAATCGTAGCTCTTGCCTCATTCTCCAGCTGCTTAATACTACTTCTGTTATTATTCCATCACCGGAGGTCGTTGTTGTATGCAAGCGATTGAAACTCGATTGAAAATTCTCAACATTCTAGATAGAAGGCAAATAGTTCGGACAAAAGAATCACTACGTTCCTTCAAAATGTGAATGAATGATAGCCACTATTCAATTCGAGACAGAGAGAGAGAGAGAGGCAACAGATATTCAGATAAAACTTTTAAAGGACAATGGCAGCTATATTCCAAGAATCATAACCTGATGAAACTAATTATTTTTATCTCCAATATCCTCCATTAGGTTTATTAGGTTTATCATACAGACTTCATCAAAACTCATGATCACTTCTTTCCCAGTCTTTTATATAGAAACTACCCTCGAAAATAAAGATGGAAGAATATTCAACAGGATATATTCTTCAACAAAACTTATTGATGATAATCATTTGGATTCAACTTTGCCAGATCTGAACACCTTTTTGTATCAGGCATTTCCAGCTAGAAAACATCATTCGATATCACACATTCCTAGGAATATCAGTGTCTTACATTTCAGACTGAGAGCCAAGCAAGTACGTCCAAATCAGGAAGGTCCATTTATGACGTTTCATAAAATATTGTAGCAATCAACGTGATTTGCATCACAAATGCATGCAATTTTCGAATAAATCAGGGAGAACTCGTAGAATAATTTTCAGTCCAATGCTGAATGAAACACAGGTTGAAACTCCTGTCAGGAGGTTGTTCAATCGTAGTAAATATTCTGAAAAATCTCCCATTTCAAACTTCACGCTAATGTTTTCTATCGAATCGAATGTCTATGTAGTTTCATCATGCTGGTTACTCAAATTCCAATATGAAACAATATAATGAATATAAAAATAATCAACAGGGAATGTTCTTCTCTTTCCTTTTTATATAACTTCATTTGAAGAACTTCATTTCTGGAGTGAACTACTATTATATTGAAAGGTAATGGTTAGGACTTCCATTCCATTACCATTCAGCAGAGAACATTGTCAGCCACATTTAAGCAATACTATTGAATTATTTGCTTCATAAAATGATAGTATCTGTACACAATTCTTTTATGTTTTACAAAATATCACATCGAGGTTGTTCGAATAGAAAAGAAACAAATCAAAGAATAACGCATAGAGCACCCGCAAATGGAAGTTTTTATGTCAGTATCCATTCCAAATGCTGTATCTAAACACGTATCAAGAAATGGAACCAATACAAGGAGACTAGAAAGAGAATAATAGGAAGTAACGTAACAACATGAGCACATATTTCTCGAGGGAATAACGCCGAGGACGGGATAAAGTCTTTATGTTTCAATTCATCGATCGTTTCCAACAGATAAAAAGACATCAAAGAATTCAGTATCCGGGCAATTACAAGTTTATCGAAGTGATTTAGTGTCTCGACAAAAAAGCCGGTGTTCCTTGCAGTTCGAGAAGAGGGTGTGGAAAGTGGAAATTGAGGAATGATTTGGCACTGAGAGTTCGATATTTTCAACTCATTGAATATTATGAATGGAATCTCAGTAGGAAAGAAATCGAAAAGAAAATGAACTTTGAAATTTAATATCGCTGAAATGAAGAAATCTTTTCTAACGACAACAATGATATGTTCATTGAATTGTACCTTTGATCTTGAAATAATATATTGAGTTCCCTAACTGAGAGAGAAATCAATGAATTTATCTGAATATTTTAGTGATCATCTTGATGTATAAAGAATCATGCTGTTCATTACGTCGAACAGACTTTCAGGTTATAGCTCGGAAGACGGCAGCCATATAAGAGGAAGATTTGATGAGAGTTTGGAATCAGCAGTGAAGTCATTTCAAATTATGCACATATTTCATATAAGTCATTTCACAATATACAGTATGTGCGGCTGTTATAAAGTGCTATCTAAACATTTCCGTCGGACTCGATATCAAGGTCGGACATAATTTACGTGGAATCATTTTTAGTAAACTCTTTTTATAGAGATCAATAATCACACTAACACCAAACTGATATTATTCGCACTTGATCGTGTTTCGCCAACAATGTTAGCATCTTCTGAAAGTATCAATTGATAGTGACAATTTTCTTCTCCTGGAGATGCTTATCTTGTTAGCGAATCGCGCTTTGAGTGCAAATAAAATCAGTTTGATGTTAGGATAATTATTGATCTCTACAAAACGTTTCAAATTTCACACCAAAAGTTCTAATATCATCGTTTATCAATTACTCTAAAACTAAACTAATATTATTTGCTCTCGGCACGTCGTCACTCTCTTACAAGTTTAAATATCAGTTTTCTTCTTCTGAGATGCCAACCCTGTTAGCGAAACGCGTATCGGGCACAAATAATCAATATGTGTGGATTTTCGTGCGTCATTGTTCTTTGTTCTTCGTAATCGACGAAACCTGAATAATTGTTAGATATATTCAGATTTTTTTTTGACTATACATGTCACAGATATTTGCCGAGGAAAATCAGACAGTTTCCTCATATGAATAGTTTATAGTTGGCTCTTTGTTATTTCTCACAAGTAATACTTATTCACAACCATTTTTGAGATCTGAGACTTCGGAACGATAATATTTTCACCTTTGGATGAAGTCCATCATAATCCACCAGTTCTTCTGGCAAACAGAAAATTCATCTGAGACGTTGTAAATGCTTTTTGTAACATATTTGATCTTGCATCGACTGTTCTTCCCGTTGAAATAGTAAGATTTCTCTCTTCTACTTTGAAGTGTACTAACTCAAACGAAATATCGGAACTAATGCTTCATTTCAGATCTCACTCTTCCTCAATGCACAGAAGTTCTCGAACTATATTGGACTCCATACTAAAACTATTTTCATTCTTCAGTGAACTGTTTTGCTAGATTTCCAGAATCGCAAGATTTTACATTTATTTTAATTCAAAAAACGAAAGTTTCTTCTTTGTCGGGAGCTACTTTGGAAAACTGGAATTTTTCGAAAGATACTGTTATTTTTAAATGAATTAAACTTGGAATTTCATATATATTTCAGTAATGTAGCGTTGGCTCCTATAATTGCCATAAAAAAATTACTGCTCGAATCTTTTCTGCCTCCCGTTGTCAGCTTAGTTGCTATTGCCTACCACACACACTACCGGATCCAGTTTTCCCGCGTACAGGTCCTGTTTTCAGTGCTTATCATAAGAGTTTTGGGTGTCGAATACCAGTATAGTTGATTCATCTGCAGACATTCTTATTATCCAATTTTATTTTCAGACGTTACTGATATACTACTGACTGATTTACAATCGATTCGTACACTTGTAAATGAAAATTCCTTCAGATTTGTGTTGTAGTTTTATATAACATTATTTTTTGACATCATGGGTAGTGATTGAACAGTGTGTTACAGAAACATATGGTTGTAGTCTCTGAAATCTTTGCTTCATATCAGATTTTGTTGAAAGTGATATATTCATTTCTATTTCTTAATTACTTGATAAGTCTCAAAGAATTAATTTCGGTATAGAATGAAATAGAATAGAATAGGATAAGATAGTATAGTATAGTATAGGATAGGATAGGATAGGATGGGATGGGATGGGATGGGATGGGATGGGATAGGATGGGATGGGATGGGATGGGATGGGATGGGATGGGATGGGATGGGATGGGATAGGATAGGATAGGATAGGATAGGATAGGATAGGATAGGATAGGATAGGATAGGATAGGATAGGATAGGATAGGATAGGATAGGATAGGATAGGATAGGATAGGATAGGATAGGATAGGATAGGATAGGATAGGATAGGATAGGATAGGATAGGATAGGATAGGATAGGATAGGATAGGATAGGATAGGATAGGATAGGATAGGATAGGATAGGATAGGATAGGATAGGATAGGATAGGATAGGATGAGATAAGATAAGATAAGATAAGATAAGATAAGATAAGATAAGATAAGATAAGATAAGATAAGATAAGATAAGATAAGATAAGATAGAATAGGATAGGATGAGATAGAATGGAATGGAATAGAATGGAATGGAATGGAATAAAATAAAATTATCATTGAATCGGAATCGGAGTGGACTCGTAATGGAATCAGAATGGAATCGGAATAGAATCGGAATTGAATCGGAATGGAATAGGAATAGAATCGGAATAGAGTCGGAATAGAATAGAATAGAATCGGAAGAGAAGAATACAAAACAGAACAGAATCGAAGAGAATAATAATATCTTTATTCAGAGGACAGCAATTCACAATATAATTAATATAAAGGGTTTTCAATTAAATAAGCACGTGTCTTGATAAAACAAAACAAAAGGTACCATCGACAAATATGACATATGAAAATTGCATGTTTAAAATATTGCAGGTCATATAAGTGGTATAAGGTTCTATTTTTGAAATGAGCTCCATCATGAGGTTTTGAATTTTTCAAAACTTGTTCCGGTTTTGATGTTTGTTGACAGTTCATTAAATACACGGATATGAAGGAGTTCTTTTAGTCTGCGTAAGCCTGTGTATTGGTATATTTAAGTCCACATTTCTTGTGTTGAGATTATGTTGTGTCCTGAATTTCTCAAATTTGTCTCTGTTTTTGAATATAAATACTAGACACATATGTAAATCCCCGGTAATGTCAGTATGCTCAATTGCCTGAATTTTCCCCTGATGATTCTCTGTAATCAATGACAAAGACCCGTTGTACAAGGTTACTATTTCCCTTAAAGATAACCCCAAATCGTATCACCGAGTAAGCTATTCGGATCAGAATATTTTGCTGTTACTCTGACAGAATAACAGACAGACTTCAGTTTTTTGCACATTTCTGTTATATTTGTTTCCCGATCCAGGTTTTGCTCGATAAGGATTCCTAAAAATTTTGTACTTTCTGCTAACGTTACTGTGTTCAGATTGTATTGTCATGTGGAATACTAACGTTTTTTGATTTTGTTCGAAAACAGATGTAGTTTATTTTTCTCTTTCCAAAACCAGTTTGCTTCTGGCAAACCATTCCTGGGCTTTTTCCAGTTTGGTGTTTGCGATGTTCAACAAATCTCTCTCTCTCTCATACTTTTATTGGCCGTTGTTTCCTAGATGTGCATTTGGGGCCAGCTCAATACTGGGATTGCAGTAGTCTGACTCTAGGTCATCCTGCAATCCAATCAAATTAGGTCAAATTGCGTGTATCTGTGTATATGTGTTGCGTGTAAATGTGTGTAGTCAGGCATGTTACTAACTCCTTACGCCTCACTCAGGAGCAGCATGGTTATTCACGGACCCGTCAACCATGAAACGTGGCAGGAGTCATTCGCCAACACGAAGTTCAACAAATCGTTCACTGATTCTCCCACTATCAAAATATTGGTGTCGTCGGCATGATTCACCAAATGCGTTCGTTCATCAACAATGTTTGATACAAGGTCGTTCACGTAAGATACAAACAGCAATGGACCCATTACACTGCCCTTAGGGATGCATACCGAAATGGACTCTGTCTGTGAGAAGTGCTATTCACCATTTCCAGTTATAACAGTTTTTCGAGTACGGTTTGATAGATGAGAGCGAATCCAACTTAGCGCTGGCCCTCACCATACCTTTCAAATTTCTCTATAGAATAGTGTGATTAACGCAATCAAATGCTTCTGATAACTCTAAAAATATACCCATGAATATATATATATATATATATATATATATATATATATATATATATATATATCAGAGCTGTCCCAAAGCATTGTGCTTAGTGCTCGTGAAAGCACTTAGAGCACTTTTGTGCTCGTAAGCACTGTGCTCCCGAGCACTTTCTTGAACCAGTGCTTAGTGCTTGGTGATTCGAACATTTTACCAAAGAGCCTAGTGCTTAGTAATCCCGATAAGTGCTCCCGAGCACTTTTCGGGATTACTAAGCACTAAGCCTTTCCATACTTCCTACTTGTCGAAACATGAGAACGTGCACCCCCACTCAAGACCGGTGTGAACTTGGCAGCCAATTTTCAGCAGCCATTTTACGACCAGCAGCCAAACGGTCAGTGGCGTCGGTAGATTTGAAAATTGATCTAAATATTTCCTAATGTGTCCAGTTAACACAAATTGATAAACATGGTCTTGGGATGTATTTTCGATCTGAGGATGACCGAATGTAATGTCGAATATGATGCTATTTCAACTTTCTGAAACATAAAAACTTACTAAAATCAACGAGTAGCGATCAGAATATTTGGCTATGATGGAGTTTGGCAAGAAAACTCCTGGTGAGTTGGAAATTTATATATTCTGGGATGAACCACTCGTCAAAGGGGTAGTTTCAACCCTCTGAGATTTGAAAATATTCATTAAGTACCCACCGAAATGTTTAGCCAACTTGAAATTCAGCAAGAACACTTCTAGTAAGGAGAATAATTATATATTCTGAGATGAATCACTCGCAGGCCGTCAAAGGGGTAGTTTCAACCCTCCGAAATTTGAAAATATTCATGAAGTATCCACCGAAATGTTTAGCCAAGATGAAATTCAGCAAGAACACTTCCAGTAAGGAGAATAATTATATACTCTGAGATGAATCACTCGCAGGCCGTCAAAGGGGTAGTTTCAACCCTCCGAAATTTGAAAATATTCATTAAGTATCCACCGAAATGTTTAGCCAAGATGAAATTCAGCAAGAACACTTCCAGTAAGGAGAATAATTATATACTCTGAGATGAATCACTCGCAGGCCGTCAAAGGGGTAGTTTCAACCCTCCGAATTTTGAAAATATTCATTAAGTACCCCCCGAAATGTTTAGCCAAGATGAAATTCAGCAAGAACACTTCCAGTAAGGAGAATAATTATATACTCTGAGATGAATCACTAGCAGGCCGTCAAAGGGGTAGTTTCAACCCTCCGAAATTTGAAAATATTCATTAAGTGTCCACCGAAATGTTTAGTCAAGATGAAATTCAGCAAGAACACTCCCAGTAAGGAGAATAATTATATACTCTGAGATAAATCACTCGCAGGCCGTCAAAGGGGTAGTTTCAACCCTCCGAATTTTGAAAATATTCATTAAATACCCTCCGAAATGTTTAGCCAAGATGAAATTCAGCAAGAACACTTCTAGTAAGGAGAATAATTATATACTCTGAGATGAATCACTCGCAGGCCGTCAAAGGGGTAGTTTCAACCCTCCGAATTTTGAAAATATTCATTAAGTACCCACCGAAATGTTAAGCCAAGATGAAATTCAGCAAGAACACTTCTAGTAAGGAGAATAATTATATACTCTGAGATGAATCACTCGCAGGCCGTCAAAGGGGTAGTTTCAACCCTCCGAATTTTGAAAATATTCATTAAGTACCCACCGAAATGTTTAGCCAAGATAAAATTCAGCAGGAACACTTCTAGCAAGGAGAATAATTATATACTCTGAGATGAATCACTCGCAAGCCGTCAAAGGGGTAGTTTCAACCCTCCGAAATTTGAAAATATTCATTAAGTATCCACCGAAATGTTTAGCCAAGATAAACTTCAGCAAGAACACTTCCAGTTAGGAGAATAATTATATACTCTGAGATGAATCACTGGCAGGCCGTCAAAGGGGTAGTTTCAACCCTCTGAAATTTGAAAATATTCATTAAGTACCCACCGAAATGTTTAGCCAACTTGAAATTCAGCAAGGACACTTCTAATAAGAAGAATAATTATATACTCTGAGATGAATCACTCGCAGGCCGTCAAAGGGGTAGTTTCAACCCTCGGAAAATTGAAAATATTCATTAAGTACCCACCGAAATGTTTAGCCAACTTGAAATTCAGCAAGAACATTTCTAGTAAGAAGAATAATTATATACTCTGAGATGAATCACTCGCAGGCCGTCAAAGGGGTATTTTCAACCCTCCGAAATTTGAAAATATTCATGAAGTATCCACCGAAATGTTTAGCCAAGATGAAATTCAGCAAGAACACTTCCAGTAAGGAAAATAATTATATACTCTGAGATGAATCACTCGCAGGCCGTCAAAGGGGTAGTTTCAACCCTCCGAAATTTGAAAATATTCATGAGGTATCCACCGAAATGTTTAGCCAAGATGAAATTCAGCAAGAACACTTCTAGTAAGGAGAATAATTATATACTCTGAGATGAATCACTCGCAGGCCGTCAAAGGGGTAGTTTCAACCCTCCGAAATTTGAAAATATTCATGAAGTATCCACCGAAATGTTTAGCCAAGATGAAATTCAGCAAGAACACTTCCAGTAAGGAAAATAATTATATACTCTGAGATGAATCACTCGCAGGCCGTCAAAGGGGTAGTTTCAACCCTCCGAAATTTGAAAATATTCATGAGGTATCCACCGAAATGTTTAGCCAAGATGAAATTCAGCAAGAACACTTCTAGTAAGGAGAATAATTATATACTCTGAGATGAATCACTCGCAGGCCGTCAAAGGGGTAGTTTCAACCGTCCGAATTTTGAAAATATTCATCAAGTACCCACCGAAATGTTTAGCCAAGATAAAATTCAGCAGGAACACTTCTAGCAAGGAGAATAATTATATACTCTGAGATGAATCACTCGCAGGCCGTCAAAGGGGTAGTTTCAACCGTCCGAATTTTGAAAATATTCATTAAGTACCCACCGAAATGTTTAGCCAAGATAAAATTCAGCAGGAACACTTCTAGCAAGGAGAATAATTATATACTCTGAGATGAATCACTCGCAGGCCGTCAAAGGGGTAGTTTCAACCCTCCGAAATTTGAAAATATTCATTAAGTATCCACCGAAATGTTTAGCCAAGATAAAATTCAGCAGGAACACTTCTAGCAAGGAGAATAATTATATTCTCTGAGATGAATCACTCGCAGGCCGTCAAAGGGGTAGTTTCAACCCTCCGAATTTTGAAAATATTCATTAAGTACCTTCCGAAATGTTAAGCCAAGATGAAATTCAGCAAGAACACTTCCAGTAAGGAGAATAACTATATACTCTGAGATGAATCACTCGCAGGCCGTCAGAGGGGTAGTTTCAACCCTCTAAAATATGAAAATATTCATTGAGTACCCTCCGAAATGTTTAGCCGAGATGAAATCCAGCAAGAACACTTTCAGTGAGATGAATAATTATATACTCTGGGATGAATCACTCGCAAGCCGTCAAAGGGGTAGTTTCAACCCTCTGAAATATGAAAATATTCATTAAGTACCCACCGAAACGTTTAGCCAACTTGAAATTCAGCAGGAACACTTCCAGTGAGATGAATAATTATGTACTCTGAGATGAATCACTCGCAGGCCGTCAAAGGGGTAGTTTCAACCCTCCGAATTTTGAAAATATTCATTAAGTACCCAACGAAATGTTTAGCCAATATAAAATTCAGCAGGAACACTTCTAGTAAGGAGAATAATTATATACTCTGAGATGAATCACTCGCAAGCCGTCAAAGGGGTAGTTTCAACCCTCTGAAATATGAAAATATTCATTAAGTACCCACCGAAACGTTTAGCCAACTTGAAATTCAGCAGGAACACTTCTAGTAAGAAGAATAATTATGTACTCTGAGATGAATCACTCGCAGGCCGTCAAAGGGGTAGTTTCAACCCTCCGAATTTTGAAAATATTCATTAAGTACCCAACGAAATGTTTAGCCAATATAAAATTCAGCAGGAACACTTCTAGTAAGGAGAATAATTATATACTCTGAGATGAATCACTCGCAAGCCGTCAAAGGGGTAGTTTCAACCCTCTGAAATATGAAAATATTCATTAAGTACCCACCGAAACGTTTAGCCTACTTGAAATTCAGCAGGAACACTTCTAGTAAGAAGAATAATTATATACTCTGAGATGAATCACTCGCAGGCCGTCAAAGGGGTAGTTTCAACCCTCTGAAATTTGAAAATATTCATTAAGTACCCTCCGAAATATTTAGCCAAGATGAAATTTAGCAAGAACACTTCCAGTGAGATGAATAATTATGTACTCTGAGATGAATCACTCGCAGGCCGTCAAAGGGGTAGTTTCAACCCTCGGAAAATTGAAAATATTCATGAAGTACCCACCGAAATGTTTAGCCAAGATGAAATTCAGCAAGAACACTTCCAGTAAGGAGATTAATTATATACTCTGAGATGAATCACTCGCTGGCCGTCAAAGGGGTAGTTTCAACCCTCCGAATTTTGAAAATATTCATCAAGTACCCACCGAAATATTCAGCAAAATCATCATTATTAGTTGCCGCACTACCTGCTGTGATTCCATTAGTTATTCGTGTTTTTCTCAGAATCGGATTCCAAATTCTGTTTAGATTCAACGCTTCCTCTTTTCTGTTGAAATTGTTCGGATATTTTCGGATCTCTATTGCCTCCCGTACCAGTCGGCTATGGTAACCCTGGTTGGGGGCAATCAGTTTAGCATTTTCAAACAGAATCCTGTGGTCTCCCTCACTCAGTGCGTGTTCCGCCACCGCCGATTTGTCGGTTCGCCCCAAGCCTGCAGTTCCTTTCATGCTCTTTGAGCCTTGTTCATACAAGGAGCCAGCTAGCAGAAACGGACAAAGCCTTGCTGAAGCTACACCTAGAGCTTAGTAACCGAACCTGAAGATTGGAACAAATTGGATGGCATATCTTACTCGAAAGTAAAAAATGAACGGAACAGAGTGAGTGAAAACAACAAAGTGAAGTTGGAAAAACTGAACAAGACTAGAATTTCAGCCGTCCCACGCTTAGACGTGTCCAGGGTGGTGATAAACCGAACAGTCCGGGTTCTCAAAATGCAATATCACAAAGAGAGAGATCGCAGCCTTGAGAAGCTTGAACTCTGATGAGGGTATCACGATCCTTCCAGCGGACAAAGGGAACGCCACGGTCCTTCTAAAAACAGAGGAATATTATGGAAAGATTGAAGAACTTCTAGAACCCACGAACTTCCGCAAACTTAGAAGGGATCCAACACAATCAAGGTTGATGAATGTAAACAAACTCATCATGTCGTCCTCACTGTCGGAAACCATACAGAAAACCGTTCTCAGAACTGAAGCCGTTCCACCCAGGCTCTACGGTCTTCCGAAGGTGCATAAACTCAACATGCCACTGAGACCTATAGTCAGTGCCCCTGGCCTCACTCCTCCAGCCTCATGTGCCTTTTTCTGGACCACCTGAACGCTCAACACCCCAGCATCAAATTCACCATGGAAACCGAACAGAACCAGCAGATCTAAGATGTTCTGATTGAACGATGTGGTGCTAGACTAACCCACAAAGTATACCGAAAACCCACGCACACGGATAGGTACCTGCACGCACTATTGAACCACCATCCCAGTCAAAAGAGAGGAGTCATATCTACCCTAACTGATCGTGCTCGAAGAATATGTGAACCAGAGCATCTAGAGCAGGAACTGGAACATTTTCAAACGACCTTGAGGTAAAATGGATACAGTGTATCTGAGATCAACAGGGCCATGAAACTGAAGAGTTTCACGGTTCCTAACAGGGAGGACTCTCAGGTGGTTGCAAATGCATATCTGCCATATATCCCGAGTGTCACTGACAAAATTGGGAAACTCTTGGGGAAATATAACATAAAAACGGTTCTCAAGCCGACCAAGAAGATCCAAGAAAGCCTCAGGTCGGCTAAAGACAAAAAAGATCCACTGTCAGCATCAGGGGTTTATCACATACCGTGCACTCGTGGGAAGGTTTACATCGGTACCACGAAAAGATCCATGGAAACAAGGCTCAAAGAGCATGAAAGGAACTGCAGGCTGGGGCAAACCGACAAATCGGCGGTGGCGGAACACGCACTGAGTGAGGGTGACCACAAGATTCTGTTTGAAAATGCTAAACTGATTGCCCCCAACCAGGGTTACTATAGCCGACTGGTACGGGAGGCAATAGAGATCCAAAAACATCCGGACAATTTCAACAGAAAAGAGGAAGCGTTGAGTCTGAACAGAATTCGGAATCCCATTCTGAGGAAATCAAGAATCACGAATGAAATCACGGCAGGTAGTGCGGCAACTAATAATGATGATTATTCCCCGAACCCGACAGAAGTAATTAACCCTCCAGACTACCGCAACCATATAAATACACCTTAAGAAATCGAAACGTTTAGTCATCATGAGTAAGCCTCTGAAGAAGCTGGCCACTCGCGCTAGCGAAACGTTAGGAAGAAATTCCAAAGAACGACGGCCTCCAAGCCCGAAGAAAAGTAGTTATACCAGTCTATCTACACTCTCAGAAGAAGATCAAGATCAACGTCCGAAGAAGTTCGGGAGTTGCAATCAAAAAAGACAGTGATTTTGAAGCAGATTCAGCAAATCCCTATCGATTCAATCGACAAGAATTAAATGACCTTATTAGAGACCTGAACCTCTCCAACGAATGCTGAATTACTTGCCTCTAGATTAAATGAAATGAATCAACTTCATTTAGGTACCGGCATGCTGGTAAGTCGCATGCATGAAAATTCTTAAGTGATAAATAGTGAAGGTTATTTATGAATATCCCTGCTTTTTCATGTCTATATGTAATAACGATAGTACCTTACCCATTTTTTGTTATTTTAATATTAGTATACCGTATTAGGAGTAGGGTCGGCACGCCAGTTATGGCCACTTTTAGGAAAAAATCACAACTTTAGCTATTTTTCATTGAATAATTTTGGGTGTAAAAAATCTGGAAGAACAATTTTTTTTTAGAACAAAAAGTATTCTCAAAATATTCCCTATGAAAGAAAGGAGTTTTTATCAAAGGGGACTATTAATTTAAATTTATTTAAATAAAGTGTGAGTTTTTGCCATTCATGGCCACTTTTTGCAATGATGTGGTCACCTGTTTTTGCCATTTATGACCACTCCTAATATTTCTCTGTGATTTATCTCTCTTCACGCCTAATTTTGTATATAGCTAACAACATTGCAGTGAAGGGTCAAAAATGAAATAATACTGCAATAATAGTTCAATTTCATTTATTCCTTTTCAAAGACTTCCACTGAAGAAGGAAAAACTGTTTTTAGAGATCGGCCATCGTGAACTAATGTTGGCTCAGGGAGCTCGCCTAAAATATCCTAGGTGTCAACTGGCCATATATCATTTTCAATGTAAGCAAATGATCGTTTTTCGCTATCTATACTTTTCAGGCAATGTACTTCAACCTCATTTTCGTTATTTATTTTTGTTATCGAAGCTACATATTTATAGGTCGCTGATGATCTTTTGCCAAGATTTTCGAAAGCCAGCAAAATGAAATTTCCTGATCTCAAGTCATCTTTTGACAAGAGATCAACTGGATCCATAGCCATTTCTGAGTCAATGTCATCTAAATTTCCTGATCTCAAGTCATCTTTTGACAAGAGATCAACAGGATCCATAGCCATTTCTGAGTCAATGTCATCTAAATTTCCTGATCTCAAGTCATCTTTTGACAAGAGATCAACAGGATCCATAGCCATTTCTCAGTCAATGTCATCTAAACTGATGCCACTTTCTTCCCATTCCTCTTCATTGTCCTCAGAACTGGAATCCTTGCATATCTTCAATTTCTTTGATTTTTTTCTTGTTTGTTCTTGCTCCTTTTTTCTCTTTTTTCGCCGCCTTTCTGTTCTGTTGCTGCTTTATTTTGTCTTGTTTCTCTTTATCTTTTAGTTCGAAAAACTCTATCCACTTATCTGAAGTAACAACGCTGGGAGTATACTCCTTTTTCCTCTTGCCTGCCTTCGATGTAGATGGTTCAGAATGGGGTCATAGAACTATATTCCTCAAAAACGGTTGCAAGGGTTTTTTTCAGGTGATATTAGAGAACAGGATGCTGATGACTTGCCCGAACTATTTTCTTCAGATATAACTCTTTGATTGGACTGACTTTCATTCAGGGGAGTTATGTTTGTAAGGATAGTGACTTGAATAAGTGAATTATCTTTCGTAGGGGTTACTTTGGTCGCCACAGTCAATAGGAAATTGGTTTGATTCATAGATTTCATCGGTGATAACTCTCTTAAGTTCTGAGTATTATTTAATTTATTCTGTTGGGCCCCCCAACTCATCTGGAACTGATAACCAAAACTCGTAAAGCATCAATGCTTCAGGGTTGCCTTCCCAATACTTTTTCTTTTCTCTGGTGGATTTGAATCGCTGCAACAAACTCATCTCGATTCTGGATTCAATAAAATGATCTTTATCTTTAGCATAGGTGTTGTCGTTGCTGTTATTATCCACAGAACGTAAAACAATTTTGGAGTAATCAACATTACAACTTTAAATCCAGATCGAATATTGGCAGGCATCGTAGGTTCTTCGATTACTTTTGAAAGTGTTGGAACATCAAATTTGGAAATTTCTACTCTATTATGATCAATACGCCATTGACGAACGATTTTTTTCCAATGCTTTTTGAGAGGACCAAATATGGCCACATGCCACATCAAGTAGTTGCATGATGTGTGTGCTGTTAGGGTATAATCAATCAGAATAATTTGGTTCTCACGACAAAAACGGCTCAGAGGTAGGGTAAGATGTGACTTAGGGCCATCCAGAAATACAATAACTGGTCGCTAAATTTCATGTTTATCTGAAAACGTATCAAATATATTGGCAAAATACTCCAAAAACGCTTGTGATGTCATCCAACCATTTTCAGTTTTACCTATACCCAATCAGTTGGAGCATTTTCTGTAGCTCTTTTATTCAAACGTTCATATTTGAAAAGGGTAGTTGGAGTAGAAAATTGTCCAGCAGCATTACACGAAAATATGGTGGTAATGTTTTCCTTATCAGATCTTGAGGATTCATTAAAGACATGTTGACCTTTAGGCCTGATTATCAGTTCACCCTTTGGAGCGAGGCAGAAGCACGTTTCGTCCATGTTGAATACTCTCTCTGGGTGGTTGAGAATATTAGCATCAGGTCCAGGAGTTTCTTTCACCTCAGAAAACCAGCCTTTGATTTTTGTTTCAGTAACTGTGCCTCTAGCACGGTTCACATATTCAGCACGTTTCTGGGAAATTACGGGATGGCGTTTCAAAAAAGAGTAGAGCCACTTATCGCCGGGTTTATTATCTGTGAAAGGAGTTTTCAGATTAAGCTCTTCAATGATCTTCTTGACCGTAAATAGCAATCCTTCTTTATGGACCGGAAATCCCATTTTGGCACATTGCAGCAACCAATCGACCAAACATTTTTCTGTTTGCTTGCCTAATATCGAAGTTGGCCCACATTTTCGAGGCATGTTCAGAGAATATTCTCCTGACGACCTCCTCCCGAGAGTGGATCGTGGAACTTTATACAATTTACTAGCTGCGGCGACTTTCATATTATCTTTTTCAACAGCATCATATGCTCGATCTAAGTTATCTTGAGTATACTGAAATCTGTTTGTGTTAGTTGTTTTTTGTTTCTTTTGACGTACCATGGTTTATACTGTAATAAAATTATAACGAATCACTAACAGTCGAACAATTCCTTCTCATTTCACAAGTACAGATGGAATTTAGAGCTTATTTACGCAGTGGCTATAACCGGTTATGCATTTTTCCAATAGCCACATAGTGGTCAAAACTGGCTTATTTTTCAAATCATCTTTCCTGTTATGGCCACTTTCAGTAAAATAATGAATAGGTTATAAATATGAAAATTAGTCTTTTCAGGAAGAAAAAACAAAAAATTCACTTCATAAACATATAATAATGTTATTTGATAGGTTCACTAAATATTTATATAAATCAACTCAAAAAAATCAAAGTTTCTTACCAAATTTGCCAAGGAATTTCACGACACCAACCATTCACATTTCTGACGCCATTTATAAATTAAAGTAGTTTTCATATCGCCATTTGGTGATGGATAGAAATTGTTTATATATAACAGTTTACTGTTATGCATTAAGGATGTTTTCAAACTGTGAAGGGATTTTATTTTATGAGTTTGTTCATTGAGGTGGCCATAACAGTTAGGGTGGCCATAACAGGCATGTCGACCCTAAAGAATATTATTATAAAATGTATATAAATTGAACATTTCGGAGGGTACATAATGAATATTTTCAAATTTCAGAGGGGTTGAAACTACCCCTTTGACGGCCTGCGAGTGATTCATCTCAGAGTATATAATTATTCATCTCACTGGAAGTGTTCTTGCTGAATTTCAAGTTGGCTAAACATTTCGGAGGGTACTTAATGAATATTTTCAATTTTCCGAGGGTTGAAAATACCCCTTTGACGGCCTGCGAGTGATTCATCTCAGAGTATATAATTATTCTTCTTACTAGAAATGTTCTTGCTGAATTTCATCTTGGCTAAACATTTCGGAGGGTACTTAATGAATATTTTCAATTTTCCGAGGGTTGAAACTACCCCTTTGACGGCCTGCGAGTGATTCATCTCAGAGTATATAATTATTCTTCTTACTAGAAATGTTCTTGCCGAATTTCAAGTTGGCTAAACATTTCGGTGGGTACTTAATGAATATTTTCAAAATTCGGAGGGTTGAAACTACCCCTTTGACGGCCTGCGAGTGATTCATCTCAGAGTATATAATTATTCTTCTCACTAGAAATGTTCTTGCTGAATTTCAAGTTGGCTAAACATTTCGGTGGGTACTTAATGAATATTTTCAAAATTCGGAGGGTTGAAACTACCCCTTTGACGGCCTGCGAGTGATTCATCTCAGAGTATATAATTATTCTTCTTACTAGAAGTGTTCTTGCTGAATTTCATCTTGGCTAAACATTTCGGTGGGTACTTAATGAATATTTTCAATTTTCCGAGGGTTGAAACTACCCCTTTGACGGCCTGCGAGTGATTCATCTCAGAGTATATAATTATTCTTCTTACTAGAAGTGTTCTTGCTGAATTTCATCTTGGCTAAACATTTCGGAGGGTACTTAATGAATATTTTCAATTTTCCGAGGGTTGAAACTACCCCTTTGACGGCCTGCGAGTGATTCATCTCAGAGTATATAAATTCTTCTTACTAGAAATGTTCTTGCCGAATTTCAAGTTGGCTAAACATTTCGGTGGGTACTTAATGAATATTTTCAAAGTTCGGAGGGTTGAAACTAACCCCTTTGACGGCCTGCCAGTGATTCATCTCAGAGTATATAATTATTCTTCTTACTAGAAGTGTTCTTGCTGAGTTTCAAGTTGGCTAAACATTTCGGTGGGTACTTAATGAATATTTTCAAATTTCAGAGGGTTGAAACTACCCCTTTGACGGCCTGCGAGTGATTCATCTCAGAGTATATAATTATTCTTCTTACTAGAAATGTTCTTGCTGAATTTCATCTTGGCTAAACATTTCGGAGGGTACTTAATGAATATTTTCAATTTTCCGAGGGTTGAAACTACCCCTTTGACGGCCTGCGAGTGATTCATCTCAGAGTATATAATTATTCTTCTCACTAGAAATGTTCTTGCTGAATTTCAAGTTGGCTAAACATTTCGGTGGGTACTTAATGAATATTTTCAAAATTCGGAGGGTTGAAACTACCCCTTTGACGGCCTGCGAGTGATTCATCTCAGAGTATATAATTATTCTCCTTACTAGAAGTGTTCTTGCTGAATTTCATCTTGGCTAAACATTTCGGAGGGTACTTAATGAATATTTTCAATTTTCCGAGGGTTGAAACTACCCCTTTGACGGCCTGCGAGTGATTCATCTCAGAGTATATAATTATTCTTCTTACTAGAAGTGTTCTTGCTGAATTTCATCTTGGCTAAACATTTCGGAGGGTACTTAATGAATATTTTCAATTTTCCGAGGGTTGAAACTACCCCTTTGACGGCCTGCGAGTGATTCATCTCAGAGTATATAATTATTCTTCTTACTAGAAATGTTCTTGCCGAATTTCAAGTTGGCTAAACATTTCGGTGGGTACTTAATGAATATTTTCAAAGTTCGGAGGGTTGAAACTAACCCCTTTGACGGCCTGCCAGTGATTCATCTCAGAGTATATAATTATTCTTCTTACTAGAAGTGTTCTTGCTGAATTTCAAGTTGGCTAAACATTTCGGTGGGTACTTAATGAATATTTTCAAATTTCAGAGGGTTGAAACTACCCCTTTGACGGCCTGCGAGTGATTCATCTCAGAGTATATAATTATTCATTCCACTAGAAGTGTTCCTGCTGAATTTCAAGTTGGCTAAACATTTCGGAGGGTACTTAATGAATATTTTCAAATTTCCGAGGGTTGAAACTACCCCTTTGACGGCCTGCGAGTGATTCATCTCAGAGTATATAATTATTCTTCTTACTAGAAATGTTCTTGCTGAATTTCAAGTTGGCTAAACATTTCGGTGGGTACTTAATGAATATATTCAAATTTCAGAGGGTTGAAACTACCCCTTTGACGAGTGGTTCATCCCAGAATATATAAATTTTCAACACACCAGGAGTTTTCTTGCCAAATTCCATCATAGCCAAATATTCTGATCGCTACTCGTTGATTTTAGTAAGTTTTTGTGTTTCAGAAAGTTGAAATAGCATCATATTCGACATTACATTCGGTCATCCTCAGATCGAAAATACGTCCCAAGACAATGTTTAATCAATTTGTGTTAACTGGACACATTAGGAAATATTTAGATCAATTTTCAAATCTACCGACGCCACTGATCGTTTGGCTGCTGGTCGTAAAATGGCTGCTGAAAATTGGCTGCTAAGTTCACACCGGTCCACTCAAGACAAAATCTTGAGTCTGAATCGCTTCCATATGCATCTTCGAAAGATCTCAGTCTTGTTTTGAGTGTTACCGAGTGCGTTCAGTGTCGGAGCAGTACACAGTATAGATAGGTAAGTTCTATCGAATGATATTTTATCAATAGAAGGCGGCTTATGGAGACATGGGCTCCAGAGTAATTTCCCAAATTTATAATGCAGTTGTCGACTTCTTCAACAATTATTTCCATTGACACAATCCTTTGTCTCTCAGAGAAACAGGGCATTCGAGTTGAAAAATAACCAGTATCTTCAACGATTAATATATAAATATATAATAATCTGAATATCGGAAACGGTTCCAACAATTCAGGGGGCGATAAATCGATCAAGATAGGTTTCATTTCTAAAAAACGTCGTGTTATCCCCGTTTTCAGGGTGATTTTTCATTCATTTATTTTTACATTCATGATTCTCTTTGCCGAACACTCTTACAAGTGCGCCCAGAAGGCAGAGCCTTGTGAGGGTAAGGGTCGGTTAATCATTTTGTGTGCCGAAGCGCTCTGGGACGATTTTCACGGTAGCGTTTTTGCTATTTTAACTGTAGGGAACCAGAAAAATCCACAGTGCTACCGGGTCAGTGGGTGTATTGGTTTTCGAGGGCGATAAATCGATCTAGCTAAGGTTTCATTTAAAAAAAAATGTTTTTTCGTGTTTCAGGCAAAACGTCACACTCATGATTTTTTTTAAATTTATATTGTTCTCTGCTTTCTGACGAGTGTGCCCAGAAGGCAGACCCTTGTGCGGGCAAGGCAATAAATGAAGCATCGGCTCGAAATATAATTCTGATTTCAGGATTCAATATCTGACTGGATTTGCTTCTGGTTGGTTTATTTACAAGATACTCGAGAAGAATTCACAGGGCGAGTCGGAAAGTTGATCGCTCCTGTATGTTTATTTTGACAGAATTACATTCACTTTGTATGGCTTGTTAGTAGTTGACATTGATTTCGATTTAAAGGGTCATTCAATGGATATGCATTGAAGACATTTTTTGGAAATCTTTCTAAAATTCAAATTACGATAAAGTTGGGGGGAACTATTTACCTTCGTACTTTATACGGGGTGTTTCAATATGAGTTGGCAACATTGCCATCACTGTTATTTTTGATGCTACGAATTTGATTGAAGGCGCAAACTAGTGGAATTTTTGATAGCCTTCTCGTTGCTGAATACAAACAAAAATTGAAATCAGAAATGATATATATTTAATGGAACACCTTGTATTTTATCGTGCATTTCGATTTATAATCTCATTATCAACAAAAATGCTTATACCCATTCTCTTTGGAATATGAGTGTACACACACACACACACACACTTTACATCACTTTGATTTTTTAATAATTCTGTCGGAATGTAGGTACGTACAATTTCTATTGACTTTTAACTATTTATCGCTCTTTAGATTTTAATGAGTTAAAAAAACAGATCATAGCAAGTTGACAAAATATCTATATCCGAAGAACGAATCCAAGGTGAAGGCAATAAAATGAATCATGAATTGATGTGTAACATTTAGTTTGTTAGAGAATTGACGTTATGTTTTTCTGTTTTCTGTTGGAGATATGTATTTATTTATATTAAATGATATTAATAATCATAATGCGAGTCGTATTCATTCCGCCTCCAATCATAGGCAAAGCATTGGGTTCGACTCAATATGCTGTTTCATGATGTTTAGGATTGAATTTTACGTGAATTTGTATATACAAAAACCATGTCAAAAAGCAATTCAAGTGTATAACGGTATCATATTTTTGAACAGTGCTTAGTGCTTAGTGCTCCCCATATCGAATTACTTTTCGAAAATGCTTAGTAATCGCGAGCACTTTGTCAAAATTAGTGCTTAGTGCTCGAGATTCCGGAGCACTCTTCAAGAGTGCTTAGTGCTTAGTGCTCGAAGCACTGAGCGTCAGTGCTCGGCACAGCTCTGAATATATATATATATATATATATATATATATATATATATATATATATATATATATATGTTACAGTGAAGGTTTTCACGGATACTTGAGTATGCGAAATTGGTATTCTGGGAGTTTATCCGTTGATTTGTCGGTATTGACTTTCGACGTTTCGCCAACATCTCAGTTGGCATTTTCAAGAATGTTACTGCTCCTACTTGGTGCTAGCAACTGTTGTTTGAAAAACTTCTGCCAGTATCGGCTACAATTTACGACCGAGAAATCATTTGAAAACTGGACAGTGGTGCTGTAACTACAAATCTCTTCAGCTGATTTATGTGACTTGGAAGCTCTTCAACAGTCAGTGTGTTCTCATCAAAAATCTGTTTCTCTTTCAGGTATCTCACAATATCGTCTTCCTTGGCCGAGCCTTCAACCCTGTATATTTAGAGCCATACTCTTCTCTCTGCTCCTCCAAAGTTATTTTCATTATTGGTCTGCGAATCATCAGTGCCTAGAGTCTTCAGGTGCCCTTTCCTGTCCTTTCGGTGCCTAACTATAGTGAATTCTTGTTCCTTCAATTGCATGTTATCCTCTCCTCTCCTTGCATCTAATCTGATCCATTTTTCGTAGGCTCAGCAGACGTATTTTTGTTCGTAATTGAAATGACCGGAGACATTTGTCGCATTGTTGACGTTGACAGGTTATGTTGACCTACTGATGGTTGAACTACTGATGGTTGAGCTACTGATGGCTGCAATTGTAGTGGAGCAGTTGGCCTGTTTTGTACATTTGGCAAGGTCGCTGAAGTCTGCTTACCATTATTTCTCAGGGCTGCTATGGAGCTGAACGAGTTTTTGTGGGTGTTTGAATTTTTCACTAGTATTTTTTGTGTTATCATATCCTCGGGGAATTGGATTCTCTCCAGTAAGTCGATGGTTTTCTTGTGGAATAAAATTTTTATCCTTCACCCCCACGAGTAGCTGCTTCAGCAGATCATTTTCGATGATCTAATTAGGATTTTTTTGCTGGGTGCTTTTTGGTTCACAGCAAACGAATTTGTGTCCATCAACTATTTCTAGAAATGGAAGTCGTTTGGCGCAACTATTATGATACAAAGAACGTAAACTTTTTTTTGCGAGAGAAGCCGTTTTCTCGACTTCTTCAGGATCCATTTCAATTTGGTGGAAAAGTGAGGTTGAGTCGAGAGTGATAGAATATTGACATTGTACAAGTTTATATTGAACGTCTGAAATTTCAGAAAATGAGTATTCATCAACAATCGCTAACTTATTCAATTTTCTGTAATCTATTACGATCTGAGTCGAGTTCTTTCGCTACTGTTCTAACGAGGTTGATCAAAATGAAACTGATGGTTTCATGATAGTTTCTTTCTATAATATCAAAATTCTCAATTTCATTTCATTGGTGGATACCTGTACAATTTGACACTCATTATAAATGAACACCCGCCAATAGTTAAGCTTCGACTTGGAAGACATCATTACCGAATAATGCTCATTTACTCATCAATTCATCACCAGCAGTAGATAGAAAACGATACATACACCACATTTCTTCTTTTTCAAATGATTCTTCTCAGTGCGGTTCTCGGTAATGTAGATATAAGCACGTTCGCCTGTCAAGCAGAATCTGGGGTTCAATTTCTACTTCGGAAACACTGAAAGGTAAGGGATCTACTGCTCGGACAAGTTTAGCCTACTGCGGTTTGCCGAGTATGAGGGGGTGTCAGCTGAATGTGTGTGTTCGGGCTCACAACAAAAACAGTCCAGAAACGGTTCGAACTAGTTGGACTGTTGAGGCGTGAAGGGTTTGTCCCTAATATATCTGCAATAACTGGATGGGTGACTGTTTTGAACCGTTCTAGATAATTATATATTGCGAACCCGAATATGGCTGATAACAATCCATTTCGGTAATTAGAATAATCGAATGATAATGCTTATCATTCAGAATAACAATAGGTAATAATCATAAAAATGGTGCTATATAGGTAGTTAGTAGTTTGCTGACATTATATAAAACTTTGACAATGGTTGTGTCCGGGTTCACTTCAAAAACAGTTCAGGAAGGGTTCGAATTGATTGGACTGTTGAGGCGTGAAGGGTTTGTCTTGAATATATCTACAATAATTGGGTAGGTGACTATTTTGAACTGTCCTAGATAAGTATTCCTTGCGAACCCGAATACGGCTCTCAAGCCGTATGGTGGCCATTTCATGATATGTATATATGTGGTCTGGAAACACTAAGATATTTATGCGACAATGGGTTTATAAACCGCACACAACTAGACTCCGGCTCAGTCCTACCGACTGCCAGGATGTTTTCATTCTCAGCGTTGTACTACGGGCTCCATACGGAACTCGCGTCCACCTTGCTCTAAGCGGGTTATAGTTTTCAACGTTACAAGGCCGTTATTTGCGTTTCGGCCGTGTGTCGTTCAGGACTTTCCGTAATCCCGCTGAAAGATTACATTTGATTCAGAGGAAAAAACAAACCATGTACCTCGTAATCCTACAGAAAAATTCCAACGTCGTGTTCTCATTGAACAGCTTATCAATATCACAAAAATATTATAAAAACTTCAGCTTTTGTGTTCGCAAATTCGCTACAACAACGATGAAATTGAAGATATTGAGGGACATAATCAAATTCCTCCAGAAATATTGGGAGAATCATGTGCAGCGAATGTTGATACAATGCCAAAAATAACTCAAGTGCCATATGGAAGGTTTATTTTCATATTTTGGCGAAAGTGCCCGAGTCCGAAGAACGAGGGCTCTTTTACAAAATATGAAAATAACCGAATGCAATTTGTATAAGATATCACGCTTGAATGCAAAATCATCTGGTCATTTTCATGCACGAATGTAATTCATTGGAATATTTCACGAAAGAAAGAAATTCTCAAGGTAATATCTTTTTTTGTTCATTTATACTTTCGTCTATAGATTGTATGGAGTACTCACCTAAACGCGAAATGTTTTTCTATTTTTGAAGTCTATCTGACATTTATTTGTGTTGTTTACTGACGCTAGCGATACGGTTTCAAATGTGTTGTTATGGTGACTTGATACAATGCAATTACCGCTGTAAGTTTTCGATACAATACAATTACCGCTGTAAGTTTTCGATAATTGCATTGCTCTTATGGGACATTTTATATATGAGGAAAATATTCATAGAAATGGTGTAAGTGATCTGAAACTGATTAAGGATGTGCACGAGGCTACTCGATGCATTCTAAATTCTAGAAATAGCAAAATGTAATAATGATATGAATAATGACCGCTCAGCCCACTTTTCAATTTATTGTTGAGAAATCAATCAAAATAATCAGTAGTTAACGGACGAAGCCCATATGGAACCATCAAAAAAATGTTGAAGGCACTTTCTGCACCACCTCAGATAGTAGAGTATATCAACAGCTAACCCTAGTCCTCAGCTTTAGATTTGTTATTAGTTTTCTTCTCTTGAGGGTGCCAACCTTGTGGCGAAACTCGGACCGATTGCAAATAATATCAATTTGGTGTTAAGGTAATTGATCTCTACGAAAAGTTTCAACTTGAACACCAAAGGTCTCAATCCCACCGTTTACTCAATATTTCATGACAACCCCATAATATTATCTCTTTCTGCAGGTTATTATAGGCAACGAGGAGAAGAATTGAATATACCCACCCCAATGGTACTTTTCTATCGAGATTTTTCGGGTTATTGTACAGACTGAAGCCTTCCTATAGGAATATTTAATACTCAACTCCATAATCGTATCTACCTAGCTCAATAGGTAAGTGATGCCGCCGTTGAGAAAGATCAAAGTCAGTAAAATATTATTAAAAAATTCACTACTCAAGTCTATGGAATATTCATATGTCAATGTGTGTTCTATTATTCTACAATTGAAGATTTTGTTTCATCACAAAAAGATCGTGAATATTCAGGTTCGTTTTCAAAATTCCAACATAATAATATATAATAAGAAACTTGACACTCATTCAACCTTCTCTTTAGCTCAGTGTTTTTGTGATCCCCATGCATCTCGAATTTAACTTACCCGGTATACCTGAGTGGATTGAATTTTTACATATGGTGGCAATAATATCAAGTAATATGCATGTTACTTTCCAATATCAACGTGCGATTCAGATTACGAATGGAATATTCGAGCGGTCCTTTTCTGGTCAAGAAATTACTTTCCCTCATTTTGGACTATAACTCCCCCTATCTTCCTCCCCCCCCTGGGATGAAAATTTATATGAAATATTGTTTGAAAATTTGATCCTATGAATTGCAATGAACGTTCATAACATATTAAATAATTTTTATTGGATAGACAAACTGTATTGCTCTAAAAAATTACTGGAAGGAAACCCTTGGGTGCCAAAAAACTGCTCACCGAAACCATATGCCTATTCAAAATTTGAAAGAAGGATCAATTTGTTGTACCTGTTCATTACAAACTTCAACATTCTTTGAGGTTGCAAATGCAACTGAAAATGAACATGGAAGACTGCTGACTTTGCAGTGTTTTAGGTGAATAAATCAATCAATGGAGTAGATAATAACTTTAATAACTTTCAACGGGAGATAAAAATACAGCTTAATATTTTAATTACTCAAAATGTCAATCAATTTTTTTTTCACAGGGAGAATCGATGAGATGATTATAAATAATGAATAAATGTTAACACATAAATCATTTCAACACTCCCTCCTTAACATTTATTTTGTCTCGAATCTCTTGAAAAAGTGTTTTTTCAATAGTTTTGGTGAAGACGTCTGCTAGTTGGTCTTCACTTTCGACGAATTCCAGAACAAAATCTTTATTCATTCGATCTATCAAGAAATGAACACGAATATCGATGTGTTTTGTTCTTTTTTGTGCAGTTTCATCGTTTATCATTCTTATTGAGCTCTGATTGTCCATTCTAACTGTGATTGGTCTTGTACAAATCTCCAATTCTTCACAAAGCTTTGCCATGACAACGGTCTCCTTGATAGCCTCCGTAGCTGCAACATACTCAGCTTCTGCTGTAGATGAACAAACCATACTCTGACGTCTGAAATACCAGTCGATAGGTGTTCTTTTAAATAGCATAACGAAACCAGATGTCGACTTCTTTGTATGACTGTCTCCAGCAAAATGTGAATCGCTATAGCATACAACAACTTCATTATTTGAATTTGTGGTATATAAAAGCCCATGAGTTTTTGTTCCCTTCAAATATCGCATTATTCGTTTACCTTCCTCCCAATGAACTTCCCTTGTGATTTCGAAATGTCCTTCGAGATGTACTAATAGTCTTTCTATTTCTGCAGTACTTGTTGATGCAATTAAACCATCATCTACGAAAATAACCAGAAATAACTTTTCATTTCCGTTTTTGAAGAACATACAGGGATCATTTATCGACTGCTCTAGATGAAATGCTTTCAATGTCAAATTTTTCATTCCAAATTCGTGGTGACTGCTTGAGACCGTAGAGCCCTTTCTTCAGGAGACAAAACCCTGTTTGTTCCATCTTCGAATCCAGAAGGCTGTTCCATGTAGATTTCTTTCTCCAATTCCCCATTCAGGAATGCAGTTTCACCATCAAATTGAGCCAATTTCATTTCATAATGGGCTGCTATATCAAGTACCAAACGGACAGATTTATATTGGGCCACGGGGCTGAAGGTTTCGAAATAATATTGTCCAAATGTTTGACTGTATCCTTTTGCAACTAACCTTGCCTTATGAAGCCCATTTTGTTTCCTTCTATACACCCATTTATTCTTTATTGCATTTCTGTCTTCTGGAAGTGCTACCAATGTCCATGTCTTGTTATTTTCTAGTGCTTCTAGCTTCTGTTTCATTGCATCCCTCCATTCTTTTTTTTGTATTGCTGTTTCATAATGGATTTCTTCTGCAATCATGCAAATGTAATCATTATATCTACTTGGTGGTCTTATGGAATTTCTCTCTCTAAGGGGTCTTCTATCAGTTTTGTTTTCATTTTCTTCAATTTCATCGGGAATTATTTCAATATTGTCGTCGATTCTTGCTTCTTCATTGTTCCCTTTTCTACTTTCTCCAGCAAAGACTTGAGATGTTTGGATATATTTTTCTACAGTCTCCACCAACACCGGTGATGTTTTTTCTTCATCCTTTTTCGAGTATGACATACCTGCAGACTTCTATTTTTCGCTCATCCTCGAAATATACACGATATCCTTTCATGTTTCCCGAGTAGCCTACGAATATTCCCTCTCTAGTTTTCCAGTCCCATTTTTGTCGAAGTTGTTTCGGTACGTGGACATATACGGGGTGTCCGAATGTCAAGAAATGTTCAATACTGGCTTTCTTTTTAAATATCAGTTCGAATGGTGTTCTGCCAGGTATTGAACTAGTACCAGT
Organism: Zygogramma bicolorata; assembly: GCA_032362365.1. Lineage (NCBI taxonomy): Eukaryota > Metazoa > Arthropoda > Insecta > Coleoptera > Chrysomelidae > Zygogramma > Zygogramma bicolorata. The sequence goes on along the minus strand of JAVJAQ010001474.1, from coordinate 49,615 downwards.
TCTATTTAAGACATGAGAAGATGTATTTATTGCCTCTGCCCAGAAACATTTATCCATATGTTGATGATGGAGTAATGTTCTAGCCGCTTCCACCAACGTTCTCATCTCCCGTTCGGCCGCTCCGTTTTGCTCTGGAGTATATTTCATTGTAAGCTGGTGTTTTATTCCATACTTCGTAAGTAGTCGATCCACTTCCTTGTTTTTGAATTCTGTGCCATTATCGGTACGAATTATTTTTATTTTCTGATTTGTTTCAGTTTTGAATCGGGGTATAAATTCTGTTAGTTCCTCTGCAACTTCATTTTTGTGTTTCAAGAAATAAACATATCTATAGAGAGAGAAATCATCTTTCAAGAGTAGGAAATATGCTGATCCCTCAATTGATTTAATTTCCATTGGTCCCCCAAGATCACAATGAATAATCTCTCCTGGATTCGATGATTTATTTGTGGAAATTTGAAATGGTTGTCTGCTTTGCTTTCCATAGATACAGGACTCGCATTGGAAATTCAATACTTCAGGAACATCCAGCCCAAAGTTTGACAAAACTTGCTTGCAGTGAGGAATATTTTGATGAACGAGTACATTATGCCATTCTTGTAATGACTTATTTGATTTAAAACTCATGAAAGACGTAACTTCAGCATTGAATTCAACTTCAAATTGCAGTTTGAATAAATTTCCTTTCTTGAGACCCTGGTCTATAATCTGGCCGTCTTTTTCGATTTGACATTTATTCTTGTCAGTTATGACAACATAACCTTTTTCAGTAACAGCACTGATTGAAAATGAACTATATTTCAATTCAGGAACATGAAGAACGTTTTCCACTGTACAGTTATGTGATTCGGTATGTTCAACTTGTACATTAACAAGAATTGTGCCCTTTCCAATCACTCCAAGTCTTCTTCCATCTCCAATAATTATGTATTCCTTGGTATCGAGTTCCTCGTAAGTACTGAACCACATTTTATCGAAAGTCATGTGATGACTAGCACCACTATCCAAATACCAATCAGCATGTGTATTATCTGCATCAGTTATGAGAGCATAGTTTGATTTGTTCTTTGGTTCATCCATTGATTTTCTTTCAGATCTGTTCTTTTTGAACCAACAGTAACGTTCAAAGTGGCCCCGCTTTTTACAATAATGGCAGAGAACATAACATTTTGAAGATTTGTTCTGTTGGCGTTCATTTTCAGTTCTCTTCCAGTTCGTTTTCTTGAAAGCTCTTGCTGTCAATGCCCCATCAACATCTTGTGTAGTCCTGTTTTTCATTCTCTCCTCTTCGGCAATAAGTCTGGACATGAGAGTATTGAGGGTTTCATCAGGAGAACTACCTATCCCATGCGGAGTAAAAATGCTTGAATCTTTCAGGTAAGGTCATCAAAATTTTATTCACCAACATACTTTCGCTCATTTGTTCCCCACAGTTTTTCAGTTCATGGTTTAGTTTTTCTAAATAAACAAAACAAACAATACCTTCATTCTTGTAGGAATAAGCATAAAATCTTTGCTGGGGGGCGTGAAGGCTTGCTTCTGTGGTCTTTCCATAGAGCGACTGGATTCTTAGCCACATTTCAGCGGCTGTCCCATATGCAATCAAGTGTGTAACAACTTTTTCTTGTACTGAGGTCACTATCAGGTTTTGAGCTTTCAAGTCTTCCTCGTCCCATTTCTTCTTTTCTTCCTCGGTCTCTACTGCCGTTCGTGCAGTTTCAATAACACGATAGGCTCCAGAAGACTTCAGACTGATCATCAACTGGAACTTCCAGGCGGCATAGTTTGATCCATTTCTGTCCAGAGTTATGAGCCTCCTATATTCGACTGCTGCCATTTTTCTTCCGCTTTCACCAGAATACAAATTCCACCGTACTTAACACTCCAACAGACCTTCTAGAGTAACCAGAAGTATTTCACAAATCTATTCACCCAACTCAGTTTTGTACTGGGCCCATAACCTGTTGACTTTGCAGTGTTTTTGGTGAATAAATCAATCAATGGAGTAGATAATAACTTTAATAACTTTCAACGGGAGATAAAAATACAGCTTAATATTTTGATTACTCAAAATGTCAATCAATCTTTTTTTTTTGTCACAGGGAGACTCGATGAGATGATTATAAATAATAAATAAATGTTAACACATAAATCGTTTCAACAAAGACCCTGATCGCTGGCCTAACCATGTATAACACTTAATTGAACATCAGGTCATCTGTGAACTCACTCGAAATTCCCGAATAATTCAATTCAAGGTATAAAAAACGGAAATTTGGAATTTTTTCTGACTTTAAATTTTTTTTTCACAAAAAATGCTTTCTCCTCAAGTGCCATTAGTGACAACATAACAAACCTTACACAGTATTAATCAAATATTGGGATATTTTATGACCGGTAACTAATGAATTGTTGGGTGTTTCTGGGTATTGAAGCCGTGGTACACAGAATCTTGGGCTCGATATTATGTTTGTTACTGCTGTGGTGGAAGTGTCCTTCTATACTGCGAGGCTTCAATATGATGAGGTTCATATTGTTACGATTTCTCCTTGGGTTCGTCGATTGAAACACCAAACAACACTGAACTTCTTTTACTATAACTCTCTATCACAATACAATACAACACAATCACTTAAATCGCTCCGATAACTTTCCAATGCTCGGTACTAATCTCTCTGTACTAAAAATTCTGCCGTCGGCGTGAGCGCTCCCGCTTTTATAGGCGCTCATATAGTGGAGAATCATCCAGACAAATCATGACAATCGAATATTCTGGGTGAGCCGCGATCACGCCAGTAAGATCTTTCTTGGAACCGTTGCACCAATTCGCATCGATAGTCGGCAGGGCCGGCGCCAGCACATTCCGTTACATTATCCCCCACTCAATTTTGATCGTCCCAATCAAACAGTAAGTCATTATCGCCATTGTAACGTTTAAGTCTTTCTAGGTGAACGACCTTCATTTTTGCTCTGGGGCTACGTTGAATCCTGTACACCAAGTCATTTATTCTCTTGACTATCGAATTGGGTCTTTTCCAGCATGGTGTTAGTTTGGGAGAAATTCCTTTCTTACGACGAGGGTTGTACAGCCACACTCGAACTCCTTCTTTGAATCAATCAGTATTTGCCTTGAGATCGTATCGAGCCTTCATCCTGTCACTAGTAATCTTCTCGCAATTTCGTGAATCCTTATCAGGCTGTCTCGCAGTTCATCTGCATAATCCTGTACCACTTTTTCCTCAGAACTTGGGGATCCGAACACCAAGTCATAGGGCAAACGAAGATTTCTCCCGAAGATGATACTGACTGGGGTGAGCTTTGTGGAATCGTGCACAGCTGCCCGGTAAGCCATCAAGAATAGTTGAAGGTGTCGATCCCAGTCTTTTTGATGCTCTTCTACTACTTTGGAAAGGTGTTCTTCCATAGTCCTGTTGAACCTCTCGACCATGCCATCAGACTGTGGGTGGAGGGCAGTTGTTCTGGTCTTGCTAATTCCCATCAATTCACAAACTCTCCTGAATAAATTCGATTCGAAATTTCTTCCTTGATCGGAATGTAGCTCCATTGGCACTCCAAACCTTGTAAACATGTTGTCCACCAGGGTTCTTGCAACGGTGGATCCTTCTTGATTAGGCAAGGCGTAAGCTTCGACCTATTTACTGAAATAATCCATGGCAACGAGGATGCATTTGTTGCCATCATTCGTCATCGGGAACGGTCCACCTACATCGATGACGATTCTTTCGAAGGGAGCACCAATATTGTATCGTTTCATCTCACCCCTTGATCTCGTTCTAGGACCTTTGCTTGCTTTTCATTTTGGGCATCTTCGGCACCATCCCTCGATATCTTCTCGACATTGGACCCAGTAGAACCTTTGCCATATTTTATCCGAGGTCTTGTTAACTCCTATATGTCCACCTGATTTACCACCATGAATCTCTAACAAAACAACCTCTATTCTCGACATGGGCACAACCAGTTGGGAACTCACTTTCTTGCCATCGGCTGACTCCCAAGCCCTTTCCAGTAGGCCATTTTCCACAATCAAGGAATCTCATTTTGCCCACAGTGCTTTGAACGTTGGTGATCGATCTGAGATGTCCTTCCAGGTGGGTCTTTCCGCTCCATTTTCTTTCCATTTCAAAAATTCTGCAACGTTTGGATCATTCTCCTGGTCTTCTCGCATTTTTGCTGTCGTCCAATTGTTGTCTAGTATCAATCTCACTTGGTTGATTCCTTCGCGACGTTCAATTCGCTCACATTGTTTACAAGTATCCGAACAAGGTCTTCTAGACAAGGCATCTGCGTTGTTATGCAATCGTCCTGGTCGATGTTTTATCTTGAAGTGATACTGGTTCAACTTCTCAATCCACCTTGCTACTTGTCCTTCAGGAGTCTTCATTTCGAGTAACCACTTCAGAGCTGCATGATCTGTTAGAATGAGGAACTCTTTTCCATACAGATATTTGTGGAAGTGGTCTACAGCATTGATTATTCCGAATAGCCCTTTTCTCGTTACGCAATAATTTCTTTCTGGTTTAGTGAGTACTTTGCTGTAGAACTCAATTACTTTTTCCTGACCATCTTGCTCTTGTGATAGTACGGCTCCAATACCATTATTACTGGCATCTGTGTCCAAAACAAACAGGCCTCGTTAACGTGGGAAACTTGAAATGGGGCTGGAACATAGAGAAACTTTCAATTTCCCAAATGCTCGTTCACTTTAGTTGGACCAGTCGAATTTGACTCGATCTTCTGTCAACTTATGTAGGGGTGCCGCAATATCAGCAAATTCTCCTACGAAACGACGGTAGTAGGTGCAGAGACCTAGGACACTCCTCATTTCATGTTTGTCTCTTGGTCTCGGCCGGTCTCTTACCGCCTGTATCTTCTTTTGGTCTGTTCGGATTCCGTCTGATGAAACTGTGTGACCTAGAAAATCCACTTCTTTCTAGAACAATGAACATTTCTGAAGATTCAGTATGGGGTTGGCGTCCCTGAATCGTCGAAAGACTTCTTGCAGGTTGTGCAGATGTTCTTCGAATGTTTTTCCCATGACCAAAACGTCGTCGAGGTATACAAGACAAGTTTTCCAAGTGAGCCCCCGAAGGACCAGCTCCGTTAGTCTCTCAAATGTTGCTGGAGCACTGCACAATCCAAACGGCACAACAGTGAACTGGTAAAGTCCACCCCCAGTCGAGAATGCAGTCTTCTCCTTATCGTCTTCATGTATGCCCACTTGCCAGTATCCGCTCTTCAGATCTAATGTTGAGAACCAACGGGAACCTGCCAAAGTTGTTAATGTGTCATCTTTTCTTGGTGGAGGATAGCTGTCCTCCTTGGTGACATCATTTAATTTCCAGTAATTGACACAGAATCTCGTAGATCCATCCTTCTTGGAAACCTACACAACAGGTGCAGACCAAGGGCTCGATGACTCTTCAATCACACCGTCCTTCATCATCTTGTCGACAAGCTCTTCAACGCAGCACCCAGGGTCTTCATCTAATGTAGCGCAAATTAATTTTTCTGAAAATCCAGGAATTCTCGTGGTTTTCAATAATCGCAGTTTGGCAGGTATCGTTCTTTCCATTGGAGTTGTAAGGACAAATTCTTCTCCTCCGAACCTCATTATCTTCTCCTCATTGTCGAATGAGAATCCATTGTCACTGATCAAGTCCATTCCGATTATGAATTCATCTTCTACATCGGCGACGTAAACTGTATCTCCCAAGTAGCACATCATATTGGCTGAACCCCGAGTTCAGATTGGTCCAATATAGATACATCGTAAGTGAAAAATTGATGTTGAACTAATATTAAGCAATATTGAGAAAACGATATCTCATTATGAATATTGGCTCAACATTGACAATAAATTTCAACTGCATTTTGTAAGGTTCAATATTGATAATATATGGGTTTGATAACATATTACCAATATCTGAATTACCATATCAGGTAATAATGAATAATATCAGTTTAACAACATAGATAATTCAATATTGTCTGCATATTTTGTATATACTCAATTTTCAACATCGAAATCTAATGTATATTCAACATTGTTTGGGAGCGTAGATTAAAATATTGTATTTTCACGTTAGGTGGCATATCGGCATGATACTGCAATATAGATATGCGAATTCTGATATTGCTTGAATATTGTTTTAACAGTAGAATGAAAATATTCGAATAGTCATTTTAGAATCACAGCCTGAAAAGGGGTATCGGGATTTTGAAGGTGATCACTTAATGTATTCAAACATATATCAATATCGGTAACGCAATATTCATCACGAATTATTCCTAACAAAATTTGGAAAAATTGAAATATCGACATGTGGTGAATTTCAATACCAGAAAATTACGTCCAGAACATTTGGCACAGCAAGTTTGATATTTCAAATCACCATCACATAAGACAGTGATCCTTCTGTGTTTTTTCGAATATATTTCGTTGGTACTTAAGTTTATAACATTTTGATGTTGTCTCGAACATAACTAACTTGAAGTCACCACATCTATACCACCCAACTCCTTCTCATAAACAAGTCTCTTCGTGCCGTAGAGTGTATAGTGGTCGACAACAATATTTCTCTTCTGAAGGTCGTGAGTTCAAGCCCCGCAGCAGCCAGAGTTTTTTTCCAGGTTAGTATTCGGTTAGTTGATACAGATGAGTGATATATTCCAGTTGACTATTCAATAAAAAAGATATGTATAATCCCGAATATTAAAAAAAAAAATTAGTGACATCAATCGAATATTCCCTTTTGGTCGATATATCATTAACAATATTGTACCAATATAGTTGAAACGATATATCCTTACATTGGTTTCGAATGTTGATCCAATATCGCCAAATGTTCACATTTTTTTTGTGGCCAATATGATATCTACAATATAAGGTTAATATTTTCGTAATATTGAACCAATATTGGTCTAATATGTTTGTGCTACTTGGGCTGTGATGGTGAGTCGCCCAAGAATCAACGTAATTTCGGCTCCTCCTCGAATAGGTGCGTTTTCACCAGTGACTGTCCGAAGCACGATGTTGGATGATATAGGCTTCACGTTTCCAGGCCGAAGGATGTCGCTGCGAACCAAGGAAACTGCAGCACCGGTGTCTATGGTGCATATAACGTCGATTCAGCCGTTCTTTTCAGCCTGTTAACACTGATGACCCTGGGGTCTCTGTTATTGCTAGCCAGCATGCGCCCTGATATGCTGGCTAATTCTCGTTTTCCTGCCGCCAATTTGAGGACTCGCTGGATGACCTTGTCCTCACAGGTGATTGCGTACGAGATGGAACCCTTGCAGGAGAGCTAGATCTTGATGGCATTCTCACCCCACAGTCTTTGATAAGATGTTCGGGTTCTCCACATCTATAGCATGTCCTCTTGTTCTGGGTGCTCATTCCATTTATCAACGATTTGATCTCCTCCAGAGATTTCTCAAATGAACGGCTCGTTGCGCCAGATCTATGTTCGGGATCGTCAATTGTTACCGCTCTCTGTACTAAAAATTCTGCCGTCAGCGTGAGGGCTCCCGCTTTTATAGGCGCTCATATAGTGGAGAATCATCCAGACAAATCATGACAATCGAATATTCTGGGTGAGCCGCGATCACGCCAGTGTGATCTTTCTTGGAGCCGTTGCACCAATTCGCATCGATAGTCGGCAGGGCCGGCGCCAGCACATTTCGTTACAATATGATCAAACCCAAATTCCAACCGTCAATTGCCCGTGATTGATTCCTCGGAACCGTCCCCTCTCTGATATTTTCCTCGTGATCTTGGAAAGTTACTCTGATCCCATGTTTCTCTAGGAGTCTTTTATGATACAGGAGAGTCTGTTCATTGACGGCTGGTTCTGGCCCATTCTTTGAGCATCCCTGTTTGGGTCCTAATGCTCGTTAAATTTTTCTTTTCTGTAGTCATTAATCAAAAATGCGTTTTCTCAATGACGCATTCCTTCCTCAAGATGTTCTTGCTCAGGAATGCGTCTCGCTCTTTCTATTAATGTTTTTATTACTTTCCTGTCGCGGTTAATGGTTAGATTCCTTGGTCAGATATCGATCTCTACGAGTAGGATTTCTATACAGTATGTAACAACGAAAAATTAACACAGCCGTTTTCGAATATAAAAAGTAAGAGTTTTGAAAGAAGCTCGGACACGTCGATTTCTAATTAAAGGCGGACACCTTTCAGACAAAACAGATATTTTGTAGTACTCACCCCCTCGGAGGGAAGCGTCCGACGACCCTTATTTAGATAGGGAAAGTAGGTCGAGTGGCACCTTGTTTTAAAGGTCTTTCGAATACCTTTACAAGTCTGTTGAAAAAACAATTTTGTAACGATTGATTACCAACCCAATCCCCCAAAAAAATCTTCTTGTAATAAACAAAAAATACGAAATCACCTGGACACATATTAGCAGGTTGTCATAAAAAGCAGAAATTAATTTTTTTATGAAAGTTCTGAACGTAAATTGTACCTCAAAAACAATTTGATTTATTCCAAACAGCGTTGGACTCAATACATAAAACTTCAAATTATCTCGAAAACCAATCGTCACAAAAATTTTCTGTCAACAGAGTTGTAAAGGTATTCGAAAGACCTTTGAAACAAGGTGCCACTCGACCTACTTTCCCTATCTAAATAAGGGTCGTCGGACGCACCCCTCCGAGGGGGTGCGTACTACAAAATATCTGATCACTCTGGAAGATGTCTCCCTTTAATTAGAAATCGACTTCACCGAGCTTTTTTTAAAACTCCTACTTTTTATATTCAAAACCGGCTCTGTTAAGTTTTCGTTGTTACACTCTGTATATATATCCTATGGCCCAGAAATGCAACTCTCCTATCTTTTGTCGCCCCGATCGTGAATTCCTGGAATCCAAAGATTCAGATGTCACAATCGTGAACATAAAATTGAACTAGATACACCTTTTTTATCCGGTCAAGTTGGACAATTGAAGTTACAAAAATTCCTTCGAAGCCAAATTTCGGTTTACCATAAAGAATAAAAATTCGAAAATCTCCATCAATACCATCTGTGCTAAGAAAGTTATTCGAGGTCAAAATTCCAGGTTTTTGGGTTTTTTCGAAAACGGTGAGTTTTATCAAAAAAATTACTACAGACCAAAGTTCTTAAATTTTCTACAAAAATGGTACCCATATTTTTTTCAAGTAACACCGTTCTTGTGTGTCGTATTCTACATAATATTCACACATTTGCCACGTATATACATATTGTCATACAATGCCAAGAAAAATTATGAATAATATATACTTGCTATCATTTCATTGGGGAAATCATCAGGCCATCAACTCGTACTGCGAGCCCGTCCATGTTTTGGAAAACAATCGTGGTAATGACTTGTCACGTTCATTCGAAATCGAAAAGTCATTATAAATAAACCGGAGCATGGATGTTAAATCATAAACTTGGTGTTTATGTTTTTAAAAAAATACTTTATTTTCTTTTATATTCAACAATCGCGATACTGGAATATCGGATTAAATAAGTTAATAATGATTCGAAGACTGGGAAGACTTGAATGACGAAGATTTCTTGATTCTTGATATTTATAACTTCGAAGATGCTGATGAATATCTGCGTCGTTCTCCTCTATTCATAGAAGTCCTTGGAAACTGCTGAAACGGTTCCTCTAGCTACGGCGTAGAAGCTGATGCAATATTGCGCAATACTGAGACAAAGGGTCCATTCATAATTCTAATATAACAACTTTCCCCTTGAAAAGAAAGTTGATGCGGTGCGGCAACTTTCAGGTCAAGCAATTGACTCGTTGGAGTTCAACTCAATTTCCTCTTCATCCTGTTCTTGAAGATGGATACTTGGTCTTCTTCTTCTTGGTGCTGGTAGCAACCTTCGGAAGGGTGCAAATGATTTATTTGGTGAGTCTTCACAACATTGATAGGGAATTAGAATTGGAAAACTTCTATAGGTGTGATTTTGTTCTTGCATAATCGATTTTGCGTATACCCTTGAATTCCCTATAAAAGAATTGCAAGTTGGTTGAAGTTTCAAAATTGAATTTGTTTTAATTATTTTTGTTACAATATCATGCCCTGTACAATGAATGATAACAGGCAAAGAATCTGATAATGTTATTAACCAAGTATTTTCTTGAAGTTCGAAAACAGAATATTCTTTGCAAATAAAAGAGATATTGTACATATTCTGGGAAGTTCCAGTAAGAGTCTCAAAATTTGGGCTTCGCATATAGAATTACTATCAATAGGGTAAGGAATGACATTTTCACATATTTTGAAATTATACAGTACATTTTTACAATCATTCAAATTTTCAAAAGCAGCGTACAACATTGAATCATTATCTTTTGCAATGAATTTCTTATTGGTTGGTAAGATGTGGTGCAATCCTGTTCTTCTATCAAGGATTGGAATAGGACATAATTGATAAACAGTAAATGTTTCTGGTTCAACTAAAGGAACTTGCAATATGAAAATTGTTCTTGAATTTGACTGAAATGCTTGTAGCTCAATTATATCTAAATAATGAGAAATTGAAGAAAGTTTCAGTGGTAAAGGTAAATGACTTTTTTGAGTATTTTGAGAAATTTCCTGAAGAGATGATAGTAGATCTTTTTGTTTAATAATCGATGTATGAATAATATGTAATCTAGCGAAAGTAATAGCGTTCAACATATCATTCAAATAATCTTCTAGAAATGTATAACTTTCCAGTAATTGTTCGCAGATTTCGATGGTTTTCAACTTTGCATCGACTATAGCAAGTTGGTCTGTAAGATTATAAATCCAAGATTAAATTTTCTTTATATCTTCATTGAATGTTTTTTTATCTACCTGTAATTGTTGTATGGTAGAATTGAATTCTCTAATAACAGATGTAGTTACAGATAGTTTATTTTCAAATGAATTTTCAATTTGGTGTTCATCCTTTTAAATTTCATTTATACAATCATCAAAATATTCTCCGTCACTGGCCTCTAAATTTCCTGTGGGTGCTTTCCAAATTGAACCTACTCCGTTTATAAGTCCTCTTTTGTATCGTTTATTATAATCATTCGAATTTATTTGCGTTTCATAATACTTAGTATCTACTTGTTCAGCTATTTTACTAAGCAAGCTAATATGCATGCTGATTTCTTCGTTGAAATATTTCATGCGCGGATTATCAGTGTCTACCAGATATATTAAATTATTTAAGATAAGGTTATTATGATCAATGGCTTCTTTGATTTGTGCCATATCTCTAACAATAAGTAGAGTCCATTTCTCATTTGATATTTTCATTTCACTTTTTTCATGATAAAATATACCTATAAAGTTGTTGATAGGTGACAGTTTATACTGGGCGTTGACTATAGTGATAGCGGAAAGCATCAGGGCAATCATTCTTGATCTGAGTTTTGATCTGAAACAAAATACGGTTTCATTCTATCGAAATTTACTTAAGTTGTTTGATTTTTTTCAAGATTTTTCAGAAAAGCTGAATTTTTATAAATTTCAATTATTATCTAGTTTTGCTGTTATTTGTAATTCTTTCACGAATACTTTGTCTCCGATATTGTAAGTGGTGGGTTTGTGATGTAAACGTTCATCAAACCTAGCTTTTGCTTTTTCTTTCTTTCCTTCAATATTAGCTCGTGCTAGTTTACAAAAGTAGTCCATTTAAATCTCTGACATATTTGGTCATAAGGTCTTTTTGGTTGTATAAAGTCTCTGGGGGTCTACCTGCCGTATGTCCGAATATTAATTCATAAGGGGTAAATCCGTGTGTTTTATTTTGACTATTATCATAACATATAACTGCATAGGGTACAATTTCCAAAGGGTGATCGTCAGGATTTTCGTCTCTATTCGCACGTATCATTTCTGTAAGGGTGGCATGAAAGCGTTCTAGCGATCCATTTGATTGGGGATCGTCTACACTAGAAAAAGTAAGTTTAACATTGAAGAGTGTGCATAGGTCTTTCAGAAGATGATTATTAAATTCTTTTTCTGAATCTGCATGGATTCTCAAAGGGGTTCCATAATGTTGAAAGTATAATAGTAAAGTAGTGACTACTGTCTTTGCTGTTCTATTTGGTATAGGGTAAGCTTGAGTGAACTTAGTTAATTCACATCTTATTGTCAATATGTAATTTTCAGTTGGTATTTCTAAAATGTCGATATTTATTCTTTCAAAAGGTGTTTTGGGTGTTTCAGTTATCACCAAAGGGCATTCTGAATTTTTTCTACAAATTTTTGTTTTCTGACAAGTTTCGCAAGATTTCACATATTCTTCTACATCTTTTACAATACCTGTCCAATTATATTTTTGTCTAATCCTTCGTAAAGTTTCATTAATTCCTCGATGTAGGTTAGTTTTACCATTATGAAATTGATCTAAAATTATAGGAATTTGACCTTCATCTGGGGTCTGTACAATATTTTGACAAATTTTAAATTTTATGTCTTCCTGATCTGCCAGAATGTATGAAAACATTTCTTGGATTGGTAAGTCAGCATTATTCTCAATTTGATATACTTTTGAGGGCTCAAAGACATGTTGATCTCTGTATAAGGAACTGAACATATATTCAATCGCTCCTTCTGGATCGAATGGTAATGGTATTATATAGTATTTTCTATTTTTCACTGATTTACTGTTGAGGACATTAACTTTATTATATCTGAAGTCCGGATATTCCTCGAATATATCTTCAAATATTTTTTCATGTAATTCTGTTATTTTATTTCTTTGCGGAAATATTACAATGTCTTTGTGTTTTTTGTCAAGTATTTGTTCATTATTAAATGACAATTTCGACTAATCTATTACAGATTTAGTTTTATAAAGTCTCGAGAATGTTTTGAGTTCTTCTAGTACTGTTTCTTGTGCTATTTCAGTTTCAGTATCTGAAATTTCAGGTTCAAGTTCATCATTTTCATTTGCCATTAGTATTTTATTGAATTTTGAACATTGTTTGAAATGATTGAGTTTGAGTCTCGATAAAGCGTCAGCATTCTTGTGAATTTTACCAGGTCTATAGATTACTTCGAATTGGCATTCTTCGAGTTTTAAACGCCATCTGGCTAATCTGCTGCCAGGGTCCTTGATTGAAAATAACCAAGTAAGGGGTCGGTGGTCGACGATGGATTTAAATCTTCTGCTGTAAAGATAAGGACGAAAATGTTTCACAGACCATACCATGGCCAATAATTCGCGTTCAATTGTCTAATAATTTGTTTCGGCGGGACATAATGTTCTCGATGCATATGCAATAGGTAAATCTTTTCCTATTGGGCCTTGAGATAAAACGGCTCCGATCGCAAATGAGGACGCATCTGTAGTTAAGATGAAAGGTTCATCAAAATTTGGATAAGTCAAAATTGGAGTTGAAGTTAAAGCTTTTTTCAATTCTTGAAAGAAATTTTTACATTCATTGTCAAATTTGAAGGGGACATCTTTTTGTAGTAATCTTGTCATTGGTTTTGATATTTTGGAAAAATTTGGGGTAAATTACATATAATATCCTGCAAGTCCTAAAAATTGTTTGATTTCCTTTGGGTCTTTCGGTTCTGGATAATTCAATATACATTCGACTTTTGCTGGGTTTGGTTTAATACCATTAAGCGACCTCTTGTCTTAAAAATTCGCATTTATCGGGCTGTATTTTCAAATTAGATTTTCGTAAGCGTTCGAAAACTAGGGTTGAATTTTGTATATGTTCATCAATCGTTGTAGAATAGACAATTATGTCATCCATGTAAACTAAGCATCTTTCGTTCCTAAGTCCGGTTAGAATATGGTCTAAAATTCTCTGAAGAGTGGAGGGAGAGTTTTTCATCCCGAATGGCATTCTCGTAAATTCGTATAGTCCATTTTCTACAGAAAAAGCAGTTTTTTCTATATCTTTAGGATCCATTTCAATCTGGTGGAATCCTAAAGCTAAGTCAAGAGTGGTAAAATATTGACATTTTCCGAGTTGGTCTAATAAGTCTGAGATGTTAGGTAAAGGATATTTGTCATCAATGGTTAACTCATTTAGTTCTCTGTAATCAATTACAACACGCCATTTTTGTTTTCCAGATGCGTCGAGTTTTTTAGGTACTACCCAAACTGGGGCTGACCAAGGTGAAACTGATGGTCTTATTATATTTTGTTCCAATAATTTTGAAATTTGTGACTTTACTTCTTCTTTATGTATGTGTGGATACCTATAAGATTTTGTTGAAACTGGTTGTGCGTTTTCTTTCAATTTAATAGAATGTTTAATTTCACTAGTAAATGTTAGAGGATCACCTTCTAGATAAAATATATCTGTGAATTCTAAACAAAGATTTTCAATTAACTCTTTTTCTTCATCATTTAGATGGTCTAATCTCAGTAATCTTTTTATTTCTTCACGACGACTTATTTGAGGATTCTCTGTTTTCTCATATAACTGATTTTCATTTAATTCTTCAAATTGTAAATCTGAAAAATCAATGGTTTTTTCGATAGCATTTATGTTGGCAATGGTTTCTAAAAATTCTCCTTTCTCATCAATTTTGACTAGTGCATTGGGGAGTCTTACTTTATCATTTTCAGTGGCTAACAGTATAGCTTCTGTGTTTCGAAATTTTGATTTTAGTTTGTAGACTTTTCTACTCTTGGTTCGATTGAAATTATATTTTTTATATTCTGATCAACGTATTTATCGATTTTTTGTTCAGTATTCTGTAAAGGAAGTTAGGTTCTAACGATTTATTTGCAGAGTATAAGGGTAAGGTTTTGTAACTTAAAATTAGCATTCTTTGTCCGATATCTACGATTCCATCAAAATGTTGTGGAAAATCTGTTCCTAAAATTCCGTCAAACTCTATATATAAGTCATGTACGAAAATTTTATGAAACACTGGGTGTTCTTTTGGTCCAAATGGTATCATAACTGATTCTGTTATTATTACTCTTCCTTCTGTTATACCCGTTATTGGAATATTTTCTGGAGATCGCCTTGTATAATTTTCAGTAGTTTTCTTTTTAAAGACTGAAATACTAGCTCCTGTGTCGATAAGAATTCTGAAGTTGTTTGCACTGATGATATAAAATAAATTGCTAACGTTGGGATTTAAAGAAATTGTTGGTCGTTCATTGTTAGGTTGCTGGGTGTTTTTATTAGCGCTGCAAGGTTCTCTGATATCTTGATATTCTCTTGCACGTGTGGATGTTCTATAATTAGATTGTCCGTATACTGGGTTTCTTGAAAGTGAGGATCGATATTGTCCGTTTGATTGATCGATAGGTCGATGAATTGATTCGTTATTTGATCGATAGGTGGGTTGTCTATTGATAGGGAATGGTGAAAATCCATATCTGTGAATGTATAATGATCAGTATCATTATTAAGTTCCGTTGAATTCGACGAATAGTAATGATCAGTGTCATACGTATTCTCTTCATTCACTTTAGTTGAGGAAAAATCGTCTTGATGAAGACTATCATCATAAAATGAATTTTCTTTCATATCTGAAACGTTATAGAAAGGTTCGTATGCTTTTATTTCGTTTCCAAAATCATCATATTCAATCAGATGTGTTCTCGGAAATGCATTATTTGGATTTCTCTGTATGACTGATGGTCTATTTTGTGGGTTTCCATATGATTGTTGCCTGAATTGATTCGAATTAGATGGTTGAAATTGTGTTGGTTGTTGGGTTTGAAAATTAGTTCTGGGTTTATTTTATTGAAAATTAGGTTGTTGAACATTCGTTGGATTTTGAAAATTTTGTTGATAAGCTGGCCTTGATTGAAGCTGATTGTGATTGTAGTTAGTTCGTGGAAGATTAGTTCTTTGAGAATTTGTCTGCCTATTTTGAATTTGTCTGGTCATATTTGGATTTGAAGTCATTTGTCGACTGGCTATTTTTTGGTTTTCAAAGTATGAAAGCTGTATCTCATGCTTTATTCTACTTGATGCTTCTAACATTGTTTGAGGGTTACTTGCTCTTATTATCTGACCTAATTTTGGTTCAAGTCCTGTAAGTAACGTGTTTAATACCATGGATTCTATTAGGTTTGACTATGCTGCTTTTTGTTCAATTGTTAAATGCGATTTTTGAATGCATGATAACATTTTTGCATTATGACTCTGTAGTCGAGAAAAGAATGTGAGAGCATTCTCTCCATTTCCCTGTCTTAAGCGTTGAAGATCCTGAATTAGTGAAGTTAAATCTCTAGAATCACCAAAATGAGAATTTAACAAAGCTTTAATTTCTGCGTATGTACTTGGGTTTCGTGAATTTATCAATTGAGCGGCTTTTCCTCTCAACTTATTTCTCATGTGAATCGTTAACAGTATTTTCTGTTGGTCTACGGCCATTTGTTGTGCATGGTCGCAAGCATTTATGAAATTTCCTAGCGAAATTGAATCACCATCGTACTCCGGTACTATTGAAAATATTTCGGAGAGTTTATACTGTTCTAGTGGTTCTTCAGGTTCATGAAGGCTTTGATTTGAACTGTGATGAGACAAGTTTGGAAAATAAACTGATTTGAAATATATCACCAAATCTTACGAAATTTTGCAAACCAATAGTGAGTGAAATGAATGATTCAAATTGTACTCACGCAGGTTATTCCTAACTTGACTAGTAGCTTGAAGTTGAAGTTTTTCTGGGACTGAAGTGGCTTCGAGGAGTTGAAGTAGCTTCTCGGGATATGGTTTCTTGGGATTGATGTGGCTTGTTGGGATTGGTTTTTCGTTCTTTGGGTTGTTGCTGTTGCTTGTTGTTTCGTTGTTGTTGTTGTTGTTCGTTGTTGCTTGTTGTTGCGGTGTGGTAGAATGCAATCCTACTTCATGAGCTTTGGCTACAGCAAGATGAGCAGCGTTCGACGACTTACGCGTGTTTCTCGTAGCGATTTCTTCACTATAAGATGAGCAACGGCGACGACTTATGCGGGTTTTTTGATGCTGAAGAGACCGTCCTGTCCACTGGGTTTCTGCTTTTTTGGTTCTTGGCTCGTTGAAAGTCTGAAGACTACCGCTGTTTCTTCTGTTGAATCACAACGTTTTCGAATCCTACTGTCCACAGCGTTTTCGTATCCTACCGACTGCGCCAATTTGTTAAATCATAAACTTGGTGTTTATGTTTTTTCAAAAATACTTTATTTTCTTTCATATTCAACAATCGCGATACTGGAATATCGGATTGAATAAGTTAATAATGATTCGAATACTGGGAAGACTTGAATGACGAAGATTTCTTGATTCTTGATATTTATAACTTCGGAGATGCTGATGAAGATCTGCGTCGTTCTCCTCTATTCATAGAAGTCCTTGGAAACTGCTGAAACGGTTCCTCTAGCTACGGCGTAGAAGCTGATGCAATATTGCGCAATACTGAGACAAAGGGTCCATTCATAATTCTAATATAACACGGATGACAACGGGTGGTGGTTGTTATGTTCACTGATCGTGTTGCTGACTGATCTCCTGAAGAAAGAGGAGCCCGAAATGCATCCTATCTCAATATAAAAATTATTTAACCCTAACTATTTTTTTGTGTATTTTCTCCGATTATATATATTTACTATTGTGTTTCATATGAATAAATGTTACTTGGTTCATCTGGCGTTTCGATGATTTGGGTTGAACAAGATGGCGAATGAGCACCACCTGAAAAAAAAACAAATGAAAAGGGGGGTCTTGTGATGAAGTCAATATCTTCACCTACTACAAAATGGTGGAACATTTAATAATCGCCTGAATACATCGATGTTCAACTTTGAGAATATAAGCTGAGTTCAGTTCAGAACATGCTCGAAATAGTTGTCTTGACATAGGAACAGCCTATCCGATAGTTCACGTCATACATTTTCGAACAAAGCAATGCCTATATATTTCTACAAATATTTATTTTTCTCCGCTGTATATTCAATATCGAAACGAGTTCCGTTTATATACTTTTTGCTTCAAATAGCTCAAAAAAAAGTTTTGAAGGGAACAATCTGGCAAGCGGGCTGGCCATCAGGAACTTGATGACCAATCCAACGACCACGGAAAGTATTATCCAAATTATTTCTCATTTGATTGAAGTAATGTGGTGGTGCTTCATCTTGATGGAATAATAATATCCATATCGAATTCATTATGATTCATTTCGAAGATTTCTGTTATTAGAGGATAAATAGTAGTTTTCAGAATATTCAAATACGGTTTCCTGTTAGATTTTGTTCAATTGATGATTTTGGAGATAGTTCACGTGGTACCTATCTACTTGTAGAATCGAAAAATAAATGAGAATATTTGAACTGAACAATGATGTTTGTTGTCGTATTGATATTTTTGTCATTTTTTATGAACAAAAATAACCTATCGAGCCCTGTCGGGTTGTTGAGATTACCATATGGCTGAGTATTTGAAAGACAGTCAGACCCATCGAGAACCCCCTCTACCCGCATGGCCTTGAATAATAAAATCTGGCTATTATTTCGATCGCGGGGCCGTGTGGTGTCGTGGAATAGCCCTAACCACGTTGAAGAAAACGCGTCTAATACCTTACCTCACAGGTAGTGTGGAAACTTGTGCATATTGTGTATATCGAAACTCCTACGGTTGCGATATTTCAGGAACGCTGATACTCAGATGTTATTTTTATAGAGAATTTTAAGATCTTCAACTTTGGCCTGAGGTACTTTTTCGATTAAACTCACCGTTTTCGAGAAGAACCCCATAAAACTGAAATTTTAATATTTGCCGCCGAATAACTTCTTAGCACACATTGGATTGATGGGGACTTTCAAATTTTCATACTCTATGGTAAACACGAAGTCTCTACCAACATCTGGAAAAACTGATTCTGATATGATTACTTCTCTTGTGCCTGTAATTAAAAAAAATTCTGGAGACCGCTTCTATAATTATCAGAACTTTTTTAACAAAAATATATTACAGTTTCCTGTATGATTTCCACTTACAATGGGTTTACAAAACCGCGACACGTGTTTCGCTATTACAATAGCTTCTTCAAGCTTCAAAAATTTTTAGTTTTTTTATCTTGCTTGAAGAAGCTATTGTAATAGCGAAACACGTGTCGCGGTTTTGTAAACTCATTGTAAGTGGAAATCATACAGGAAACTGTAATATATTTTTTTTGATATGGATTTTCATCAAGTATCGGCCAGTTGGATTCAATTTTCAGAATTTTTTTTTCAATAGGGTTTTTGAATTTTCTTGTACCAAATTGCTAACTTTTGGCTTCACAGAAATTTTTTACGTTAATCTTCAGGCTGTTGGATGATTTTACTACCGCTACAAGGCCCTCTTCTATCTGAATATATGAGGAATGCATTGAGTTTCTATTCTCTTGAAAGTGACTGATAATGTTTATTGCAGAGTGTTATTTTTTTTAAGTAGGCAGAATAGCTCTAGAAACAAATAATTTTTATGATGTAAGAATAGGATTGAAATGATGGACCTGAAAATCAATATTGTAAAAAAAATATAAAATATTGAATATGAAATCACAAAATTTGAATTAGAAATTATGGATTAATATAAAAAAAGTCAAACAAAGTTTCACGTTGTGTACTTTTCGATCGCTGCTGCCCGCAATTCTCTCCGGATGATGACTGGCAAAGCAAATTTTTTTTAGTGTCTTAGTCTTCTAGAGACAATATTTCCGAAAAGGATTTACGATATTTTTTCATCGATGTGGTCTAAACCATATGTGATATGAACTGCTTAGTCTACTACCACAACGACCTTTGAGCCCATCAATCCAATCTGTCCTAAATTTCACATTGATAAAGACAAGCTAGTTTGAATAGGGTTACTTCCTGTATAGCTCAGTAATTCTGAACATCAGGTATCTAATGAAATATAATACAAAGATGAAGGATTCCTTCTTCGAGCAAACATGCTCCAATTACCTCGTACCTCGTACTCGAATACGTCTAATATCAAACCAGACTAGGCAATCGTCTCATGTCTGTTCATCCGAAACCACCAACGTAATCTCGAAAAGCGCCCCACAGCTGAATGTGAAGCAGTTCATTCCTCAAGAGCAGAGATTAATACATATGTATTCAGTTGAACAATCATTTTATCAATTATGTTCCTGTAACGTGAGATTGTTCATCCTATTGAATTCATTTATGAATTCGCTGAGTTAGTAACATATCATTTTGATCTGAATGACTACTACGTACACTGTATCAATGATGCTTACAGAAAATTGGGTAATGAGAAATGAAATGAAATGTAGCTGAGCATAACTATCTAACATATTTTGGAGGGATTAGTTAGAGAGAGTTTTTTTTGCAGGTGATCTATTTTGCTTCAAAAACTTGGATGAATAACCGTTATGGTAGATAACGGTGAAACGAATTACTCACTAGTACATTCCAATACACGATAGTGGTACTTCTGCTAGAAATATAATCTATACACTGATTCGTCTCCAATCTCAGCAATGTTTTCTATATCAAAAATAATATATCGACAAAATTACTACTACCAAGATTCTCGATAACAAAATTTGTTATTTATCATACATATTATGTTCGAAAAACTTTTCGACATACCTACGTAGTTGATAAGCGTACTTGAGGACTGGTGAAAAACAAATCCATTTTGAACGATACGTTCAATCCTGTTCCATCAACATAAACAGTGCGTTAACCGGTTTCTGACTCATTGGGTCATTATCAGTGCAAAGTAAGTTCCAAACAATAACTCGAAGAAAATGATTGGAAACCTGGGGAATATAATTCAAAGCTCTTCCTGGAATGTTCCAAGAGAATAGATTTTCACTAGCAAGTGTAAGCCATTCGACTAAAGTGAGTTGATCCAATGAATCTCTACAATGAGCTAGTCAATGCGTCAGGTATAGCTTCAGCTGGAGCCTATTTTCCGCTTATCGAATGAGGTATGAGTTGAAAGTCTTTGAGAGAATATAAACCTTTTAGTACCTGTGCAATTTTACCAAGGCTGCAATGCAGATAATTATTTATGTATCGATATTTTTCGATAATTGTTCCTTCCAAAAATCATCCTCATGCACAAAGAAATCATATCATCGCCAACATGAGGTTATTGAGTGCCTCTGCATTTAGGAACAGAGGTAACCCGAAATGAATATCCTGGTCTTGTTTCATGGCGAACCGGATGGATATATAACACAAAAAATGATGCAACTGGTTCATTACTCTTTTTTTTCCGCTCCATGGAAGCCGTCTGACCTGTCTTTCACAACTAGGTCTCCGGAAAGCTCCTCAGCCTCTAGGGCTTATTGCGCTTTACTTCCCTATATTTCATGACACCCATTTCAACAGCCTTGTCCCCTGCACAAGTTTGTGCAGGTTGATTGCTGGGTGTTTGTCATATTCTTCTGGATCCAGAATTGGTTTTCCATATATTTGTTGCCTTTTGTGATCCAGAGCCTCACATTCGCAGAGTACGTGTCGAGCTGTCTCCGTCCCTTTGTTGCATTGTCTGCAGCTGAGGTCGCGGTTGTACAGCCCTATCTTGTTCAGGTGTCCTTTGAATGGACAGTGTCCAGTCAGTAGCCCTGTTATAATCCTAATCTGATTCCTGTTATACTGAAGCAGGTCTTCAGTCTTTTTCTTCAACGGTCCTTTTATGAAAGTTCTCCCGTGAGCACTACTAGGTAGATTTTCCCAGTAATCTCTGTGTTTTGTTCTCACCCAATTCCTTATATGATTCCGTACCATCGTTTTGGGTACCCCCACTGCTGGTTCGGGTCCAGTATATGGTGTCGATGATCCTTGCCTTGCAAGCTCATCGGCTTTTTCATTGCCTGTGATACCTGAGTGACCTGGGACCTATTGTAGCGTAAGTCTGTTATAGTCTGCCAGATTGTTCAGTTCCTCGCGGCATTCCCATACCAGTTTAGATGTCACTCTGGGGTTTTTCAATGCCCTAAGTGCAGCTTGGCTGTCCGTAAAAGTATTGATCCTTCCATCTCGTTGGGACCTCAGATTGATTGTTCTCGCGCATTGGAGTATAGCATACATTTCTGCTTGAAAAACAGATGTGTATTGTCCGAGCGGGTAGCTGTACCCTAGGTTCCTCCCCGCACAGTATACACCGGCCCCTGTACCCTGCGTCTTGGATCCATCTGTGAACCAGTTGTTCCAGCCGGGCTTGATTTCAGGGGCATTGTCTTTTTGCCACTCTTCACGATCTCCTATCATTACTGAGAAGTTCGTGTTGAATGTAAATTTGAGTACCATGTGGTCCGTATTCATGTCAAGTACATTACTCTTAATCAATGCATTTCCATGCCATGCTACATTCTCAACCATTGGAAATTTATTTTCCAATGAGTTCATCAAACAGGTAAGTTAAAAGTTGTTAACGTCTAGAGGAGATTATTTCTCCTCTCGAGATCAAGATTTGGCAATGTTAAATTTTGGAAAAAATGTTGACCTCAGGGCAAACGATACCATTAGCTTTTTTCATTTCAACTACGATAGTTATCATGAGAGCTAAAGTGGCCACGACAACAGATTATCGGCATTTGAAATATCACGTCTCAGCTGAAATTGTTAGAATATACACTTTTTTTATTTCAAAGAACTCAAGAATCCCCAAAGTTAGAAAGTCGGGTGGATTGCAAAACAGGTGCATATTTCAACAGTCAATCAATAGTGAATTGAAATCGAATAAGCATGATGAATTTTCAATTGCCGATTTTTGTTTTCGTGCACTCTTATTTTCCAGAAATAAATATTGTAAGTTGACTTTCGTCATGTATTCCGTATACTCTTTGATTTCATAATCAGTGGAAGCTTCATCAATTCGAAATCATCAACTCACAGCTGTAGAATATTCGAGCCTTTCGAAAAAGTAATTAGACGTGATTATTATCAAATTTGAATTGATGGAAAATGGAGTTGAAAATGTTTCCATATATAAAATATGTATTCGAGATGAATTAGGTCGATGGCTCACTACACTGGCTCGTATCAAATTTTTTCAAACTGTTTTAAACAGGAGTTCATCTCGATAAGAATTTATGTCCGATGCAAATACTTATATAATTGATATTTCCGAAAGTATCAATTTTCTTCTCCTGGAGAGGCTGTAACTGTCACACTTTAAGTGAAAATCAGTTTTTATAGCTTTTCGAATCAAATTCGAGTTACTCTTTTGTTAAGTTTTCCATTTTAATTGCCACACACTTGACAAGACTCGAAACCAAAAAATTTCACGAAGTGTTCAAATATAAGAGACTAGAGGTCATGAGTGAGTAGACAACACCTTGACGAGCTCCTATACATTTTGATCGATTGAAGTAGTATCTAACGGAATTCAATAAGTATTAAAAAATTTCAAGGAAAAATCAACGAAAGTGAGTTTTACTAGAATAATCTCCAGGATATACTGCACTGTTGCCAAATATACGAGGTGAAAACGAGTAAGAATACACGAAGCAATAGCCAAACATTGGATGTGAAATATGTCAGTTTGGATGAAGATTTCCTCAATGCTATAGTTTGTAAAATCCTTCCAAAATTGGATGAAACATCTGGTAAATTAGATGAAGCAGGCATAAATGCAATTTTAGGAAAACTGGAGGCAAAAATCATTAAAATGATCGAAGTTGAAATGAATAGATTAACCGAAAACATGAATGAGCAACTGAGCACAGTAATGAAGAAACTCGCCCCAATTGAGCAAATGACTCATAAAAATACGAAACAAATATCTATTTTGAGCAACAAATATGATGAGCTGGAACAAAACGCAGAAATGAAGTCTCTAAGAATCAGCGGAATAGAAGACGAATTGGGTAACTGCAATTAGGAGAAATGAAGTGTTCAGAGCGAAGGGATTGCTGGAAGGGAAAAAAAATTCATAAATGAGGACTCAACTGAAGGAAAATACAAACTTCAAGTTTCCAGCATGAAAGTATGTGTATATAATGTTTGGACAGGGTATGGAAACATTTTTACGAAGCAATGCAACATTCTGAAAATGATCAAAGAGGAAGCGGACCTGTTCGATTTGCAGGAAGAACGAAAACAAGACTGATATTGACAGTATCAACACATTTACTTCTAGTTTTTCTTTTACTCACCAGCTGGAATTTCTTTCTTGAGCAAATGTTTATATTGAAAATAACTTGGAATTCATACATCTTTCATTGTAACATGTTGTGCTATAAATTTATTTCATTAATAGCATTGATCAATTATTGTGTACTTCATAAAATGTCAATTGCTGTACGGTACGTTAAATACCTATTTGATTTTTTTATGGAAGCTCGTTAGTATTCTGTTTACAATATGACACTGCATGTGTACTATCAGAATTGTAGGAGTTTGAACACGAAACTGAATGAATTTTCGAGAAATTGCCTGAATTATGTTTTTGACATAATTATAGGTGTGAAAACTTGGTTGCAAGGAGGAGTTCATGATGGGGAGATCGTTGATACAGGAATATATAATTTGATGAGAGTAGACCAAAATTTAAAAGTTGAAAACAAAGTTACAGGAGGGGGAGTTTTCGTAGCAATTAATGAAAAGCATAAAGTATTGAGCTTTGTATCATATAGTCAGCTATTCGAGGCAGTATCTGTTAATTTCAAAGTGGGTTGTCAGAAGTATACTTTGATAGGTATGTATATACCAGCGAATAGTGCAAAATCTGTTCATGAAGTCGCTAAAGGTTTTTTAGAGGTACATTTGAAAATAGATATGACTTTTATTGTAGGGTATTTAAATATAAATGATATCATGGGCGATGATATTAGGAGTATTATACATAATGAAAATTCAAATTTCTGGATTACAATTCTTCAATATTATATGCCAATGTTCTCAATCATCAGGAAAAAACATTAGATTTGGTTATCGGACCATAAAATTATATTGGGCATTGCGAAGTGGTACGAGAAAGTTTTCCATTTGTAAAGGAAGATTCCTATCACCCACTCTCAGTATTAGTATTTCTGTTAAAAAAATCAATGAAAATGAAAATAGTATTTCCGATATCAGATCGAATCATGAAAAAGCAAAATTTTTAGGGTTCAGTTCTATGATTAGGGATGCGGACTGGAATATAGTGTTGGAAGAATCAGATGTGGATAGGGCTTTGGAAATTTTCTATGATATTTGGAATGGTATTGTAGGCAAGCATGTTCCTAAATTTATTGTAAAGAAAACATACAAGTATCCAATTTGGTTCAGAAGCGAAATAAAATATCTGATGAATCAAAAAGAATATTATAGAGAATTGAAATTGAGATCTGTAGTGTGGAATGAGAAATTCATGGAATTGCCAAAAAACTGAGGGTACTGATCAGGAAAGAAGAACGCGAATATATTGAAAGTATAGAGAAAAATATTTCAGAGGATATTATTCAGTATTGGAATTATGTAAATAAAAAAGAAACACTCATACTGGCCTTGATAACTTTATGTTTGAAGGTCAATGCATTTCTAAAGAAAAAATAGCCGAAACATTCGCAAAATTTTTTGTACACTTTTTGTACACAACTTAAAACTTAGGAAATAGCACCGAAAAAGTGTATAATGATCCATTTGAAATACGGTGCGTAACTGAGGACGACTTCAACAAAGTCAAAAAAAAAACTGAAACCAAAAAAGTCAGCGGGCACATATGGTATCCCTCCATATGTTCTAAAAGGGTGCTGTGAATGGGTAAGAAAACCATTGATTCATATTTTTAATTTAATATTGAAATCAAATAATTTTTCCGAATTATGGAAAACTTTAATCACCACTCCATTGTATAAGTCTGGTGTCAAAAATAATATAGAGAACGATAGAGGAATATCAATTATGTGTGCCCTGGCCAAATAACTGGAGCAAATTATCCATAAAAGATTATACAACCACATAAGCAAGCATGTGGCTTCTCAACAGCACGGTTTCGTGACACAAAAATCAATAAATAGTAACTTGTTTCTTTTCAGTCACAAAGTATTCGAAGCTTTGGAATCGAAGGCACAAATAGATACAATCTATACTGATTTTCAAAAGGTTTCTGATGAGGTAAATCATGACATTCTGTTGAGGAAATCGAATGAATTGGGCATGGTTGAAAGTTTTTCAGAACTCATGATTAGTTATCTGAAGAATAGATCCTTCATTGTAAAGTTTGATGGTAATACGCCGGGAAAGTTTTATGCTAACTCTGGTGTGCCTCAGGGATCCAATCTAGGACCTCTTCAATTTGTATTATTCATAAACATCCTCCCTTCTGTTTTGCAATCTTCTGAGTGCCTTCTATTTGCTGACGATTTGAACATTTTTAAACAAATTGATACAGTGCGGGATTGCATAGCGCTACAGAAATATTTGCATAAAATTGTAGAATGGAGTCAAAGGAATGAGTTATTTTTCAACATATCAAAATGTTGTGTTTCCACAATAACCAATATCAGAGAGCCTATATATTTTGACTATGAGATGAATGGAGAGGTTCTGGAGAGGAAGCTTAAGGTAAAGGATCTTGAAGTTAGATACAACTACAACTTCTCATTCAATACCCATATCAGTAATGTAGTCAGCTCTGCGAACAGGAAGCTAGGATTCCTTATTGGGCAAATGTACCCTTTATATGATTTGAAAATGATCAAGTATCTTCATCATGCGCTTGTTAGGCCTAAGCAGGAGTTTGCTGCAGTGATTTGGATGGGGGAATATGCAACGTCTCTTATAGAAATAGAGAAATACAGAATAAATTCCTCAGGTTTTTATATTTTGAAAAATACCATAAATGGCTCGATTTTGATGTTATCAGAACTACATCTGCGGTCATCACATCAAGTAGATCTCCTCTTACGATTGTACTGAGATTAGCTAATAGGTTCAATTCGACTTTAGACACAAACTGGACGTTGTCACAGTCTGCTTTCTACAAAATGCTTGTTCAATATATAATTGACATTTCTGTGTGAAGGGTAGCTATTATCGGTATAATAGAGACAACGTGTTCAGACCTCTAACAATTCCAATTAGGGAGTTGAGTCGATCTATGTAATTGAGTCGAACGGCTTGTGTGGACGAATAAATAAATAAATATCAACATTGTAAGAAAATGAAATTATGATGAAAGTTGGTTAACTGCACTCCACTATATACTCCAGCCGAAGCAACGAATTGACAGGTCGAATTTACGTTGATGTTGATGTTTTCAGTTCGACACTTCCTATCTGCTCAGGTCAAGATCACATTTATTTCCCAAAATCGGATCAGGTACAGCAACGATGTCGCCAATATTGATGGATTCATTTCAATTTTGACATTTTTGTCTTCTTTCTGAGTTGGGAGATACTGCTTCAACCATCTAATCCAGAAATTCTGGTGTTTTCAGTATTCGAAGTACCAAACAACAATTGAAGAGGAGTCAGGATATCCAGATCATTTTCATAGCAGGAAACATAACTAATTGTTCTTAACTAATTGTTCTGCTGTTGAATGCTTTCAGTCTACGACAGAAATGTACTTAGCACTTCTCTTTTTGAGTTCTCTTTTTTCCCGAACCTATCCAGTATGAAGTGCCACGGAAGTATAGTATATCCATTTTAAATTTCTGTTACTCAATTTCTATACAATGTTGTTCCGATTGACTCTTTGAGGTATTCTTCCACTTCATTCTCGCCCTACAGAATTCGTACCGTTGTTGGAATGGATTTCAATAGGTTCACTTCGTCTAGCAGTAAATCTCTCTCTCTACTGTATTCAGTGAGCTAGCAATTTCGATATGAATTGCTCTATTATTGAAGCGAGTAAATGAATCGACATTTCATTATTCAATGTTTCTCTTTACTTTAACTGTTAACGGTTCAATGTATTCATAGCCGCAATAAAAGTGACACAAAGGATGATATTTCTGGTTGAAGTGGTCTGGCTCTGTTTACTTCGCAAAACTGGCGATTGCGAGTAACCACGGTTTTCCTTATCCTCAAGGTCCAGAATTTCTGATTCGAATTGTTAAAAAACCGTTTTTTGGCCAACGTGCTGAAAAATTTCATGGTAATACTGAACCAGGAGCCCAACCATTCTCATATATTTCCCAGTTTGTAGAATAATGGGGAATTTTGCATGATGATCCACATCCGCATATACCATTCTGCTATTTATTCTGAAGATGGGTACCATTTTGGTCTGAGAATGGGGAAAACAAATTTTTTTTGTTTGTTGTTTCAGCTTTTATTTGATTTTCCAATCTAGCTGCCATGACAGCTCCCTGCAATTCCATCCGGGGTACGGATAAAATCTTATTCATCGGCCCACGTTTAAATTTTGATGATACAAACGAGAATATGACTTCTTTTCAGAGATCATGCGATAGTAGGCTACTGATGAGAAAGTTTGATCACTATCGTCGCAGAAAACGTGCAGTTGTATTTCACCAGTTTCCCCTTACATGGGAGAATACTGCCTTGGTATTTTGAGATTTTTTTATGTCCTGTACATCGTGACAACATTCTCTCGAATTATTCGAAATATGATCTGAGACCCCATCATCTGATCCTATATATTCCTTGCGACAATTTGTAGCAAGAACCTTCCTTCAATAACAAGTTGGCATAAGAATCCAATTGGATCGAAAATCGTCATCAGCATTTTCCTCTCTTTTCGTAGGATATTTCTGTCTGTTCATCAGTTCCGAAAGATTTTTTTTTCAAAATCTGAACTGAAACGTGAAACTATCGCCACTAATGTTCCAAAGAAGTCCCAGAAATCATTTTCTTGAATAGCATCTACGACTCCTTTAGAATTACTTAGCCAGCTGACTATAGGGCTTCTCGAGACAAAGACCAAGACCGATTGGTATTGGATATTTCAAAAACAAGACGAGACTGGCTCAGTCTCTCAATTCAATTCTGGAACAGTTAATTTGCATATATTAGGTATCTTGTATTCCTCAGTCTTTGAAAATTGTCAAGTTGAACGGGTGGAGTAGGTGAAATAAATTTCTCATTTCACTATGAGAATATAGTTTTTAAGAAATCTTCAATAAACATATAATTTGACCCACACAGTGTACAGGCTGACAGGCCAGATAATAGGTTGAAAAGAGTTTGTTTTTATGGTTTCATTGACCATTTTACAATGGATTATTGTGTGATGAGCAGTAAGATGCAGATGCGACAATGGGGTGGAATCGGAATCCCGAAGGAATTTCAATACTTACTATATTATGGGATACGTTCGAGTTGACGCCCGATTTAACGAACAGGACATTCAGTGCCTCATCCGGGCTTTTAATGTCATTGAAAACAATGGAACAGAAATCGCCCCAAGTTTCAAAAGAAAGTCGATAAATTCATTGAGGGCGCGCCCGGATCGTTTTGGGCGTCATCTCGAACGTAGCTATGTAGGAGTGGAAAAATATCACATAGCTGACCAAATATATTCGTCATAATTTATTATTTTCATTTAGTATCGGACGCAGGTAGGTGCAACGGTGCAACTTATACCAATCTGTATCTATGTTTTTCAATAATTCAACATTTCATCTACCTTCTATGCGGTATTTTCGAATGAATTTAACGCATATACAGGGCAAGATATTAAAAAAATAAGAAATTGTTGCCAGTTCAGTTGGAAGTGACAACAACGCAGTATCAAAAATATTTCGAAAAATTTCGAACTTCGTATTGAAGTTTTTTCCCTCATCAATAGTACTATGTATGGACCACTTTGACCTCACAACATACACACAGCTATTCGTTGTAAACTGCAATACTGAATTTGAAAAATGTATTTCCGATTTTTAGTGAACAAAAATTAAAAACCTACCATATGATAAATGAGTAATTGAAATAAATTGCCATAATATTTTTCATCAGTTTTTCTCATTATTGAGTACATTCAAGTTCATTATTTTTCTATCGAGAACAAAGACCAAATCCAAGTCTCTTGGGTGAGAGTCTTGTTCTTTGTCTCGAGAGTCAAGTCTTGGTCCTGGATAAAGACGAAGACAAGACCAAGACTAGTCTCTTGGACTCGCGAAGCTCACACTAATAGTGTAGATGGCGTCTTAGAGACTGTATTTGCAGTCTAGATACTCATAAAAATCATACCTGGAAGAAAAAGGTATTATTCCAGTAATGATATTTAGACATACGCCAATCTTTCTTGATTAGAACATGTTTATACTACCAGAAATTAGGGAAAATCCCTAGAGGTACCTTAAATGCTCAAAACAATGAGATAGCGAAGTTATATATTTCTTGTACCCAAAATAAACAATAGAATTCTGATTGAAACGAGAAAAGTCAACTCCAAAACTCTATTCAAAGCAGAAGCTGAAAGTTGGATGCATAATGAAACAAGAATGAAAATGCCAAAAAGTATAATGAAATTTTTCCATATCTCGAAGTGAATAATGCTCAACGAAATATATTTTTAAACCTTTTTCCATCGAGTGATTATCATCACTTATTATCAATATTTAGACTGGGTTCCATCTTGATACTTCACGAATGTATAACCTGATATTTTTTTATTTCAGATTTATTACTATAAGGACTGTGTTATTGAGATATTCTACTGCGTATTACGTATGTTTATATTCATTTCACCTGTGTTTTGCTTAGATTTATATTTATTCTTTCAAATAATTCAGCTTTATAATATTATTATTATGATTGTATTATACTACTGTGTTCTACATTCTGGTAATTAATTGAACCCATCAATGTAGGTTGAGAAAAAGACCATAGCAAACCACGCGCAGGTGAGCCTTTGTGGATTTTCTTCGAGTTTATTTACTTTTTGCATTCAGCAAGATATGTGTGGAATAGTATGGTAAATGAATATTATTATTATTTTGTCGTCTGAACATGTCCAGTAGGGTCCGTTCTCCCTAATGCTCCGAGCGGCAGGATTATTATTCAATGACCACTCTCCCCACCTCGGGGTGAGTGATCACTAGCTCCGAGAATCGTGAGCCCTGAGCCGCATTTCGGCAGTTCGGTATGGTCTTGAGCTCCGAGAGTAACGTTGGTCTGGAACCACCGAAAACACCTTTGATCAGAACCTCCTCTTTTCGGACGATGTTAGTTTCCGCTAGGGCCGAAAACTCAAGAACGAATGTCCTCTCACTTCTGTGGTCGAAGAGGACCATATTAGGCTTATTGGCTTGATTTTGCCGGAGAGTGGGAATTGAAAAGTTTCAAAAAATTCGACACCTTTCATTGTCCACAACGGACTCAATACCCCTGGAGCATAAGGCAGTACCAGTGTCCTATCTACTTCATACGAGTGCCAAAGGCAATAATAAAGCACTCGTAAAGCCGGGTTATAGCATGCTATCGGTCTGCAATTCTTAGTATGCGACACATCTCCGTTCCTTGGGATAAGCACGGTTCGCCCCTTGACAATCCATTTCGGAATCAGCTACTCTCCATTCAGCCAAGAACTGAATATTCTTACCAAATGGTGGTGGGTGCTCAGTAAGTTCCCCCACCAAAAGTTATAAGTCAATATTTGATTGTTCCGACATTTTTTATACGATGAATTGGTTTGTTATCTTCAACTGCAGAAGTATCGAAATTGACTAGTTCCTATGCCTCTTCTGCTTGGGACATTTTATTGGCCCATTGTGAAAAAATGGCATCGAGGGATCCAACCAATTAAATGTATTCAGATACATCAGCATCAATCAGGGTGATTGTAGATACTTCTTCCAAAATCGCGGAAAGCTCCATTCAACCCTTCTTTCCATTCTTTTCATATATTCCAACTTTGGCTATTTTCAGTGAAGATGGTGTTTCATTTCTTATTAAGCATTCGATTTTCCACTTATTCCTGCTTCCTCTAACACTCAAATCTGTTCCCTCAACGTTTCTTTCTCCTCCCCTCCTATGCTCCATATATTCACGGTGAAGAAGTCTATTATGTAGTCCCCGACACGATTCAATATTGCAGGATATCTTGATGGGACATTTTTTTGCATCATCTAGTATCTATAACATATTCTGATATCTTTCTCGAATTCTCCCTTTTCATGGACATCAATGATGGTCAAAACCTTTTTGCCTTAGAGTATCGAGCCATTTTCAGCCAATCCCTGGAATGTTCCAGTGTTGCGAAATATCCGTTGGCGACTGTTTTATCTTTTGTTTCGGCCCATATTCCCCGGCTGTTTCGAGGCAGTCTTTCCCATAGTTTTCTTAGAAGATCTGGATTATCTGAATATTCCTGGTATCTCATACTTTTCACTGATGATACCATATCGGAATGAATTATTGAAAATTGAGTGAAATCTCTCACAGAATCTCCCTTCAAAAATGGATATTAATTAACTTTTTTTGATTTGATTCAGTATAATCCAGTCCTCTCGCCCAAAAAACATTTTGAGGTTTCCATTATTATAGAAACATTATCTGGATTAATGAATGAATCTTACACCACTTCTTTGGCCCATCCTTTCAGAGCTCTTTGTTATCTGGATAGATTTCAAATGTTTTTACTTTTGTGAATCAAAAATGCGGAATTCCCCGCCGGTCAGGTGCAGGAAGCCACCATCCTCAGCTCCTAGAGTCTACTCAGGGCACATGATACTCGGACCCAGTGACTACTCACCTCACGAATGTGGTTGTTGGATAATGTCACCTTCTGAATGTTTCTCAGTTTCGAGAAACGGTCTCGACCGGCAAATTCTAACGAAAATATCAGCCTTTTTTGTACCTAACTGAAGATGAACATATATATGTTCGAAACATGTCTTAACTAGGACATTGTTCCTGTAAGAATTAAATATGTTGTGGGGATGACTTCGTGTTTCCTTTTTCAATGAAATTGGTCTTCCACTTTGAGATGGACTTACTACCTCCGTAAAAAATTGATAGATATATTAATCGGACCAATCGAAATCACTTATACGTTTTTGAATATCCATGTACTTCACCTTGAATTTTACTTACCAACTTGCTCACTTTTTCAGAACATCAAAAAACACGTATCGACCCATTTTATTCAAAGAATATTTTCATGACCGTGGCTTCCCTAGCATTACATTGCAGTTGATCCAACGAGCTGACTTCTGCCACCACTGTGTTGTGTGCCCTGAAAATTATATCAATAACTTTTCCGCAGTTGAGAACACCAATGAAGCTTTCATTTTACCTGTCAATGGATATGTTTCCCAAAACTCAAAAATCCAAATTGAATTCATTGCTGTACGTATCTCCTTTCACTAAGTCCATGCGATGTTTTCTGCACAATACAAGATTTTTCATTTATATAATACAAAAACGCTACAATATTTTCTGGACAATAAAAAAATTTCTATTTTGTGCCATAGAAAAAACCCAGACAATTTCATATTCATGCTTTCAACTCTTCGAAATCTCAGTCATTCAACTGAATCCCATTCAATTGTTAAATTTATTTATAATTTCAACTCTTACCCCGAATCGAAGATAAATCACTGTTCTGAGATTTCCCGTCCCATGTATACAAACCTTGATATAATCAAAAACAAAAATATATTACAGTTTCCTGTATGATTTCCACTTACAATGGGTTTACAAAACCGCGACACGTGTTTCGCTATTACAATAGCTTCTTCAAGCAAGATAAATAAATCACTATTCTATAATACGCTATTTATATACGAGTATGTCGAACGTCTCTTACAATAAAGGTCCGACTTAGGTCCGATATTCGACCCGTAATTTGCCCAAATACTAATTAATTACATATGAAGATTATTCCTAGAAATAGAATTATTGGCCGGGTACATATTCAACAATGGGGAGTTATTTAATTCAACCTGATCATTCAATGAATATTTTGAATTTTTTCCTCTATTGATTTCCAAACTTTCTAGAAGGTTAAGTTTCCAACCTTTCTGCTCAAAATGCCTTATTTTGAACTCGTGGTTGAACTCATGACCTTCCAGAATGAGGTGACTTGCATAAGTAGAATTTGTTTTTCCATTCAAAAAACTAGTTCTGTTCTCTTAGGCGAGTGTTGAAAGATCTTCCCGTTTGGCCTACGTAGTACATCGGACATGACCCACATGTTAATTCATAA
This sequence comes from Zygogramma bicolorata, assembly GCA_032362365.1. Lineage (NCBI taxonomy): Eukaryota > Metazoa > Arthropoda > Insecta > Coleoptera > Chrysomelidae > Zygogramma > Zygogramma bicolorata. The sequence goes on along the minus strand of JAVJAQ010001474.1, from coordinate 15,584 downwards.
ACTCCTGATCTTTGTGACGATTCATTTTTGTCTTTATTATTTTTGATAAATATCCCCAATTTATTATTAGTAAGAAATGCTGTATTAATATCATTATTTTTCAAGAATCTAGAAATATTTACGCTTGGTTGGCCTAAATAAGTTATGGTTCTGTAAGTATCCAGCTCGGTATTGACTACTGGATACACCAACTTGAGGGCTTGTCTATGTAATTTCTTCCTCACAAGTGAGTCTATTAACTGACCCTCATATCCATTGTTAATCGCAATCTGCTTTATTATATTAAGTTCATTAACATAATTCACATCAGATAAAGGGACATTCAACAGTCTATAAATCATACTATTGAATGCGGCCACCTTATGCTGATATGGATGACACGAAGTATTGTGAATAACAATGTCCGTGTGGGACGGTTTACGGTAAACCGAAAAATCATGTTTGTGATTTATTCTTGTGATAGTCAAATCCAAATAGTTGATTGCACTATTTCCTTCCATCTCCATAGTAAAAACAATGGAAGAGTGAAGACCATTCATGAAATCGAGAAACTTGGTTAGCTGTCTGTTCGTACCTTTGAAACAAACCAAAATGTCATCAACATACCTATACCAATTCAATTCTTGATATAATCATTGAATTCAAGAATGAATTATAAAAATATATTTCAGGGTTTCATAGTGTGTTATTCTGATTATAATGCAGGATTTTTGATTACTTCCATTAATAACTCCACCGAACCCATAATGCTTCGACACCCAAGATGATTAGCCGACCTGCTCGCAAAAGGCACCGCCTTCTGGGCGCATCCGTGAGAGTTATTAAAAAAGGGACAGCCCTTGATCACTCATGTATGTTCATTAGATCTTCTATACACGGAAGTACTGTCCAACATATAGGTAATTCTTACACTATGATGATAATATGCTTTCATAGGACCAATCGATGTTGACGGCGCGTGCCGTGAGTACTGAACTGAAGATATTTGAAAGTTTAAGTAATCATGCAAGATAAATCAACATCATGCATTCCCGATAATCAAACAATGACACATTTCTCTTGAAAGATAGTTGAATAGTATCGAACTGGATGTGTGCCTTCACTCGCTATCAAATCCGCATAGAAAAAAATACGCAAGTTCAAAATTGAACCAAACTGATTTTATCCTGATATTCACGATGTCTCTCGTAGAAACAGGCAACTCGGCACTAACAAAACATTTCGAAATCATTCCCATTAGGACCAAGTCACCCGTTCCTGAGAATAAAAGCATCCTATCAAAAAACACCTGTTACAGAAGATACATTCTGGAGTGACTCCTGTTATTAATGTACAGTGATACGAACCTCTCGAAGTAGGTACGAAACTCTGGAGTCGAAAGTTCGGGTGAAATACGACTTTCAGAAATAATCTCCAATTATCGTCATGGGAAAATTGGACGCAGAGATCCGCACCGAATGAATTAATCTTGTTTGAAAAGTTATGTTCATCCCGAAAAAATCTTTGAAAAATTATAATTCTGAATAACAAATGTTTCAAAAAATTCTTTGGAGTGAAAATAATTTTCCAAATTTTGGACTTTATGTACCGTATGTGAAGAGATTCAGTGATCGCCTCTATATTTGACTCTTTTGTAATCAATGAAATGTTCAATAGTTAATATGATGAATAAGTCGTTTTGGATTGATTCGATAGAAATTAGTTTTGTAACATTTCCATTTTCTCGAAAAATTACACTAACATCAAAATTCCAAATAGACCAACTTGTATAGGCGACTGAGATTAAGAACGTCGCGCTAGAACGGTAGAAATTGGAACTACTCCATGGGCCATACCAGTTTGTTTACATCATATGAAAGCATTGATTATTTCCATTCTATCTTAAGTTTTCAATGTGTTTACTTCGTTGACTTGACTCTGCATTGTTTTTTCTATCTTTGTGTATAAGTTAATAGTGTTCGAGTATTTTGCCGATTTAATTCTGGACAATATAATTGTTAAAAGTAGAACTTCAAGTTGAAAAGTTTCAAATATAATATAAGGACGAAGTGAGTTTTATACAAAAAGTGATGGGGGCGGAACCCCCCATTCTGTTCAGTAAAGTGTAAAGAACATACTCTCATATGTTCTGAAACTGGCTTCCCAATTCTCAAGTTTTTAATCCACACTTTTCTTCTGTCCATCAACTCTTTGTTATCTAACTTGGTTTCGAATATAACACTGAGTTTTCCTGCTTTTGGGAAGGTATGAAAACTGATTTCCGGATTTTTCTTCGCCCAAGAAGAGCAGTGAGGTACACAACAATAATGATTCATATTTTCAATGAATATGATCGACTTCAAGCAACCACCAAACACTTCTATGTTAAACAAATTGAACTTTATGTTGAGATTTGAAGGAAACTCGAAAGTAAAACACGGGCAAAGGCTTCCAATATTTCAATTTCAAATGCCAGATAAAGAGATATAAGTGGACTTTATTAAGTGACTGCTTAGATGTAATGTAACCCGTAATTTCATTTGAACAGAAGGACAACTATTAGGTAGGTACCCTTTTGAGAATCGTACAATAATAATATTTCTGGGTAAATAATTCAGTTAGATGTAATGTAACCCGTAATTTCATTTGAACAGGACAAATATTAGGTAGGTGCCCTTTTGAGAATCGTACAATAAATAATAATAAGCTTATCTTGTTACCTAAATTGAACAGTAATCATATGGCGAATAATGTAAACAAACGATTCTATGGCCCATGCGTTAGTTATGTTCGTACACGGTAGAGGGCGTATTCCTTAGCATGAATCGCCTATATTAATACATTTTGGGAATCGGCAGTTCATTACGTATACGGATATCCTGAGAAAAATACAGCATTGCTTCAGAATAATTGAAAAATCCATATATAATCGCACTAACCAACTATTTGATTGAATATTTAACGATAAATCCTCATCAGTATGGTATTCGAGAAGGCCGATACCACTTTGAATGTACAAGTTCAATTTATTGAGGTTGGAATTTTCAATGACTTTTTCCGTGCAATTGACATGCTCGATCCGAAATTTTTGGAAACGAATCTTTATTTACTTAAGCACTTTTGTGTATTTGATAATTGTTTAATTATAGCAATTAAACTATGCCAGGGTCCTAGTTTTATTTGAGGCAAGTGACTTGCGTCTTAGTCACGTGGAATATGCTGGATCCCCAATAATGAAACTATTAAAAATGTGTACTCTTTCTTCTTGAAAACTTCTTTCTGCGTATTCAACGTACATGGGCGGAGCCTCAACTATGGGGTATTGAGAATACTTCTAGTGTGATAGAATTCTAATGATGTTGCAAAAATATTTTTGAGAAAGTATTAGCTCAAAATTTGAATAGATGAAATCATTTTTATGAACGAATATAAAAAGAAAACAATAAAATTGTAGGGCAGATTTGATATCCCCTAGTCAATGAATGAAGCTCTTGCCTGAACCTTTGACAACAGATTCATCATGTTCCTAGCAGTTTTTTCTATATAATCAGCATTTCACGACTTGAAAGTGCTACTCCATAGTGACATAATTTCGATATTTCTCTCAAGGAAGCCCGATGGAGTCTTTTTTTTGTTGATTGTTCGTTGACACTCATCAAGTTCAGTACATCATCGCTAGTGCAGGGGTTAGCACGTCCGGGATTGAAATCCCCGCTAGTCCAACATGCTTGGTTAACGCACGTTGAAAAGTAAGGCATGGTTAATAATAGTAGTGATGGTTGACAGTTTTACGATTTACAATTCACTTTCAGTACTTCAATCGTATTCTCCTCAAAAGTACAATATTTTCTTTTTTGATTTCAATACTTTTAGTTTTTCATTCATTCAGGCATATCATATTCGTGTTGAAATAATCTTTTACAGAGCTCCACATCATTCGTTTATATCTACCTTTCATCATGGAGGATGTGTTGTACACTGGGGCAGATTTCTTTCAAAATAATTTGCAGTACAAAAGACAGAAGTCGAAAATTTCACTGATGGTTCATGTTATACTTCATCTGAACACATGCTGCAACAAACGCCAGTATTTGCCGACCCCCTCCATCACTACCTACCAGTGATCACTTTGCAAAGTGTGAGAGTAGAGAAGTACGTGATCTCGATCACAACGTACATTGTTCACGGTTGTTTCGAAGTATATGGAATGTTTCAATGCTATTTCTTTCTCTCCTACGATTGTTAATCATCCCCAGAGATCATTATGATCTCATCGTTTCCAAAATCTGCAAAAGGGTTTTCTGATGATGATTCAAACAGTGTTTGCTCCTTTTTGATCACTAAGTTCAACTATGAAGAGTTTCAACTGTCAATTTCACAGCAATACAAACTACATTTTCTGAAAATATTACCCATTTATTGATTCTTTCCGTATTCTTTCTCGTTTCAGCGCCCTGAAAATATATAAATCGAGAGGCCTATATTTTTTCTTGAGGTCATCATGTGACCCACTTTGCGCCGTCTTCATAAAAGTATCCATTAGCCATATCTGCATAATCGGATAGATATTCAATAAACAATTCCTGTTAGTATTTGTGATTTTTCATTGGTGTACTCATTGCAATGCAGTTTCTCTTCCAGGAAAGATTTCAATAATTCAACGACAGGCACTGAATTTCATAAAAATCACTGCTCCGGCTCAATGAGTATAACAAGCATATCAAACACATTTCCCCCCAATTGAATCAGTTACAAGATGGTAACTGGTTCAATTCTTCAACAGAATCGCCTTGGTCTAAAAATTCAATGGGTCGGTGGTATGCCTGAAAATTAATGGCGTTATGAACTCCCAATGAGAGTTCGGTAGAATTTTCCTCGAATTGATAGGAATTGGGATACATAACTCTAGTAACAAAACATGAACCTCTGAAGAGCAAGAATAATCTTTTTATATCCTTGTCTTCGCTCGAAGACTGTGAATGAGATCGAAATAGAACTTGATCTTGATTCAGTTAGTTTCTTCTTGTTAAGATCATGACGCAAACGTTTTTCCGCTTTACTCATTAATTTTGCCTTCGCTAGGTAGATGAAATCTTTATTAACGCGGGTCACCGATGGATAGACCAGACCCACAATGTTTTTATGAGGCCGTGATACCCCGAAATGAACCTCATTTGGTGTGAACCCAGTATTCTCTTGAAATGTTTGGTTCAAGCAGCCTTCAATCTAAGTAAGTACCGTAGCTCACTTTGTATGCCATTCATGACAATGAGAACGCAATAATCTACCTATTTCTACATTTATTCGTTCAGTGGAATTTAATTGAGGAAAATAGACCGACGTATGCAATATCTGAATATTATTCTCAGATAATACTTGCTTCCATTTATTTCTAGTGGAACAAGACCCGTTATCACTCATGTTTTCTTCGGCTTACCCGATATGAAATTCGATGTAGTACCCCTTCGTAAAGGATATAACGATACAAGTTTACTGAAAGCATCAATCGCCACTAATAGAACCGTTACTCCAACACTAGATCTAGGCAATGGACCTATAAGATCAACACATACTAAATCATTGGGTTCATTTGGTAAGACATTCTGCATCTTACCACGACATGTTTCACATTATTTGGACGTCTGACACAAATCTCAACTTACAATAACCTTTCGTATAATTTAAAATCTAGATAAGTACCCAAAACATTTCTGAGACCTAAAGCGCAATCGTTATAGTGTTCCTCAATTATCAATGACAATGTCACCTTCTGAGAAATACATAATTTATACCCAGCATTATGCTCGGAAATAATAGGTTTTCGTGGATTAGAAACCATTTCTTGATAAGTACTGGTGCGAGAACGCCCTTTTCTAGTTCATGCATTACCCGACTGCAATAAGTATAGCTCATCTGGTTATGTTCCATATTTTGGAAATTATTAACAAGTTTTGTGGCAAAAATATGAACTTCTCTGGGATCAGGCAATTCAATGGCCTCTTCCCTGCAAAAATCTTCAAGAAACCTTGACTATCTACTACTATATTTTGAGATCCTTTGCAATGAACAATATCAAAATCATATTTTTGAATGAATAATATCCATCGAGATAATCGCGAACTCAATGATTTACATGCGCGTAAAAACAACAGGGCTTGGTGGTCATTGATTGTTAATGGTCTTCCTAGAACAAAAACTCGCAAATGTTTCAGAGCCATTAGAATTGCTGATGCCTCCTTTTCCGTTACTGAATAATTGAGTTCTTTCCCTTTCAGTGTACGACTATAGTAAGCAATAACCATCTTTTCACCTGATTGAGGACATTATTGACATAAACAAGCACCCATTCCATCAAAAGAACTGTCAGTACGTATATGAAATCTTTGGTCTGGGTCAGGATGAATTTGCATCGTGACCTGTAGAAACCCCGTTTTCGTTTTCTTGAAAGCTTCATTTTCATCCTCCCCCCATTTCCATTTATTTTGCTTTCTCAACAAAGGCAATAACGGATACGTTCATTCCGAGAATTTCTCGACAAATCTCCTCTTATAGTTTATGAGTCCCAAAAAAGAACGTAGCTCCTTAAAATTCCGTGGTACTTCAAACCCTTCTATTGCAGCTATATTGCTCGTATCAATATAAATACCCTCAGGAGTTAAAATATGTCCAAAAAATTTAACCGTTTTCTTAGCAATTTTGCATTTTTTCAATTTGATTGTTAGATCTGTATCTTTAAATTTTTTAAATAACGTATCCAAATATCCGAAATGTTCCAGAGGATTACGTGAAAAAAACAATAAATCATCTACGTACATTATCACAAAAGTATCGAATTCCTGCCCCAAAACTTGTTTCAAACCCCTTACGAAACTACCAAGTGCGGTGGAAATTCCAAAAAGTCATTTATTAAAAACGTTTGTTTCTTATTCATAGGAAAACCCTGTATACTTTTGGTGACCCTCGAAAATGGGTACCTGCCAGTACCAAGCTGTCAAGTCTAATGTCGATAAACATTCAATGGGTGCGAATCAAAACTGTAATTCATTTGGTACCGGTGGAACAACATGATTTTCAACCATACGGCTATTCAAATTCCTTACATCGAGACACACTCTCACGGAGAAATCTTTTTTCCTAACAACAGCTAAAGGACTAACATACTCAGTCTGACTCCTTGAAATGACACCCCAAGCTAATATTTCATCTATCTGTCTCTCAACTTCAGCTTTATAAGCATAAGGTATAGGCTCACCCTTCAAGTAAAATGGACTTTCATATCTCATCATGATTTCGTATATATAACCCTTCATTACTCCTGGCTGGTCTGAAAACAAACATTCATATTTCCATAATAATTCAAATAATAGCGTTTTTTCCACATCATTAAATATTTCTGCGCTGAAAGCAACATCATGTATTTGTTGTTTAGTGTACGATTGTCTTACCGGTTTTTTTCTTGATCATGTCACACCCTTCGTCCCCTATTGAGAGCTCACGAATTCCAGTTCTCACGCAAATTATGTGAGAATTTTCAAAAAACGGTATGATTCTTCTTTCCCCATCAAATGAACCACTCAACTTCATATTTTTTAAATCAACTAACACCGCAAAATGGTTCATTCAGTCGCACCCCAATATCACATCCCTCATCAAAGTTGGAACTAGTAGGCAGACGTAGTCGAAAATAATATTATTTAATTCAAATCGCAGAGAGACTTGGCTTTTTTCAACTGCCCTTCACTTTCGAGTGCACTAAAAACTTTGACACCACTTGCAGGCAACGATGAAATATCGAATTTCACCCCTAAAATTATATTCAAGAAATCCTGACTGATGCAACTCATCACAGAACCACTATCTAATAAAAGGTTCATTTGTGCTCCCTCAACTTTTTCCCTAATGATTGGAACTCTAATCATTGGTTTAGTCGTTGATGGCGGTTCTTCCAACAAATCTTCGTAGCTGTCATTGAAAAGCGTTGCCACGATTCTATCCCCCCTGTTCCCCTCATTTGAATCATTCTCATTAGTTTCAATTCGACGGTTCTGATTTGGACTATGTTGACTATTACTATCAAAATTATACCGAGAATTTCAATTTTCGTCAGAGCTACGATTGTTTCTATTATTTTGCCCTGATGGGTGTCTATCCCCCCTCAATTCGGCACTATCTATGCGCCGTGGACAATGTTCAACATCACCTATTGTTCTCATTCCTGAAGTTATTATTCTCCTTCTGATATCAGGTTCAAAATGATTTGACAACTCTTCAACTATTTCCCCTTCATCAGGTGCACCATCTAAGTAACTAGATTCTTTGGCATGTTTTAAAAAATAATCATTCCGTGCACCCCTTTCATATTAGCAAAACTTAAATTCGCTTCTCTTTGCGTTGGGAGATCCCAATATCTATTCAAAAACATTTGTTTGAACTGCTTGAAATTAACACAAGTTTTGGACTTAATTTCCCCCCATTCTGCCGCTGAACCACGTAAGCAACTCAAAGCCAACATTAACTTTTTGTTTCCAGGCACCTCAGCCTCCGGAAATAAAGAAGATAATTCATTAATAAACATTACTGGGTTCAAGCCACCATCGGGTCTGAACTGCACCATGTTGCCACCCAGCTCCTTCCAAACCGCCAAAAAATTGACAATATTTGATCGAACACATGCCACTGGACCATCGATTTCATACTGACCATCGTTTCGGAAACAATCAGTATTATTTTTATTTTCATCATTTGTTGGATTCATTCTTATCAGTTTCAAAGTTGTTTGAATATCCTATATCCCTCCATTCAATTTTCTACTATTTTCAGCCAAAACTGGCAAGTTCTCACTAAGAAGAAAATTATCTTCCTTCAAATTACTATTCATCTCCCTTATCAATTTGGTTGATTCTAACAAGGAATTTGAATTTATTTCAGTGCCGTAATCTTGCTCTTTCTTAGACTTGTTTTTACCCTTTTTACGTCCTGCCATTTCTACAATTATTCTGACATCTAGGTTTTATAACTAGCAAAACAAATTTCGGCTAATACTTAATATTATTCAAGGACAAAAGGATTTTCTACTTCAATAGCCCCACGTTGGGCTCATATTTCAAATGGGTTCTGTTGATTGAAGTAGAAAAACCAATGCCTTCTATAAACTCAAAACAATGTTCTTTGAAAATATCAGAATTAGAAATTCCACCTATGTTAGGACAGATTAATGACTCAAAATTAATAATTATATATAATAATAATATTAGTCCCGATTTTTGATGACACGAATAAGTCCAGAGCTCTTTCGATGAAAAACGAGTAGGTACCTACACAATGACCTGAAACCTTAGAATCACAATGAAACGTCGATTACAATTGTTGAGCTATCACGGTGACAGTTAGGGCACACGGTTAGCAACAGTGAAGATGGGTTGGGTTCCTAACAACGTTTGTTTTTTTTAATGGGCGCCAGGTAAATTGAATTGCCCTCAAAATCTGTATACATTCATCCCCCCAACTTACCAACGGAGTTAAAAAAAGACAAGCCACAATTCCAATCAACTAATATATTCAATATTTTCAGCGGGATGAAGACTACTATTCAAAAACAAGGGAACATATTCGAATTGACCACAACAGCAGAACTTATGTAATTGTGTAGAGGTAACTGAATTTTTATGTCAAGTACACAAAAAAAGTTATATCAAATGATCTTTCAAGACCTGGTTCAAGTATCATTCAAGTACAAAAAAATTATATCAAATAAGAGTTCAATTGAGTTTGCAAATGAAACAAATTAATAAACCTCTCAATCCGTACGAAGTATTCGTAATCCAAGGTTCACCGAGAAAGTGTTCACCTACCAACTATTTGGAAGAAAAACAAAAAGAAGCAAAAAGTAATACCGCCGGTAAGTATAGTTTTTTTGCGCAAAAGAGTCATATGCTGTGGGCCCAGAGCGCAGACGCAAGATGAAATGTATTTGTAAAATTTACCAAACTTCGGCTTAATTTCCGCTTTACAAGTAATTAGGGTATTCAGTACCATTGAGATCCAATTGAAATAAAAAAAACAAAATATTTATTCAGTTTTTGATATTTCAGGTACTTGCGTGTCTTCAGACTGTCCAGGTCAAGTAGTAGTAGAGGGTCTCCTGGTATATTCAACTGGGCAGCTTAAACCTCGTAATCTGGTACGGATGACGCCGAGAGGAAGGAAGGGTTTGTTCCACTTCAAGATAACAATCGGGGCTCAGACAAGTTTTCCTCCTGGTTTCCGAATTCTACGGAAAATCCCCAATACTAATAATACAAATGGAAAACCTCCGATGATTCAACACTTCAACAGCCTAGTTTTGAATCGGATAGTCCAACAATTGCTTTGAAGTTCTTTGATCCTTGAAAAAGGGTGAAAAGGCCAGAACAAATCCACTACTCAACAAAACAGTATTCAACTGACACTAATTTTCACATTTAGCATACCTATGGAATTCACTCCTCAAAGAGATGTCTAATCAACAATTTATTTTCCGATAGGTACCTTCTGAACTCACAGTGAGAAAAGCAATGGCCGTCTTTAGCTAGAACACTTTCAACCTTCAATCTCGAGGATGCCGGAAATTCGGTTGGGGGGCAAGCCCTTTGGAGCCTATTTGGAAAAAATATCCCCAACGCATACGCATGACGATACGTCACACTGGAAGTAGAATGGATCAATCAAGAAGCAGTTCCCTACTTGCCGTTTCCGGTCAGTTAAACACTTTGGAAAATAACTAAAGAAACAAGTCGAGTACGAGTATGTTGAAATTGAATCCAAAAATTCAAGAAGAATATATACATTCCCTAAAATTGGTTTGATTTAAATTGAAGGAATTTCTGCTTACCCAAGAAAAATAAGTGGGTGGAGCTTGTCTAAAGTTAACCGCTCATTCCTACTCTTCTGAGCAAGGATTCAGATTCAATATTTTGGACATTGGTTACCCTGTCAACAGATGGCGCTTACGTCAATGAACCGTTTCAAATTCAATTTCTTCAGAAGAAAACACCTATATTTCATTTTATGAGATATATGGAGCATGGGAAAACAACAACTTATACCCTATTTTGTAAACATGCCTCGGTTAGATATTTCATTAATAAATGGCGAATAGGAATCCTGCGCGTCCTCCATCGACTAGAAGAGTGAAATCATCTCAGTCTAGAGAGACAGAAAATTGTCAACTTTTGATCGATAGATGACTAACCTAAGATTTCACTTACTTCAACAAAAATATGATTTGAGAATCCTGACAGCAAAAACAGATTAATATTTACAAAACCATGATCTGAATCCAGGAAATGATCAGGACAAAAGTAGGTACAATAATTTAACATATTTCAAGTCACAAAGGGAATCGAGGTATGGACCATCAGACTTTTCAAACATAAACAATACCTTGACCATAACGTTTCAATCCCTTTCAGGTATGCCAAGTTGGCTACTTTTACTCTCCAAGGAATCAATTAAACTCTCACACAAGAATAATGAACGATAATTTGATGAGGAGTTATGGGGAACGCTATATAAATTTCTTGTTTCGATAAGGACCTGAATCGATGAAGCTTCAACTCAAATCTCAACGAGACACAACTTCTTTGTGGTCTACCTCAGAAAAGACTATCAACAGTTATTCAGTTCTACTCTTCCACCTGAATCAGTGTTAATAATAAACGAACTATTTACATGAATAAGACAAGGTTTGCAGAATGAAGATGATGCCATAACCGTGCTATTGTATATTTAAACAGGTAACGATAAGGTTAAGAACTAATGCAAACACAAAAAGGCATTAAATATTGAGAAATGACAAGAATGTGTAACAATAGCTGCTGGTACCCCTAACAATTTTGGCTATCCATACTAAGTAGAGATTTATCCCGTTACAATTCCCCCCTTACCTGAAGAAAATCAACCGGAATCGGTTGATTTTATTCGTGTGAAGTTTTCAAAGAAAAAACCTATATAAACATCAAAATCTTATCATTCTGAACAGAATGGAGGCTCAATATTTACGATGACAAAGCACCTCAACTTTATCACCCCTGTTTGGGCAACCAAGAAAAATACAATTTCAGTTTGGCAACATCGCTTTCGGTTTCGTCGATTACAATACAGTTGAAAAATAGTAGTCTCAACTTCGAATGGAAGCGGGTTCGTTCGTAAAAGAAAATTTTTGAAAAACGGTACGGCGGTGTGCGGGGTGTTAAAATTTTATACAAGCGAAGAATTAATTTACAGTCATTACACGAAACGGCTCTTCCTAATATTCCTATTATTTTCTTTCCTAGCTTAAACCTTTATATTTTCTGTGTGTGAGTTTCGTTTGCTCAGAAAAAGGAGAAAACTTGGTAAGTCCTTAAAGGTAGTTGAATTTATTTATTCACAACGGAGCTATCAGTTATTCGTGGATAAGTAAGTTTAGACTATTTTTTTGGATTAGATTGGCAAAGATAAAAAACTGGTTGAAGTCGTCGGGCCTTTGGCGGTGTTGTCGGATTGTTCGATTTAGCGGTAGATCCAAATCGGTTTAATATTATTAAGTATAAAAGTCCGTAGATTTCTGTTTTCCTCAAAGATTGTGTTCAATTGGGGAAGGTGGAGTTTCAATCAGACATCAGGTTTAGGAAGGGTAATATTGATAATTCATTGTCATCCTAAAAATGGGTGGTAAGGGAGCAGAAAAGAAATTTAAGATGCTGACAGCAAAAAAGGAATCACTTTTCTCTATCTTTCAGAATCTTTACGATTCATCCAAATCGTTGGGAACGGCCCAACAAATAAAAGAATTCAAAAGTTTATACTTGACATTAGAGAATACTAAAGCAACTTTGCTAGCAGTAATAGATCAAATCAATGAGGTACAGTTTGAATTCGACGAAGAATTTGTTCCAGATTATAAGATTCTTTCAACCATAAATCAACTTTGTGGTCATATTCATATGGCGGCAAAAGGTATCGAAAGGTCCAACAGTAGTAGTGTATCAGTAGAAAATAGATCGCCTCCATTACCAAAAATGGAATTACCCGAATTTTCAGGAGAGATTCGTCAATGGGAAAGGTTCCATTCGCTTTTTAAAAGTATGGTTCACGATAATGTTTCTTTAACGGATTTGGATAAAATTCATTATTTAGCTGGAAGTTTACGAGGACCGGCCGCAGGTGTCTGTGCGGGACTCACTATTACCGGTGATAATTATTATATATTGTACGAGGCGTTGATCGATAAGTATGAGAGCAAAAGAATGTTAGCAGACAGTTACTTAGAACAAATTTTTGAATTCAAGCCATTACAAGGAGAATCAGAGAAAAATTTGAATTTATTTCTAGAAAGTTTCGATGTGGCGGTTTCGGCACTGAAAAAATTAAATTTACCTGACTTAGCAGATTTCATTCTATTGTCTCAGGCTTTATCTAAACTCGATCACGAATCAGCTAGGGCATTCGAAGCAAGTCAAGATAGTTCAGTCATTCCTACCTATGAAACATTGAAAAAATTCATACAAGAACAGGCGAAAATTTTACATTTGGACAAAAATCCTCCGGTTAAAAATAATATTAAACAAACGAAGACGGTCAAATCTTTTTTTGTGAATCAAAGAAAGAAAGATGGAATAACATGTGTGTTTTGTCAAAAAGGAGGTCATTATTTGGGGAGATGTGATAAATTCAAATCATTGTCACCAGGAAAATGGTATGAAACAGTTAGAGACAATGGCTGGTGTTAAAACTGTTTATCGAATGAGCATGGTGTAAGGAATTGTCCTAATGAGCGATCGTGTACAGTGTGCGAAAAAAAGCAGCACATCCTATTACACATGGGAAAAACTAATTCGGTTAATGAATCCATTGGGGACGTTGGCTCCGGATCAAACGGGGAGATCGGGGAAACCTCCAATACTAATCCGTCAACGGTTGATGTTCATTTATGTTCTAAAAATGAGGAAATAGCTTTAAGTGAAAATTTCAATTATACACCGTTACTTTCTTCTATGGTGGTATCGGTGGTGACCGGTTTGTGTACAAATGTTACAGCCAGATTCATATTGGATTCGGGTAGCGAAGCAAATTTACTTACGGTCGGTTGTTGTAAACGGTTAAGTCTGAAAATTTCGAAATGTTATTCCTCGGTATATGGTTTAGGCGGTACTCTTCAGAAAGTTAAAGGAAGCGTCATTCTTACAATAACTTCACGGTATAATCCAGAGAAAAAATATACGGTCAGGGCACTGGTGATCGATAAAATCTCAAATAAATTGCCAAAATTCAAAATTGATATGAGCGCATTTTCTTCATTACAAGGGGTTGATTTGGCAGATAATCACTTCGACCAACCGGCGGAAATTGATGGTATTTTGGGAGTGGAAATGTTTGCTACTATTTTGGAAGAAGGTCGCATCACTGGACCTGCAGGTACTCCAGTCGCAGTAAAAACAACATTCGGTTACGTTGTCATGGGACAAGTTCCAATAGTACGGTCAACTTCTTCAGTATTCTTCTCTCTGCAGGAAGAACAGCCACTAGAGCAGCTTGTTAGCAAGTTTTGGGAAATAGAACAAGTACCTAGGAGTTCGGTTTTAGATCCCGATGAAGTTGAGTGTGAAAATATTTATACTAGCACGTTTAGTAGAGACCTCTGTGGACGTTATACAGTCGCTCTACCATTTAAAATTTCACCAGAAAGTTTGGGTAAGTCACGGACTAGCGCACAAAATCGTTTACTTTCATTAGAAAAAAGGCTTGCTAGAGATCCAAATTTGCGGTATGAATATAATAAGGCAATGCAGGATTTTATAGACCAAGGCCATATGAAGGTATTGGAAAGTGACAAAGGTGAAGTTTCTTCCTATCATATTGCTCATCATCCGGTGATTAAGCGAATAGTCTTAGATGGTAATGCACCGTCGGATAATAGCGTTTTTTGAACAATATTTTACATGGGGGTCCAAAGTTGCAAGCAGATTTAGTCACTCTTCTATTAAACTTCCGGTTATTCAAAGTGGCATTGACAGCCGATGTGCGTCAGTTATATAGACAAATTAATGTTATTGAAAATCATTGGCGTTATCAAAGATTGCTGTGGCGTTTTAGTTTGGAACACCAAATTGACACCTACGAAATTAAAGTTGTAGCTTTTGGATTAAAATCTTCTCCTGTTCTAGCTCTACGTACTCTCAAACAATTGATTGAAGACGAAGGGATGAAATTTCCTCTGGCGGCCAAATTTGTGGCCCGTGATATATATATGGATGATTTTTGCACTAGTGTGAGTTCGGGAAAGGAAGCCTTTCAATTGTATCATGAATCTGTAAATTTATTTCGAGCTGGTTGTTTTGATTTAACAAAATGGGCTACGAATTCATTGACACTTTTTAAAGAAATCCCGGAAGAAAAACGTTTAACGGAAAATATACTATTTTTGCCGGATATACAAGTATTAGGTATACAATGGGATACAAAAAATGATATTTTGAGTTTTAAAGGTAATCTACCGGATGAGAAATGTACAAAACGAACAATTTTGTCGACGGTTGCAGAATGTTATGATCCGATAGGTTTTTTGGCACCTTCCATTTTGTATT